>CM052962.1:15415258-15888796 GCA_028554685.1 Agrotis ipsilon | reverse complement strand
TTTTTATTTTATTTTATATCCTCTGTTTTTACCATCTACTCTCTCTTTATAATTTTTTTTTGTATTGTTTAGTTTTAAGTTTGTGCCAATAAACACAAATATTTTTTCTTTCTTTCTTTCTACTCTTGAAGCTATGAAAGAAAACATCACCAGGACAAATAATTGAAAAAACGTGTGCATAAATCATACCTAAACTAGTCTCTTTCTCTTTTCTCTTTACAGAATGGAGATTTATGACGCGCAAGACGTTCAGATGATGTAAACCTACTGTTTACATTGAGTAAACAGTAGGTTTACATCAGGGTTTTTCAACCTATGGGTCGCGACCCCCTGGCGGGTCGCGAAGCCTCTTCAGGGGGGGTCGCGAAGCTTCTATAGAAGAGTTGTTGTGGTTGGAAAAGCTACTGCATTAAAAAAAACAATCAAGTTTAAAAATATGTATTAAGGCGCTCCCTCACCACCAGCATTATTCACCTTAATAATGTATTTATCCGAACTCTAATTATGAAAATGAGTAACTGTGTTGGATTAAATATTTATTTGTCACAAAATAAAATACAATATGTAAAAAAAACCAACGGGTAGCGGTCGCGAAATATTTCTTCATACTAAAGGGGTCGTACCATGAAAAAGGTTGAAAACCCTTGGTTTACATCATCTGAACGCCGATCAAAATAATCTTTTAGTCCGATAAAAATCTAAGGAACAACTCTAACACAAAGTACCTTTAACTCCGCACTATCCGTATCCTTGCGCAAAAAAAAAGAACTTTTAACTACTCAAGTTTGCGCATCCTTTGTTTAAGTTGCGCTAAGTTACGCTAAGTTGTGCTAACGATTGAACTTGGCTGCTCATAGTGCTTCGATGTTTGTCGTCTGTCGTCTAAGTTACATCAATCATTTTTGTTCGTAGAATAAGTTGTTCGTCAACTTGTTATGGTGGTACTCGTATAGGTAGTGGTAAAAAATATCCCTCGCTAGAAATTTATATCGTACGAGTATATATTTAAGCTCACGTTAATTCTTAGACTAGTGTGAATGCCTCGCACTATTTGGACTAGTGCAAATGCTAACCTAGGACGGACCGATATAATAATATCCTGATTGTCTCTAAGTCTTCAAGTAAACAGTGAATATTGAATAGGTTCGTGGAAAGTGTAACACAATCATCAAAAAAAGTTTACAATCACTTTGAAAATTAAAAACTTTTTTGTTACGGTAGATTATTTATGATTCCTTCTTCGTTTTAGATTCTTTATTTAATGATACAGATTTAAAATTTAAACAATAAAACAGTTCAATCGTTTTTCCATAAACATATCAGCTTATACTTCAGCGTCGACCACCATCTTTGCTTACCACCAGGTAAGATCAAGGTCAATCGCAAACCTATATTTATAAATATGTTATTATGTCTTGTAAAATCCACAACCCATTTTCACCAAATAACTATTTAGGTAGGTATCCCGGAATCATATCTCACACATACAACTAACATTGCTATAAACAAAGCCCAATAAACACCACAAAACGGTGTCACAGAGGAATATTAACAGGAACACACGCGAACTAAATGCATAAATTAATTATAACTTCGTTGTAAGTTCGCCGCGGTGTTGTATTAGAGATAGTGGCGACTTGGTGTGTGCAAATGCTGAAATATGTGGTAAATATAATATACGGTTAACCTATTTGTTTTATACCGCATTATTTCGGGACTTAAGATTATTCAACTTTTTGCAAAATGTTTTAATAAATATTTCAGCTTGCTTTTCATTAAAAATTATATAATACAAAATGAAAGTAATTCCCAGAGAGTCCCGAGTCATTTGACCACCGAATTCTGTGCTTCTTATGGAATAACGTAATGTGGGTATTTCGATACACCGTTTATTTATAAAATGTAATCCCGACACAGCTATGATGCAGACCTCATCTTTGTGAACTACTATAGATTACTATTTTTTTAAATTAAATATTTTTTCGTTAAAAGTTTTTTCCTTACCTTACTATTCTCAAACCACTGCAACTCCTGAAAGCCAGTATCAACAGTGGCAACCACCAGAAACGCGCCGAGACAATGAAGCTCAACGTGTCCCGGAGAATGAATTTACCTCTCTTGGATCCTGCAACGAAATGAATCAGAAAAAATAGTGGAGGAGTAAGAAAAATATATATATTTTATATAAAACAGTATCTGAATTATAAACAAATAAAGAGGAAACCTAATAGAAAGAAAAAGCACCATTTTCCAATCACCGATGACTAATAACCCTTATTTCATACAATAATAATGACAGATTCAGACAGACATACCATTCCGTACTTCATTAACATCGCTTCGAATTCTGCGCGCGTATTAAAAGCGCACATTACACAATATACGCTCCAATTACGCGCGTCATGTGTCGTGTAATTATTTATCACCATTACACGACGCGTAATCACCGCCACGGATGTCGTCGATAGCCAATATAACCTTTTTTTAGGGTTCCGTAGTTAGTGGGAAAAAGCGTCACGTCATAGTTATGTTTCCTGGGGTTACAAAACAGTCAAGGCGTATACGAGTTTTCACTATTTTACTTTACAGAGTCTTTCCAGTATTCAGCGTTTCTTGTATGAAGAAATGGAACAGCGCCTGTGGTGAGCGAAGAAGGAACTAATTTTTTCCTGGAAAATTGTCAATTTTAAATTGTCAAAATTCCAGTTTACTTTACGTCTAATATACTGAAACTCGTGCTAAGGGTACTGTGTTCCGATAAACTAACCAGAAATCCATAATTGGTATACAGATTATGGAAAATATTGGGTCTATTTTTCTTGTATGTTCATAGAAGGAAATGATTAAAATTTGATATTACTATTTTTCTTCTGCTTATCTAATCTTATTGATTTCGTTGTAATATTGCAAGATAGTATAAATTCTCTCTGAGACTTTATTCTGTAGTTGCAGTTTTTGGAAATAGCGTAGCTGGATTTTCTCGAAATAAAAAAAAAATGTAAAAGGAAACAAGATTATGGCAAAAAGAGGAAACAATTAAAAAGTTATTGTTGTCTGATATGCAAACGAAACTACTCTTGTGAATGGGCAATCTGAATCAATTATATTTCCTTTGTTCTAAAGTTTGACGTTCAGGCGGGTCTTTTAATAGCTTAATTAACAGAAACAAATTGATAATAACTTTGAAAATAATGAAAAAGTAATAAACCATTTTTCCACGTAAAGATTTAAATAATTAGTAAATTATTTAGATTTTAGCTTAAGTTACCTGCACTTATTTATGTGAATGTTGGTTCACCAGTTATTGGCAACTGTATAAGCCTTGTAGTCATAAATTTCTACACCATTTATTAATTTATATACAGAAGCTGTTGGTGTACCCATGTTAATAAATTAATAAGTAAGATGTCTGGAAAATATCACTATCAGCGATAAGAACGCTATTGTAACCATTTTATGTAGAACTAGAAAAAAATATTTTGATGTCCATTAAAGTAGATCTAGCTATCTAATTCTACTACGGAACTCGTCACTGTTCATATTCGACCCACACTTACCCTTTTTTTAACCATCCATTTAAACAGCCAGCAATTTAGATGCCTTTTGCCTTTTAAAAAGTAAATTCAGATGATCGTTGGCGACAGTTGGCGCTCGTGTTTATGATTCGAAATTTGAATGTTGGAAATATGGCTGCGGGTTGTTGTAAACGTATTTTTTTAGGTATTTTATGTAACTGTTTAAAATAGAGTTTTTATTCACATGTCGAATAATATATTATTTTATTACTTTGGAATGAAATAGTTAACATTCTTTAGGTGAAGACCTACTTGAAATTAAATCTACCAATTATTTGATTACGTTTCGCAATTTCACTGGAAACAACCGATAGTTATTAGGTATCCGTGACCCTAGAACATAAAGGGCTATTGAAGAATCATCACGGATTATAGTCGGTACGATTCTAACAGTCAGCAGGGGGACTCATTTGATGATTTTACCACGTAAAAAAATAAGACCCGTAGAAAAACAAGACAGTCATTTTTTCGACATACAATTACAAATCATTTATCATTTATGCACTTTTGATGTTGTTTTAATAACGTGGTATGAAACCACCTTATTAAAACGACATCAGCAACAGTGCATATCCTCCTTCGGCTCCCAAGTAAGGGTGAATACCCCAGCAGCTAAACCCAAGCACTCGCGCGACTGCTCGCCTCGCGCCCGCTCGCCGTAACCTAATCGCGTTTCTTCTAAGCGATTACTCTCACTTCACGCGCGACTTACGCACGATCAATTTATTTTCAATTTTTTTACGCACAATGAAAAAAAATGGCAGTAATGCAAGGTAAGTTACAAGATGTTTGGTGTGTTTTATGTTCCGTTTGACACAGTTTGTGTGTTTACTTTACATGATACAGTTAACCTTATGAATACACCCCCTACCGGATAAATTTGTGATTAATTCCAATAAAAATACGTTAAAATAATTAACTTACTCATTAAAGAGCTATCTACGAGTTTTTACAGTGAAAATGGTTAAGAAAGTAAAACTATTTTGCGTCTATCAATGATCCATTTGAATTCAAATCTGCCTAGCTTTGCTGAACTGGGCCTATTTGGCGTAGTTGCGAGACACAATTTATATCTGTCTATTTTATTGTAAATTTCTTTAAAAAAAACTACGCAATATATAAAAACTATGTCAATGTTGTCACACAGAAGTATAACACTGTGTCAACAACATTAAGCCACGACACTGTAACAGAACATTTCTCAAGACAAATATCTCAGAACAAAACTACTGTATTCCAACTGCGCTGTGCTCGCGCCACGTAACGGCTCCAAATTGGATGTCTGGCCGATTTACGCGTGACAGGGGATTGAGATTGCCAACTTTTAATTCGAAGGGTTTCCGACTCGAACTGAAGATGTATTGAAGTAAGTTCACTTGAAAACGGTTTTAGATGGGGTAGTATTCTTGAAAAAGGTAAGTATTCTTGAAAGAAGAAAGTATGAAATAATAAAAGAAAATTATCAAGGTGTGGGTTTCGCAATACCTAGGCTGCTCTGTGGATGGGTAACTATCTGTTCTTCCACGTTATAAGTAATCAATGCTTCAAAATTACCAGTGTTGCACTACAAGTCAGTACTAATATCGTTGCGGAGGTCAGATAGGTAGTTGTTCCTTGTAAATTCAGAGTCTAGCTAAACTAGAGCCCCAACGCATTTGAGATAAGACCTCTTTTTTTATCGTGGTAAAATCATCAAATGAGTCCTCCCACCCCGAGCAGGGCGAGAGGGACTGTCAGACTTGTACTGACTAAAATCCACGGTGTCCTACAATAGCCCTTTATGTTCCGGGGTCACGGTGATGGAAATCAGACACGCGACCTGAGATAAGACCTAAGTGAAAGATGAAGATTTTCCCTTAATTACAAAAACTTAACCGTTAAGCTTTGTTTTCCAGTCTAGAATAAATTAAATCTGTAATGTCATTTAAAACTAAATTTATCTTCATCGCCATCTAATTGCATTGCTAGATAATAATTTCTCTCAACTTTCACGTCAGCAAATTTGAAACCTGCTCAAAATGAGCAAATACTGTAGAATTTATAGAGTGCCTTTGCGTTCTATAAGCCAGATTAGATTGCCCCGCGGCTGATTTCAAATTAAATCGCGCGACAAAATCTTATCTAGTCGGGCAATCAAAATCGAATGTTTTTTTTTCGGCAGAACGCACCCTTATTTCAACGAAATATCAGAAACTTTGTAATCATTATTTCATAAATGAATTGCAAAGAAAGTAAATCGGAAACGTTAAAAGCTATCACTTTTTATATTTCCTTTTCTGTTTTCCTTCAAATTAATTAAGTAAAAAAAAGAAAAACAATTAGACATTATACGTTTTTACTCAACTTCCTGTTGCCATCACAAAAAGAAAATAAGACAAAGGAAAATAAATTAAATTGTAATTTGAACGTTTCAGAAAAAAAATTGTTTCCAACAAACGCCTAACGAGTTTATTCAATAAAAACTTGGATGTCTATCACACCGGAGTGTAATCTTAGTTCTCGTTTAGGCAAATTAATTATTTTAAACGAACTACGAGAAAAAAAACAAGGGTTTTTCAAGCTTTAACTGTTAAACGTTTGCACTAAAAATTTTTGACTTGACCACCGTGTATAAATCAGCCTAACCAACTATTCATACAAATTATATGACATTCACCGACCCACATTTTTTTATATAGTCTCTCTTTTAAGAGGCGAAGCCTGTGCCGCAGTAGTGGTAACTTAATAGGCAGATTACTGTTATGTTTAAACTAAACTACAACTACTTTTTAACAAGAATATATAATATACGGTATGGTTGGCGCCATGACTAAGCGATTGAACGGCTACGCTGCGTGTCGCGGGTTTGATTCCCGCACAGAACAAATTTTTGTATGACCTACAAATTTGTCTCGGGTCTTGGTGTTTGTATATGTCAGTTTCTATATTTGTAAAAGCAACCACGACAGAAATTCCAAGTATGGAACAATGTTTTAAAAAAAAAATAGCCCTTAACATTTTCGATGGACCATTTTGAGGGATCCCGAAATTCGTCAGCGTTCACAATGGTGTAACAGTCAGCCTAAAAACTTGATTAAATAAAATTATTTACAAGAAAAATAATACGTAGAGGCATTTCTTTTATAATCATATTGCCTGAGAGTGACACCATTTTTACCCCAAAGAAAAGCTTATTTAATCAATTTCAATTTATATTATAATACTTTTCTGTTAGTCTACATTTTGACTTAGTAGGAAAATTTTCGCGACATTTAATATTCTGGTCTTGTGACAGAATATATTAAAATAAAGTTATGATTGACGAGACAGCGCAAACAAAAACATGATCTTAGTATTACATAAATATACCTAGCTGTTTGATGTCGGCACGTGAGTAAATCTATAATAATACGTATTACAAAGCTGAGGAGTTTCGTTTGGTTGAACGCGCTAATCTCAGAAACTAAAGCAACACAACAACCTGATACATACAAAGCTTTTGTTTGGAAAGAAAAATTCGAACCGCGTGGAGTATCCTCCGGATTCAGTACATACGACGCTTATTTCCAACCGAGCTACCGAGGTTCTAACCTATCGCGGCGAATTCTTTATTCTATTTCTAATGTCTCAATGACCATACATTTTATAACTTTCGATCTTTGCCTTAATTATTATCCCTCGTTCTAAGTTATGTGTCTCAGAATACATTTAGTTGTCTAAAGCTGTATAAAAAGATCCTTAGTAGATAGGCCAAAAGGCATTTGTTCTTCTCAGAATGATAAAAATACATAACCACCGACCACTTTTTTATTGCTCTGGATACCTAGAAACGTTCTAGGTTCAGAGTTATTGAAGATCAAACAAAAAAACATTAACTACCTTTCATAGGCTGAAGTAGTACTTATTTTACATCGTTATTCCATTCAATCTTTTTTTTACGTGGTTAAATCATCAAATGAGTCCTAAAATCCACGGTGTCCTTCAATAGCCCTTTACGTTCCGGGGTCATTCCATCCTGTATTGGTGTAAAAATCAACATAAGAGCACACTGTTGTCCTTCGGTTTGTCTTTGCATTCTATGGCCATTTTGCCCTGTAAACTATGATTTTTACTCACTACTTTTTTTTTTTTTTTTAGGTTGTAAAATCATCAAATGAGTCCTCCCGCCCTGGGTGGGGCAGAAGGGACTGTCAGACTCTTACTGACTAAAATCCACCCGTGTTCCTTCGGATGCCCTGTACGTTCCGGGGCCGCGGTAACCTGGGTTAAGAAAAAACCCGCGACCCCAGCAGGCATTTGGCGCAAAACACGACGCGCCACCAACCCGGGCTTGGTCCTCGGTCGGACGGCGAGCCACCCATTACTCACCGTCCGCAAGCCCGCTCTGCCGCTGTGCCCTCTGCTGATCAGAGGGATACGCGTTGGAGCGTCCACACGACAGGCTATTCGCATACGGGCAAAGACTCCTTAGGCACACAGAGCCTAAAGAAGAGTTTTTGCCCGCATCCCAGGGTGCACCGGCCCGAAAAACTGGTCTTTCCCCCGGACGTATCCGAGAGGGAACTCCAGTCCACGGGCGCACGTGGAGGTTTCCTGCCTTAGCACCCCTTTACTCACTACTTAATACCATTACTAAATATCATTGTTTCTCGGCTTCAAGTTAACTGCAAAAATAAATTGAAAAAAAATGTTTAATCCTTCAGTTAAAGTATTGAAAAATAATGAACACGTTTTGTTCGTTTTTTTATTAACGAATATTGACAAAGATAAAACGCTTTGAAATTCGGTAGTGGAGGCTTGTGACGTCATAACGCCTGTAGAATAATACCGACCGAGTGACGTTTTGTGTTTGTTGAAACTTTGTATCTTCTTCATACGTGTTAAATATTTTTTGATAAACTGTCATTTCGACTTGTACAGTTTTAGAATAAAATACTTAGCCTATTTTTTTGCTAGTTGGGACACCTCTCCACCCCTTTGAAATAAACAGAAAATTCCAAATCCAAAATCGTCCGTCATTCGTCATGCACCGTCCCTCAATTGCCACCAACGACACCTCTTCGAGTGCGCACGTCTAAAATCAACGCGTCACGTCCCGATGATTTCCCTTTTTCTCATGTTACCCACAAAATTTGCTTGCGAACACGCTACGAGCCGTTTGTCTTACTCCGAGGAACCGTAAATCCGTGACTAAAATAACTTCGCGACAGTTTTCTTGAAGAAAATACCTTATTGAGTTCCCAAATGCCGCTGAGAATATGAACTGTCATATACAGTGGATTCTACGTACTGCGCCACTGTTCCAAGGATTTTTGTTTAGGATTTTACTCGTAACCTGCCTCGGCTTCGTATGAGTAGCAGAGCATATATTATTATGCCTTTTTTAAAAGACTAAAATATAACTACAGACTATACTAAAGAAATACAACTCTGTTGGTTCAAATGGGCATCGCTAATAAGGGTCAAAGTTAACATTTTTTTTTTAATAAAGGCCTCCCCAATTCCTTCCAGGAATTCTTTTCCTGGGCCGCTTCGAACCAGCTCTCATGATGAGCGTCTAGGTCGTCTCGTCATCTTTTCATGCGACAGACGTAACCCGCCCAATCCCATTTCAGCCGCTAGGCTGAACTGGCATGATAGGTAATGTGTAAACATATTATGCCAGTTTTGGAACGCTGGCACCTATTATGCCAGTTTTGGAACCCAGCGTATTGTTTCGCACCATATCTTCTCTTTTCACACCTAAAATGCTGCGTTCCATTACACAGTTAAAATGATCTTCGCAAATTACAACATGATTTTGATTTTACTAGCTTTTGTCAGTGGGTTTAACCGCGTGTAACAACAAACATTATATGTAATTAATACTATTATAAAATTGTATCTTAAAAGGTGTTAATCCGGGTTATAAACCATATCTGTGTACTTAACATCCAAATCCGTTCAGTACTTTTTATCCATACCTACTTACAAACATTCGCATTTAAAAAAGTGTATTGATAATAGTAATTACTATTGCATTTCAGCCAATTCAAACAAAATCTCAATAAGTAACACATCAAAACTCTTCTCATTAATCACTTTATCCTGTAAAGAAAATCGCACGAAAATCCTTTTGGTAATTTTTGAGTTTATCACGCTCAGACAGACAGACGCGGTTGCGGGACTTTGTTTTACAATATCCTAGTAATTTATTACGGGATTTAAGATATTAGAATATTCAAATTTTCGGGTTTTCTACGTGTTGAGCTTGAAAGATTAATATTTCAAAGATATAAAAGAACTAGCAGTTACTAGCGGCTTTGCCCGCTTCAAATCGAAAATTATATGTCATTAACCTACACAACATATTACATAAAATCCATGTTTTCGGTTAATCTAGGTTATAAACTATCTAAGCACCAAATTTCATTCAAATTCGTTCAGTAATTTTTGCGTGAAAGAGAATTAAAAACATCCATCCATGATACATGCTCACTATTTTACCCGATTTTGCAACATTTTTCATTGTTCCTCAGCTTCTATTGGTGATAGCGTGATGTTATATAGCCTATAGCCTTCCTCGATAAATGGACTATCCAACACTAATATATTTTTTAAATTCAAACCAGTACCCTTAGCACGAGTTTTCAGTATTTGAGACGTAAAGTAAACTTGAACTTTGACAATTGGCAATTTTCAATAAAAAAATTAGTTCCTTCTGCGCACACCAGAGGCGCTGTTTCATTTTGTCATACAAGAAACGCCGTTTATACTGGAAAGACGCTGTAAAGTAAAATAGTGAAAACTCGTGTTATAGGTACTAGTTCCTGATATTAATGCGTTCAACTAAACAAACAAACTTCTGCTTTATAATATTAGTATAGATTAGTAGGATAATGTGCTAACCATTTTAGTTAAATGAAAGAGAAAGATTACTGTTGCAAGTCCAACGCGCTTTCCTTTAAAGATATTGCGCGGTTGCTTTTATGATGTGGAAAACCACTAAAAAGGGATTTCCCTAAACCCGCGGGAACATAAAAGGGCTGTTATTCAACTGAGAGAGAATCATGTGACGTGATCTAGTCGTAAATAAAATTGTTTTTTTTTTCTTTCTTTAGAATTGTGAAGCTTTATGCTAAAAGTTATAACTTTAATAATAATATTCCACAACTATCACACAACGCCAACTAGTCCCAAGCTAAGCAGAGCTTAAAATGTCACTTACGGGATATCTTCCGTGATTATTTATTTGTTTGTGTTCCCGATATTTCGACGCTGTTGCAAGCGTCAAGATCGCGGGTTGACAACCCGCGATCATGACGCTTGCAACAGCGTATCTCTAATAATCACGGAAGATATCCCGTAAGTGACATTTTAAGTTATGAAGCAAACCGTGATAGTTTAAAAAAGTGTTTGAGTAGAGCTTGTGTTATGGGTACTAGACAACTGATAAACATACTTATATATTTCTAAATACATACATATTAATAGATAAATTAGACACAGAACAAATGATCATGCTCATCACACAAACATTTGTCCTGGGTGGGAATCGAACCCACGACCTCCGGCTTATCAGTCAGGGTCACTTACCACTAAACCAACAGGCCTGTCAAACTCTGGTAAAGCTTGTGCGTTTGGTAGGCCCATAATTGGCCTATTTGTTTTAAAGCATGTTAAAATCATCAAATATGTCCTCCCGCCCTAGGTGTGCCAGAAGCGAGCGTCAGACTTGCGGACTAAAGACCATGGTAATCCTTAAATTAGTCCTTTACGTTCCAGGTTTACGGTTTCCTGATAAAACCTTGGCGCTCCAAGGGATACCTGTCAATCTAAGGGACCGCACACAGTTACTTATAACCTTAGCAGAGAGATTTGTTACCCAGTCATTTATCATATTATCGTGTTGGAGGCGTGGAACTATTTAAAATATTTTTTAGTCAATACGAGTTAGTGCTGAAGCACACGGCGCGTTGCGGCGCCGCACCGCAAAAATTTCGCCCTACTGGCAGGCACACGTGACAATCATTTGTGAGGCGAAATCTTACAGTGCCTTTTGCCCCACGATGGGTGAGAGGATTATCATGATCATATACATACAAACCCCAAAAATAACATGCCAAGTCCGAGTCGAACTTGGCATCCGACTTCAGAACATGAGGTCCTGGTTCGATTCCCACGTTATTCATCAGTGTTTTTGGGTTTTGAGGTTGATAGCAATAAACTCGCCCTCTTTTACATGAATCTAAAAACATAACTGCCGCAACGTGGGTACATTATTAAGTGATTTATGCGTCTTACTAGACCTTCATGAATTACGGACGTAAATAACAGGATTTACAAAAAGATTTTTTTTAAATATAAAAGCTTTTCAAAATCATCTCTCTACATTCACAAACTAAAAGAAAATAACTTACAATCCAAAGAACAATACCGACAATGAATCTGCGTCCACAATTCAAAAAAATTAAAATAAAACTTAAAAAAAAAAGAATTCAATTGTGATTCCCGACATGCGAGCCTGGGGCGCGAGGATGTTTCTTTGCACGTCGTAAAAATGTCCCTCCCTTACCCCTCCTTTACTCTCTGGTCACAATATAGAAAAGTTAAGAAGGTGAGTTTCAAAAAAGGAATTAAAAAACCCGCAAGCATAGACAGGCTTGACGTACAACGCGCAGTATCTCGTCAGGTAACCGTAACCTTAGAACGTAAAGGGCTATTGAAGGGTCACCGTGAATTTTATTATTTCCCTCTCTTGAGCCCTGGGTGGAAGGGCTCATTTGATAATTTCATCACGCATAGTACGTCACCGTAGAGTCCACCCTACGACTTAGGTTCTTTTGACGCTGCGCTAGTGTTTATGGTATTACAACAGATCACACTAAAATGTAGTATCACGAATTTTTCCGCAGGACTTCAGTCATCGCGCGAATTTTAGAAACGGATGTTTGTCAACGGTAGAATAGACAAATTGACAAAATGAAGAATGAATTTTACTGTGATTCATCAGTCGTCTAAGAGTCATGTTATAATTTGAGCAATAATGTCAAATTGTGGAAAAATGACTCTGTCTATTGTTGGTAGAATAGACTAGAGATAGAAGTGAGCATGCACAGCCACAAAATGCACTCACGTCAGTCATTAATTGAAGGGATATTTGATTTTTTTTTTTAAAACGCTGCTCACGCAAGAAATTTCTCCAGCATCGTTATTTAGGAAAAGATTTATGATTATGATAAAAAGACTCTTTGTATGAAGTTAGACTTCTGTCTTTATATGTTTTGTATCCTGGATACCATCGCCCTCCCCGTTTTGAGAGGAGACAAAAGAAATAGCGCGTGACGTGAATGGGCCCCGACACGGATTGATGTCCACAGACTAAGCAGGTTTTTAATAAAAAAAAATTTGGCGCGAAACGATAAATGACATTCTTTGATTTTACCAAGGTCTTTGTTAATAGGGTATCTCCTTTAAAGATAACGGTTGGGTATAGCCTTTATTTTATAGTAGAAAGTTGTATTTTATTTAGAAAACCTATTATTTTTTACGAGATTGCGAAAAATCAAGCAATTTTCACTCATTTTTACAAGACATTTGTACCCTTTTGGTTGTTTTATGATCCTTGAAACTTTTCAAGTTTGCTTACATCTCAAGTTTTCTTTACTTAAAAAATAAAAACCCTTTTTAGTAGTGGTGCTAAATATATCAATTGTTATTATTGTTTCCATGGGGTATCGTATTAACCAGTTACTGAGTTGTGGAGTTCCGATAGGCAGTCGCTCTATGTAAAATATGATATCCAGCTGCATCTAGTTCGACTGGAAGCCTACCCCAATATAAATATGCCTACCCTACTATAACATAATAATGTTGGGAAAAGGCAAGGCAGATGATGATGATATTATTGTTTTAAACCTGGAAAGAAGAAATAATTTTAAGTATTCTTTGTCCCAAATACGGACACCAGATTTTTGTAGGTAAGAGAGGTAGTGGCATCATGCACTATCAACGGGAACTAGTTTTCTAAAAAGCTTACTGTACGAGAAAATTTCATTTCTCTCCCTACTTATTAACGCGTACCTACGTTGCGTAAGTAGCATGGCAAGTATAAATAATATGTATCCCGCCGTACATTATGTAGCCACCACTTTATATAGTGACCACAGACTATTAATTCAATTAAGGCCACGGGATATTGGGAACCATCGAGAATTTATATTTTTTCCACCATTTATCGGTTTCATGGATACTTGGAGGCATTATTTATGTTTTAAATCATAAATTATTATTATATTGGAAAGTGGGAAATATTTGCTTTTTTTTTTAACAGGATTTGTTAATTTGCTGTTTGTTCTGCCACAGTATAGTGCTCCTGACCCGGACATACAAGATATTTTGTAAGGAAAAAATTTGGATGTTATTTTTTTTAACCTATGTGGTCCCACTCCTGGGCAAAAGTGTCCCCCATCCTAAACCTTGAATGTTATACCTTAACGAAAATTATTACCTATACGCGAAGTGGGAGACAACGTTTTACTGACACAAAAAAAATCAAACTTGACAGTCCGTTCGCAAAAAGTTCGCCAGAATGCTCGTTAGAATGCTCGCTAAAACGCTATCGTTTCGCAAGAATGCTCATTAAGGCGCTTTTCCATGAGGCAAGTCTTGCATACAAGTATGACATAACATTTGGACGTATTCCATGAAGGGCACCTGGCACCTGCGAAAAATTTTGCCAGGAGCCTTATGTCGAATAGATAAGGTGCTAGTAGCTCAGGTGCCATTGTCAGCGGGTGCCCTTAGTGGAATACCTCCAATTGTGACGTCATACTTGTATGCAAGACTTGCCTAATGGAAACGCGCCTTTACAGGTGAATGCTCAAGTTCATCAGCACTGTTATGATATAACTGTTTACTACTGCATAATTACTAACACGGACTAATAATTCAATATCGATAGAGCAAATCTGCTAATTACTATGTATTTGTCAACTAATAATGAAATTACATTACATTGACACTGGATAATTTAGTTAATTATTCTCTGAATAATTTTATTTGTCAACATTCTGCGTCATAATTATTGTATTGAATCAGTACGGTAATTAGCTATCGGTAAATCTATTAATTAGGTTAAATTAATTAGGGCAATAATTATGACCAATTAT
This sequence comes from Agrotis ipsilon, assembly GCA_028554685.1. NCBI lineage: Eukaryota > Metazoa > Arthropoda > Insecta > Lepidoptera > Noctuidae > Agrotis > Agrotis ipsilon. The sequence continues at coordinate 15,874,092 of CM052962.1, read as the reverse complement.
ACGACCTTGTCTCTCGATTAGTAATGGATGGCATATCTTGAAATGGGTTGTAGGTACTAGATGTGATTCAAAACATATTTAATTTCGCTAAATTGGGGTCTTATGTCCAGCTTACCCTTAGCTCGTAAGCCTCCTGCCAAGGAATGCCAACCCTCCCAGGCCTGGGAAGTACGCAACCACCCACTGCTAGCCAGCTTGTCTTGGATCCTGCAACGAAATTAATCAAAAAAGATTAGTGGAGGAGTAGGAATAATATGTTTCAAAGTAGGAGACAGAATAAAACAAGGCTAATATTTGACAGGCCTGTTGGTCTAGTGGTTAGTGACCCTGACTGCTATGCCGGAGGTCGTGGGTTCGATTCCCACCCAGGACAATAATGTTTGTGTGATGAGCATGATCATTTGTTCTGTGTCTGGGTGTAATTTATCTATAACTAGCTTCTGCCCGCGACTTCGTACGCGGATCTTGTTGCTTATGCCAGCGACAATGGGGTCGGCAAAATCGAAGATCTGAAAACTCTGATACCCAACTCCAAGAGCCCGGGTAAAAAATTCTTGGGAGTTTGGCCAGTAGACGTCCGACGCCGTGGGCATCCACCACCGCGGGGTAGCTGGGCTCTTGGAGATCCACATTTGGTGTTCTAGATCTTCAATTTTATACGTCAACAGAGAGTGCTCATCACGCTGAATAATCCTAATAATCATTCCTGTATATGTTATAGTGTAGCTGGGCTCTTGGAGTTCCACATCAGGTGTTCCAGATCTTCAATTTTTATATGTCCACAGAGAGTGCTCATCAGGCCTAACAACTTTGCTGAGACGTTATTCCTGTATATGTTATAGTGTAGCTGGGCTCTTGGAGTTCCACATCAGGTGTTCCAGATCTTCAGACTAATTCTCTCAGCAGAAAATGCTCATCACGCGGAACAATTTTTGGTATCGCACCATTTTTGTATCTCTTATAGTTTAGCTGGTCTGTTGTGGTTCTGCGCCAGTTGTTCAAGTTTTCAAAATAAATTATAGCCTATGTTTTGACCAGACTTAATACCTATACAACAAAAAAAGAATCATTCAAATCCGTCCAGTACTTTTTGAGTTTATCCCGGACATACATACAGACAAACAGACAAACAGATAAACAGACAAAAATTCTAAAAACTATATTTTTGGCTTCGGTATCGATTGTACATCACACCCCAAGTATTCTTTTAAAAAAATATTCAATGTACAGTTTTGACTTTCCTACTATTTTATTATATGTATAGATATTTATGTATTTAGAAGTATATAAGTATGTTTATCAGTTGACTAGTACCCATAACACAAGCTCTGCTTAGCTTGCGACTAGATGGCGTTGTGTGATAGTTGTGGAATATTATTATTATTTATTATTAATAGGCACGAATGGACATTACAACTGGGAGAAGCCCAGTTGCCTTGCACCACGGGTGAAAATGAATACTAATATTGATGGGTCCTAAATTGTGAGCTGCTATATTTGATTCCATCCACACACAGAAATACATTAAGATTTTTGTACATGTCCACCCCTAAAAGGTTATCAAATCAGCATTTGCTTTCGTGGCGTCTACCCTAAGCCGGTTTAAACTCACCCACGTGTTCTCTATCAATTTAGTCAAAATTTTCCAACTGATTTCCAATTTTAACAAATCCTTTACCACACAAAGGGCTAATAAGTCGCTCGATCGGTTACCAAACTAAAACTATCGATAATCCTGACGTCAATTTCGCGCTACACCAAAGTGATCAGCGATCCAGGCAGCCTTATTAAAAGTTAATCAAAATTTCTAATTCCGACCGAGCTCAGCTCTAAACTTAGCTGGTTACAACCGGTTCTAACCGGTTTAGGTGTGTGTGTATTGTTATGTATGGCACGTACACAAACACACTTGGTGTGTCTTTACAGTCTCTAGTGATTGAATACTGATAGCATTGATTTAGATTTTAGATGTGCTGTCACTAGGTACTCGTGTCGCGCGAAGTGTTATTGCTACTGGTGTTATTAGCCTGCATCAACCATCAACCCACTGCCGGGCAAAGACCCCTCGCAAAAACTTCCAGTTTCTTCAACGGTGGATCAAAGTGGACCACTGGTCTTTGGTTTTAACCAGCTCGTCCTGCCACCTTCTACAAGTTCTGCTGTGACACCTGACTATATCAGGCTCAATGTAACGGGCTCACTCTGCTTACCTGTGAAATATCACAGTTACACAAAAAAAAAACATAGGTAAACTTAAGTAAATAACGATAAACAAAATATTATCGGCTAAAAATTACCACAATAAGCAGAAAGGACGGCTTGCACGTAACCAAACACGCACTCTAGTGATTGAATATTGATAGTATTATTTAGATTTTTAGATATGCTCTCACTATAGAGGTGAGATTTGATATCTTTTTCACAGGGCAAAATTTATGATGATGATCGTCTTGGCAACATTTTACATGAAATAATTTTGGTGGGGCTAACTATTTAAATCTTCACACTCTGTTTCATGTAAAAATTAGAACGAACCTAAAATCATACAAAAAAATATATGAAACTAAAGTTTATTTAGATTGACAGGTAGTAATTGAATCTCTGTTGGAATTTTAGATTTTCCAATAAATTCCAGTGCCCGTTATGTTTCAAAATATAGACTGTGTAGGTTACATTTGCGTACATATTTATTGGAACCAGGTCATTTATGAAATAAAATCGAATGATTTTTATTTCGTCGAAAATTTCAACTTTTTACTCTAATGGACGCATTTGATGATTTTAACAACCCGAAAAAGGAAAAGGGTAAACGGAAAATACCAATTAGACTACGTTAAATTTCATTTTAATTCCATTTTTCAGCCTATCATCCAAAATTGTAAAACATTCTAATACAGTTTAGTATCCTTTACTATCCCCCGCCAACGTTTTGGAATACGTCCAATAAAAATAAGGATTCCCAATAAAAATTCACTTAAACACAAAATTTAAAATTTTCACGTTACGATGTTGTTCATCACTTGACAACAACGTTGCATACGCCACAACAGCCTTTTTTACTTTGAACTGTAACTTGTTTTGGTTAGGGTTGGTTTTTGGTTGTCCATGCAAAGGAATGTAGATCTAATAGTGTTGTGTAGTTAGAAACTGGAAGTCACTGTTGGGAAGTAATGGTCGATCGTGACAGGAATAGCATTTGAGTTTCCCGATAGATACACTTTATATACTGCAGAACGCAGAAAAATTTACACGGTCCCCCCTTAATTTTCTTCTGTGGGAAGAAAAACGTGATCGTAATACTTATAGTGTTTGCCAAGGGATTGGGATTTCGACATTTTTTGTATTTGTTTAATTTTGTAAGTTGATAACGTTTTTGGTTCAACCTCTAGACTAGTATATTACTTTTATTTATTTATTTACTGATTTAAAACTTCGATATTTTAATAAAATTATTAACATAAAATTTACTTAGATTTTTTTAATAAATATTTCATTAAAATTATTTGAATAGGGTCATTTGACAGTCGTTAAAGGTTAAATCGAGGCGTCATAACAATTAGTGGCTTGATAGTCTGACAGCCGACTGGCTACCATGACCATTCCCCTTGGTAAGACTTTACCAAGGGGAATCGTATTATCAAGTATTAGTTAACTTGTCTGTGAAGGTCAGATAAGAAACGAATTCTTATGATTTAGGAGCCTGACCAGCCTAGGCCTTTTTTTTCCCCTGTGGCAACACTACAGCTAACAGCTGATTTTAAACTGTCCTATATTTTTTCATTATAAAAATTGTATTTATTAGTTTTCTAAAGGATTTTTCCAATTTCTCATTAAGTATATTGCTTATTACTGAATTTTCTGTGTTAGATTTATAAGTTGATCGTAAATTTTATGTGTAATTTTAATGTGAAATAAGTGACAGTTACCGGCCTGAGGGAAACTTGCATTGTCATCATAATCGAGGTACAATTATTCCTAATTATTTGCTATAACATTGTTTACGTGCCATAATTACGTTTGTTATCAGTTAATCTACGTTTTCATTTGGTTATTTAGTGGTATTCAAGACCTATTAAAACGTAAACATAACCTTGCTTAGCTAGGTGACAGAACTCGGTTTTGATTTTAATTTCGTGTTTTCCCTTTATACTATTCTCTTTTATCCTGCTACTATAGCTACCTATTCTCTCTCAATTTCTTTCTTTTCGATTTCTTTACTGTAATCATGACTATGACACGTAGTGCCCGCGCTCGCCAAGAGGAACTCACTCTGGCTTTGAGCGAATTAAAGGCATCAAAGCAGTCCTGTGACCAGCTAAGTAAGGAAATAGATGAGAATGAAAGGGTTCTCTTAGAGGTCCATGAAAAGAATAGAACATTAAAAAGAGAAATGGCACAGTTATACACTCAATACACTGATGTCATTGAGGACCGGGATAGGCTCCAACTTATTGTGGACGGATTCAGTCAATGTAGCACAGAGTATGAACAAGCTCTTAATGACAAACACTTTCTACAACAGCAGCTACATGAGGCAAGGAGTCAAATAACAGATCTCGAGACTACAAATATTAACATCACTGCCTCGCTGAATCAAAGTCTTTTCAGTGAGTTGGTGCCTATTGCCCCGTCAATGGTTTCTGCCCTAAATCCTATTTGCACCATAGATTTGACTAGTGAGGATGAATCAAAATCATATAATTCAATGAGGGTAGTCACTGGTAAAAATAAATTAAAAAAATATATTAAAATCAACAGATATATTGTAAAAACGCAAAAACTAGTTAAAAGACAAAAGTTTTTCATTAAAAATGTGAAATTGAATAGAGAAAGACTAAATTTACTCAAACAGTTGGAATTCTATTCATTTAATCTGGAACAGAGCACCAAAAGGTATAAAATTGACACAGAAGACCTTCAATCTCAACTAGACAACTTACAAGACAAACTTAGTTCAATGACTAGTAAATACAATACCTCAGAACACCTTATGAGGGAGTATGTGTTGGCCATGAATGATCTGGTGCGTTCTCAAAATAACAACTGTGAGAACTGTCAAGCAACTTCCAATGTTCATACACCGGACCATTCATTGACAGCATGTAATACCACCTTACCGAAGCCATGTGTTGATTTACATACACCGGTGGAATGTTCCAATGAAAAATTCAAACAAAATTGTAAGAATATAGTCATTTTTTGTGATGAGATTGGAAAAAATCTAGGTCCTTTAATAACAGATGAATATCCGGGTAATAAGATAATAAATCACTGTATGCCTGGATGTTCTTTACATCATATTATGAAAAAAATTATTAAATTTAATTTTAATTTTAAGCAAGACACTACCTTACTAATTTTAATAGGGAATAGAGGAAACTTAAATAAAGGTGAATTACTCCATTATTATAGAACATTAGATAACTTAAATTTAAGAAAGATTGTATTGTTTACTTTCCCCTACAGTAACAGTTTGCCACAGGAGGAAAATAACTCTAGATTTAATATTAATATGACATTGTACAATTTGACATGTAATAATGATGTATTTCAATTAATTGACATTAATAATTATGTGGGAAAAAACTTTTATTTGACAGAAGATAGGTATTTTGTAGAAAAGTACTATCTTACAAATTATTGTAAAAGACAGATAGCTGTGTCTTTGGCTTATTTTTTTTCTATTACAGCTCAGAACTTTTATAAACAAGATGTCTTTATTGAGCAATGCAACATTGAATTAAATAACTCTTACAATAATTTGATAACAATAACTGAACCTGATCAACATTTAAATTACACCTTGGGACAATAGAGGCAATCTCTTGCAATCATGTTAGAAAGTCAGATAATGAATTAATTGAGACTGTTGGAAATTTTAATAGTATCAACCTGGTGCATCAAAACATTCAAGGATTTTTAAACAAGGAATTAGAAGTAGAACTTTTCTTGAATTTAAATAATATAGATATTCTTTGTATAACAGAGCACTGGCTCAAAAGTCACCAGTTCATGTTCAATTTTAGTAATCACCAGGTTGGTAGTTCATTCAGCAGAGTGAATGCTATACATGGCGGCGCATTAATCCTAGTAAATAATCAGCTCAAATTCAAGGACCGTAAGGATATTGTTAGCCTCTCCGTTGAACGGACAATTGAAATAGCCTGTATAGAATTGGAGCAGTTTATTATATTAAGCGTGTACAGACCTCCATCTGGGTTGTATGACTGTTTCGAGAAGGTAATGGATGAAGTGCTGCATAAAATTGGTAATTCAAAAAAGGCTATTATAACTTGTGGTGATTTTAATATTAATTTGTTAGAAAATTCTATGCTAAGCACTAAAATCTTAAGCCTGTTCCGGTCGTACAATCTTGAAAATAAATTTTTGGAGCCCACTAGAATAACCCCTACTAGTTCAACTTGCCTAGATAATATATATAGTGATGTCAAAGAAATTCATAAAGCAATTATTAACCTAATAGATTCTGATCATTGCGGGCAACTTATTACTATTGAAAATGTTAACAAAAAAGTAATTAAACAAGAAATCACAGTTAACCCAAAAACTAAAAGTAGACTGGAAACTTTTAATAATAAACTTTCGCATAAATTATCTCTTTTGTCTACTAATGATGACCCGAATCAACATTTTAGCGATTTTTTCAGTATGTACTGCAAACAATTTGATACCACATTTGTTCCAAAAACAATTTCTGTTAATAGTAAAGCTTCATTCAATGACTGGGCCACAATTGGTATTCATAGGAGTAGAAAACGACTTTATGAGCTGTATGAAGAGAGGTCGTATATTAATACTGTAGAATTCAATTCATATGTTAAGAATTATTCTAAATTATTTAAAAAAGTTTGTTATGTAGCAAAGGCTAAATACCTGAGTACTAAAATTAAAAACAGTAGTAATGTAATTAGAACGACATGGAAAATTATTAATAGCGAAACGGGAAAGTCGTGCAGGACGGATAGTGAGTTCAGCCTTACCATTGGTGATAATGTTTTAAATTCAGATATTCAAGTTGCCACAGCCTTTGAGAGGTTCTTCGCCGACGTTCCTGTATCGACTACTAAATCATTAAACTCGTCACCTGCTGCTGCAGAGTCTTTACTAAAGGATAATGTTCCTGCTTGTGATTCCGATTTTTGTTTTCAATATGTCACTTGTAAAGATATAATCAAAACTTTTCACACATTAAATATTAAGAAGACCGCTGATCTATGGGGACACTCAGTGGATGTCGCTAAGTCTATTATAAACATTGTAGCTCCTACCCTAGCTTCTATTTTTAATGATTGTATTGACAGTGGAGAGTTTCCTGATCTAATGAAAAATAGTAAAATAATACCACTATTCAAATCTGGTAGTACATCAGACCCTACTAACTACAGACCTATTTCAGTACTACCTACGTTCAGTAAAATTTTTGAAAAACTTATTTTGGTTCAATTGCAAAGTTTTTTTAACAAACATAAGTTATTGCACAATAAACAGTATGGTTTTACAAAGGGTCGTTCAACAACTGATGCCGGTGTTGAGCTTTTAGGACACATTTATGATGCATGGGAAGACAAATGCGATGCTTTGGGCATTTTTTGCGATTTGTCCAAGGCTTTCGATTGCGTTCTTCACGAAACATTGATCAGGAAACTGCACCACTACGGTATCCGGAACGCCTCTTTGGATCTTCTTACCTCTTATTTGAGTGATAGGATTCAAAGAGTGGACGTCAACGGAAAAAGATCTCCCGGATCTGTTCTAAAAATGGGGGTACCCCAGGGCTCAATTCTTGGCCCATTTTTGTTTCTCATTTACATAAATGATTTGCCTTACCTAATAAAAGACAATCATGACATAGTGTTATTTGCTGACGATACTTCCCTTTTATTTAAACTCAAACGTCAGCAGGTCGTTACTGATGATGTTAATAGAGCTCTTGCAAAAATAGTGAATTGGTTCGAATGTAATAATCTTCTTCTAAATGAGAAAAAAACGAAGTGCATTAAATTTACGATACCTCATGTTAAACAAGTGGAAACTGTTATACGGATAAAGGATCAAGAGATAAAACCGGAAGACACCTCAGTCTTTTTAGGCATAACCTTGGATAACAAACTTCAGTGGGGCCCCCATATAGAGAAATTGGCAAAAAAGCTTAGCTCTGCAGCATTTGCCGTTCGAAAAATTCGCGACTTAACTGATTTAGAGACAGCCCGTTTAGTTTACTTTAGTTATTTCCACAGTGTGATGTCGTACGGTATTCTTTTATGGGGAAATGCCGCCGATATTCAAACAGTTTTTGTATTACAAAAAAGGGCAATTCGTTCCATTTATAAATTGAGTCCCAGGTGCTCCCTCAGAGAAAAGTTTAAGGAGATTAATATATTGACTGTGCCGTCTCAATTTATTTATGAAAATCTTTTGTACGCACATAAAAATATTAATCTTTTTAAAAAATATAGTGATATTCACAGTGTTAACACGAGGAACAAAGATAAATTTATTGTACCAGCAACTCGGCTCAAAAAAATAGGAATTACTTTTAGATGTCAATGTATACGTTTCTATAATAAACTTCCCGGCCCTATTCAAAAATTAAGTATTAATAAATTCAAATCGTATATTAAACGAAATCTGGCCCAGAAAGCTTATTATCATATTAATCATTATTTAGAGGATAAAAAGGCATGGGAATAAGCTGCTCCAATTAAATTCACTAATGTTTTTTTTTTTTTTTTTTTTTTTTTTTTTTTTTTTTTTTTTTTTTTTCTCCTATTTACACTTTTGACATGTTTTATATTTTATTTTTGCTTTTTATACAATCTGACATTTTATTTTTACTTTGACATACTTTCATTTATACACCCTGACATTTCATTTGTACATTTTTTTTTGACATGCTTTTTTGTAATTTTTATTTTGTGTTTTGACATGGTTACTTTGTAATTTATTTATATTTTTTTTGTATATTGACATTTTCTATGTCATTTTCTTTTTGTACATATTTTTTGTTTTTGTGTTGTTCTTTTTTTTGTGTTTTATACTTTTTATTTGTTGACATGAATTACTTTGTAATTTTAATTAGGTTCTTTGTTTTTTTTTTGTAATTATTGTTTTTTTTTTTTCTACAAACTTGTGAATGTGAGGACATGTGTGGGTTACACATTATTCTATATATTTTTTTTGCGTTTTATTTAAATTGTCTGACAGTTTGAGTTATTTATGCGGCCTACCCAAATGTCCTTTCTTTGGTATTGATCGTCGTATCGTTGAGCTCCTTGTGTTATGAGTTGAGCTACACGGTAACTGACACATGCTTGCACTGACTGGACAGGCCCACTCAAATCTGTGTGGTTCTTTCTTCAAAAGAACACCTCAGACACCTGCATGGTTCTCATATAACTAATACGAAATTGTCTGGACTTTAAAAGAGACTGTGACCTCTGAGTTTGTTTCGGATGTTTCTTCTCAGAGTAGTCAGGTACGAAACACCGACCTCATCTAGTTTTTAAAAATAGTGTTTTTTGACGTGTAAAAGAGTTTGCCAAAACCAATTTGCTAAATAAACATCATTTATCATTTATTTATCATTTAGGTCCTTGTAATTGTTCTTTCTATTATAAAAAAAACCCACTCTGAAAAACTCACTTTCATAAAATAGGTACTTTTTTTGGTACATACCTGCGTTGTAAGATTTTGTAAAAAATAAAACACTAAAGGGCACATAATCGACATGCTAATGGTTCTAATAAAATTTTATCAAACCCTTTAAAAAATAAAACCCCGTGAAACCTTCAATATAATTGGAAACGTCAATCAAAAATAAAAGTCTTGAAATTCTCAGTATAGTTTCGTTTCGCAAAAAACTCTGGCTTGATTAAATCGAGTCACGGCAGCGAACGAAACACGAGCAAGCCTTAAAATCCAATCAATATTCATCCTGGGAGACTGCAATTTCAAAATTTTCCCTCATCATGCCACGAAAATTGTCAATTATTAAATAAAAAACTGTCCGGCAAAGTTTTATTAGGTTTAACATCAGGAATTTTTCAGCAGCCTAGGGGAAACTCTGTGCCCAGTGGATTCATCAAATGAGTCACTCACACACCTAGCAGGGCAGGAGGTACAGTCAGACTTGTACTGGCTAAAATCCACGGTGTCTTTCAATAGCCCTTTGCGTTCTGCCATTACGCTGACTGTTTTTAGAGGCGCGCGTGATACACACGGCTACACATCAAGCTATACAAAACCTGTTTGTCTTGGTCTCGCTTTGTACGGTTTTACACACAATAAACGGTCGGCTAATAGTGGTTTTGTATAGCTTGATGTGTACACGACGCGCCGTAGACCGCGAATCACTCATCACTCACCATCCGTACGCCCGTGCCTACGGTGGCGGTGGCCGGAGATCGTCCTGCGACGTCCGTTACCATAGGCGTCTCCCACTGCGTCTGGGTCGTGAGTCGCACGTTGTCCTCTCCCTCACGCATCCCGCCTCCTAAAATGACCAGAGGTGAAGTAGAAAGGTTTTCAAATCGAGACCAAGTGGTTTCCATTTGACAACCCCAAAATAGATTAAAGAGGTTCCGTGGGCTGTTTTGTGGAACGCCCAGCGGCAAGATGAACCGATGACCTGAAGAAGGTAACTGACGGTGCCTGGGTGAAAAAGGCTGGTGAACGTGGGCTGTGCCGCTCCTCAACCTATGTCGAACAGTGGTCTACAATAAGCTGAAATAGTGATAGACCACTCCTTTCCATTCATGGGATAGAAACGCAACGTTAAAATATCGAAAAATTATAGATTATAACAAAGCCAAAGTTTCACCATAAACACCGATAGATTCTTTTTTTAATTTCCCAACAACCCGCGAACAGCAAAAAGGTTCGCCATATTGAGGTTTTAGGCGGGAAAAAATCGAATAAAGGACAATAGGAAGGACGGTCCATGTCATAATCATATTTTTCTCACACAAAAGGAGTTCTTACGTTAATGTGGCCAGTAATAAATGAAAGTCAGGACCATATAAAGCATGGTTTTTTATTTCCCCCTTCGTGTTGCCAGGACGAGATTTTTTGCGCGGGAATTTTCGCAGCATGGCGGATATTCGGACAGCGTGATAAAGGAAACAAATTACATGATAGATTATTCTGTTTGAGACATGTTGACCCATACCGTTTAATAGCCATCAATTTTAATTTGTTTTCTCTTTGTTCGTAGGTTGTGTTGTTCCTGTGTCGATGGAAAAGTTTTTGTTATAACGACTTTATTGTAGCTGATGAAATCATCCTTAGTATATTACTATAAGCATAACGCTTATAGTAATATACTAAGGATGATTTTGCAAGGCATGCGGACAGCGAGTAATGGGCGACGCGCTGTCCTATTATGAACTGGCACTGAAGCACCACAATTTATAGTATTTGATTATATTTGTCTTTGATAATTCAAAAGTGCCTTTAACTAGTCTACTTGAAATAAATTCTTTTGATTTTGTAGTGTCCATATATTGAGAGATTCAATGTTGATCTTCAATATTTCTTTTTTTTTTGAATCAGGCTACATCCACGTAATTCCTCCTGGAATTAAATTACACTGACTACTGTCACCTGTTTCATTAAACACATCATATTTATTATTTCTTATGGCAGGTTTTATTTTTGTTTCAGGTCGTTTATCCAACTGCCAAGGTAATTGTAAGAATTCTTACAATAATACTAATAACAACACAAATTGTTTATTATGTCTTTTTGCTAAATTGAATCCGCAGTATTAGACTCATTTATTTTGATTTAAGGGTACCCTAGTCGGTCATTCTTCCATACAAACGTAGTTTCGCGATTATTCCAATATTTGACGGTATAAATTTACATTAAACAATGATCTACATTCATCTCATCATTGTCTAGTCCTGTATGGAATCAAAAAAGTAAAAAAAAAACATCTGTTATAAGTTATGGGTGTCGAAACTTCCTTATTTTAAGCCTAATTTTAACGAATCTTTGGGGGGAAATAAATAACAAAAGAAGACAGTAAATTGTAAAATAATTACCATACAGGAATAGATAATTTGTTCAAAATTCTAGATAACTTTATTTTGAACAGATACATTCAGTAGTTTTTTCATAATATCGAAATTCCCGAAGGTCTTTTGAAAAGTTGCAGTAGTCCATTATTCAAAGTAATCACGCATTCATGAGTCAGTCGAAGGTTGGAGTAGGTGTGCATAAATGCCCTAGCTTCTTACTGCTCATTCATCCTATCGATACGTGATGTAGGATGAAATAACAAGCATTTTAATCCCGCCCGCCAACGAGTTCGTCCCGCCGACTAGCGCATCCTTAAGTCTCCTTTTTGTACGCATGTGTTTCTGTGAAAAATATTAATAATAATATTCCACAACTATCACAAAACGCCATCTAGTCCGAAGCTAAGCAGAGCTTGTGTTATGGGTACTAGACAACTGATAGACGTACTTATATATTTCTAAATACATTCATATTATAGAAGAAATTCCACCTAATAAACCAGTTAATTTTTCTCTAAATTAAAAAGGGCGTCATCATAAAAACAAAACAATTCAATCAATTATCAATTTCCCTGATTCCGGATTCAATAAACTCTGGAGTTGTACGATTTTAACGCGGAACCCTAACAAATCTTTATTACTCCCATTTGATTTTACTTTATATCAGTGATTGAATTCAAACATTGCGTAGGTATTAGAAAAATGAAGGGACCAGAAGGCTAACTACATACAACAATTAAAAAAAAATAACGAGGTAGATTATTTTGAATCCAAAAATCTGGGGTCTGACAGTCATTTCTTTTTTTTGGAACTAACTTACCACACTAATACTAAATCACAGCAACTCCTGAGAGCCAGAATCAACAGTGGCATCCACCAGAAAGCGCTGAGACAATGAAGCTCGACGTGTCCCGGAGACTGAATTTACCTGTCTTGGATCCTGCAACGAAATTAATCAGAAAATAATAGTGGAGGAGAAGGAAATAGTACATTGTTCACCGAGAGGAGAAAGTGACCGATTACCATCGAGGGTGTCGTTTAAAGGCCGAGGCGTAGCCGAGGCTTTAAAATACCCGAGATCGAGAATCGCACTTTCTCTCGAGTGATACATAGTGCTTTATACTACACCTACGAGGAAAATAAATTACTTTCTACGAAAACTGAATCCTCAAACAAGACACAAATTGGAAATGGCGCTAATGGCGTCTGCAATTTTCACATGTTCTTTTTTCAAATTGTTTATCCTGCCACCGCAGGGTCGCACTGCCAGCCCGACACCATCCAACACACAGCTAGTGGCCAGTGTCATTTTGCGAACTTTGAGATAAAAACTCACTGTAAAAACTTTTTGGCTTTTGATATTTAGGTTACCGGCGCATAGTCTTACCCAAAATTGAAAAAGAAAAACCACGTTAGAAATGGATTTTCATACACTTTTCTGAGGTATTCCAGTTAGGGCACCCGCTAAAATGGCACCTGAGCGAATGGCTCCTAAGCTATTCCACGAACGGCACCTATCAAAATTTTTTGCAGGTGCCCTTAGAGGAACAGTTTTTCATCTAGCATTTTATTCCACTTAGGGCACCCACGGATCGTACTAGTGCTGGGACTTTAAATTTTCTTGTTGTTACGTTAAGAGTAACCAACAAGTGTACTAGGCATGTATCAATTCAAGGTGGTACTTCAGGGCCGCGGTAACCTCTGAAGGTATTCTGGTGACCTCGGCAGGAACTGGAACTGGTCCTGTTGGGTTCACTCTGTTTGCTTGACAGCTACTTGAGGCACAAGTGGAACAACACGCGTTACGGCGTCCTCGCCTACCGCCTGAAGCAGGTCCTCACAGGACATGGATGTTTCGGGAGGTACCTGTGAGGGGTAAGTCACCACTGCGAGGATTTCCTGGAGGAAACGGTGAAGTATACGGTGCAGGTCTGACCCTTATGGGTAGAGCACCGCGTGTCCTAACGATGGCGATAGGCGGTGACCTCTCGCGCCCAGCCTTGGTCGAAGTTATGCTGCGGGTTACGGAGTGGGAAACGGTCGCCTCCTTCTGCGAAGCAGTCATGCTCGCGTAAGAGGAGGCGCGAAGCGTTAGAGAGAGGACAGCGTCCACCTCACGCCTTGCCGTAGTGGTAGATGCCCACGGCGACGAACGACGCAAGACGTTTTCCGGCCAACGTTGAAGGGACATGTACGCGACGAGTAATAGGCGACTCGCACCATCATGACCATGATTGAAACATCTTCTGTGTTCGGTGAGGACTTGCGTCAGACGGTAGGTGAGGACGCTGTGGCGCCTCTCAAGCCACTCCTCAAAGTGAGGTCTTACCGCCACAATCGCAGCGTGGGCAAACCTCTGTTGCACAGTCATCCCCTCCATATCACCATTAGGTTGCACCTCCACACGCCAGTCAGACATGCTGGAGGGCTTTTGCCGCTAAATCCCAAGGGCGGGCCACATAGAAAAGACGTAAGACGAGAATACGTCACTTACGTGCAAAAATGTATGACAGTCGCGCCCGCGCCTCTTCTCTTCTGTGTGTTTTACCTCGCGACGCTTCTATACATTTTGTATGAAAGAGACGCCGAACTAGACGAGACATTATGTCTCCGCCACGGTTGCGTCTTACATCTTTTCTAAGTGGCCCAAGCCCAAGATCGCAATCCGACAAGGTTTGCTGTTTCACCGGAAATCGTGCGGTATCCCCGGATCATCCGGATAGCAATGACCTTCTGGCAAGCTTTGACGATTGCTTCCGCATGCACAGGGCCTCATACAGTGCCCTGATGGACCGCATGACTCTAGCGTGCAGCCTCCGGTAGGAGGTGATTGTTTTTCCCACTAAGGTTGGGTAAGAGCCGCTTGAAGGTGGCCTCAGCCCGATCCAGCTTAGGAAGATATCAACGAACTAATAATCACATGACAAGTTAATTTATAGTTTGTATTAGAGAAGGAAAAACTAAGAAGATTTTTTCCAAACGTAGAAGTTAACGGATACGTCATCACACATAAATACAAAACAATATCAGTCTGATGACTACTTACTTACGCTCTCTGTTACCGAATATCTACTTAAGTCCTACTTTAAATTTATGCGAGCCTAGTAAATTTCACGGAAATTCACCAAAAATACGTTTTAGTATTTATTTATTTATTTAAACTTTATGCACAGTTACAAAAAACATGTACAAAGGCGGACTTAATGCCTTGGGCATTATCTACCAGTCTACCTTAGGGTGATGCAGAGACAAAGACAAAGTAGGTGCAACATACAAGACAATTACTTAATAATGAGATCAATATAAATTAGTACATATATACAATACATATATACATAGAATACATACATACATACAATACATACATACATACACAATTTAGAGAAATGAAGGAGACTAACAACCAGTTAATTTAGAGATGAATCTGCCAGCTTCTCAGTAATGTACTCACGAGCTTTCAACTTGAAAGTGAACCGACTAGACACCGACACCGTATTTGATGACAGACGAACACCTTCTCCATGATCCTGTTCTCCTAGTATGTATGTATTTACTTATCAGAACACACATTGAGTACTCTCACTAACTGAGATACAAATCTTACTAACTGAGATAGGGATAAAAACTCTAACGCCAACAACATGAAGATTTTTAACTTCGACAAAAATGTCACTTATGTTACTCCTTAATAAATAAGTAAGCTCCTAACTAGTTTTAATCAATTATTTTGACGTCCTAAAAAAAACACGTCCCAACACTAGTACGTATAAATCCATGGGTGCCCTAAGTGGAATAAAATGCTAGATGAAAAACTATTCCACTAAGGGCACCTGCAAAAAATTTTGATAGGTGCCGTTCGTGGAATAGCTTAGGAGCCATTCGCTCAGGTGCCATTTTAGCGGGTGCCCTAACTGGAATACCTCACTTTTCTCTCCCGCTCAGATGCGTTTTCTCCCCGCATATTTGGTCGATATGCAATGACGTACTTTCTACCGTAAATTTGATAAAGTATCAAGGTACTTTCCAAGCAGGTGTAGTATAAACTATGTTTCCACTTCTCTCCATGCAAGCAGGAGACAGAACAGAACAAGGCCAATTGGCACAAAAGGACAACTGGGAGAAGCCCAGTTGACATGCGCGTATCTGATGGCCTACCACGAGCTCTTATCGCGATCCAGTTTACGCTCAGGGAACGAGATGGCGCTAAACGACTTGTAAAGCTCTGTCTCTTTCCCACAGTCTAAACTGGATCGTTTTAATAAGAGCCCGTGGTAAAGCCTCTGCATGATTTAGCTCTAGCTGTACCAGGAATTCTCCCATATTATGAGTCCGTTTAGAAACCCGGTTGGTTCAAACGGCTGACAGTCGATTTGCAACGATACTGGTGATTTTTTCTTACAATTGCAAAAACTACAAACCAGAATAACTAAAATAGGTTAAACCCTAAACTTAATATACTATAAGTAATATGTAAAATAGATATTGTATTAGAGCACTGGGCTAAAATAACCACTCAATGGAGCCCAACGAGCAGGAAACGTCTACGCGGCAGGCCCAAAAGGAGATGGCGGGATGAGCTAGACTCATTTTTGAAGGATTGGCCTACAACCGCATTAATTCGCGAGATATGGAAGGAGGGAAGGGAGGCCTTTGCCCTGCAGTGTGACAACGCAGGCTTTTAATAATAATAATATATAATAGCTTTACTAAACCCCTGGACTTCCACAAAAAAAAATGAAAACCAAAATTATCCAAATCGGTCCAGCCGTTCTCGAGTTTTAGTGAGACTAACGAACGGATTTATTTTTATATTAAAGAAGATTAGTTTTTCTTTATTAAAAACCTGATACACTTGTTTAGTATTTTTGAGTAAATAATCTAAGTACAAAATTACAAAGCTGTATTATTAACCTCCACAAAGTTATGGTTATAATTATGTTTGTTATGTAACCTAGGTTGTTCGTTCAATAACATGCTCATTTCGCGGCGGTTTGCACTACTCCCGCCAAACCGCGCCTCCTGTATCATACACTCATAAATAATAGTTTGGCAATTGGTACCTAACTGTACAGTAATTGTATTGCAATTAACTGGTGATATAATTAAAAATATCTATTTTTAGAACAAAATACAACATTGTGTAAAAATCATTGGAATCGATTCAATTACTGTCTCTTTTATATTGATCGATGTGACTTTACATGACGAAAGATTGTAGATTACAGGCTCATAATCTGGGTATTCAATACAATTCATCTAAGTGCAAAGTTAAGGGGTGCTAAGACTCGAAAACTCCACGTGCGCCCGTGGACTGGAGTTCCCTCTCAGATACGTCCGGGGGAAGACCAGTTTTTCGAGCCGGTGCACCCTGGTATGCGGGCAAAAACTCTTCCTTAGGCACTGTGTGCCTAAGGGGTCTCTTTGCCCGTATGCGAATAGCCTGTCGTGCGGACGCTCCAACGCGTGTCCCTCTGATCAGCAGCGGGCACAGCGGCGGAGCGGGCTTGCGGACGGTGAGTAATGGGAGGCTCGTCGTCCGACCGTGGACCAAGCCCGGGTCGGTTGCGCGTCGTGTTTCGCGCCAAATGCCTGCTGGGGTAACGGGTTTTTTCTAAACCCAGGATACCGCGGCCCCGAAACGTACAGGGCATCCGAAGGAACACGGGTGGATTTTAGTCAGTAAGAGTCTGACAGTCCCTTCAGCCCCAACCAGGGTGGAAGGACTCATTTGATGATTTTACCACCTACAAAAAAAAAGTGCAAAGTTAAAGGTTACACTTCCAATTAAAACATGAATATAAATGATACTTCTTTAACTTCTCATCTACAACATTAGGTACCCAAGTGTAACAGTTGTCCCCTCACACATTGCGCCCTCCGGCGGCACTCGCAAAATTGGACCGACATCCGATCTAAATTTGAATAAAATTACTTTTATTTCATTTTTTCGTTTCGCTCCGCCATATGTGGCACTGCACGACTTTTGGCGAAGTCTGCCAGCCGTCGCCTAATGTCGTTTCAACAGAATTATTTATGTGATATTTTTGGGTGTACTACATTTTGTTAAACGCTTAGAGATGTTTAAATTTGTATTTTGGCCTCTTGTGTATTGTTTTGGAAGGTTTTATTTCTGTGTTATCGCTTGTGCTGTATTTTGATGCATGTTTGAGTTATTTTTTTCAAGAATTGTGATTGTCATAATGTACTTTTTTGACGTACATTCGTTACAGTGTACTTTTTATATTAAGTTTAGTTTAAGTTTATTTTATTTGTTACAGAAAATTTAAATAGACACAGACAAAGCACTAAAATATAAATCCCTTTAACATAGATCTTTTATTCTATGTGGAATAACAATAGCATTTTAATATTAACTACATAAAATAAACTATATACATAGATACTCTAGATGAGAAAGTTTGTTTGTTTGCTATAAAGCTGTTCACGCCCAAAGCACTGAAACGATGATCCTGAAATGTCGCATAAAACGTTGTCAGATGTACAGATACTCGTACAGACAACGGTCAAAGGGTAACTTTAATCCGGAAAATTCTGTTCCCGAAAAAAACTATTGTAACTTACATCTGACAATAGATAGTGCCACATTTATAATCCGAATTAACAGACAAATTCGAAAAATGGAATAACACGAGCGAAAACGTAGACAAAGCCAAATAATATCGCGGGCATGCAGACAGCGAGTAAAGGACAACTCGCTGTCCGACCATGGACCATGCCCGGGTCGACGGCGCGTCATGTTCCACGCGCGGCTAAAAGAGCGTCAGCAAAATGACGGGGCCCCCTCACAGAGGGCCAAAGCCTGCCGGGATCGCGGGACTTATTTCCATTATCGTGACCCCGGAACATAAAGGGCTATTGAAGGACACCGTGGATTTTAGTCAGTACAAGACTGACAGTAAGGGTTGGGAGGACTCATCTGATGATTTTACCACGTAAAAAAAAAGTCTTTCGTTAAATAAACAAACAGTTCTACTCAAAATTTGTTAACTTTATTAAAGTTCTTTGTTGCGTCAATGAAAACTAAAGAGTTTGAATAAATTTTCAACAATTATTACAGTAAAAGCAAATTTATCAGAATCTCAGAGCGATGAGGGATAAAAACAAAATGAGATGAGTTCTCTTGATTGGTTTGATCAAAGTTTAGTTTATTACTGATCAAATTGATCAAAGTGAACAAAGTCAAAGGGTTCTCCAACTTTTAAAGTGAGCCATTGTGCTGTTTCCAATTAATGTCCCAATTATTTTCTACAAATAATATTTTCAGAGTTATTTTTGAGACAAATCGTTTTCCTTTGTTAATGTCGTTCTGTTTAATTTAAATATTGGAATTGTTTTGCTATGTCTCCATTTTAGCATAGTTACTGCCGTTTTCAACATAAATATTAATAGCCATAGCAATAACTCAAGTTTAAAACAATGATGGTAGCAATTACTAAAAGAATTTTAAAAAAAGAACCTTGCCCCACACCAGGAATTTCTCCTGTGTCGTGGGTGCGTTTACAAACATAGAAAGTCACATACACAACACCCAGACCCGGAATGTATGTTATGTCACTTTCACTTTATAGTTTTCTCCAAATTCAAAAATTCAAAACCAAAGTTCCCTCCTCGCACTTTATACACAACGTTGACGTTTCTAGCTCATCACAGACTTTTTTTTGGTTCTTTTCGTCCTCTTTGGGACAGGCAAAGGGAGCCGAGCCCATACAGCCAAGTCTGATTTAGTCACCATAGACTTTTTTTTGGTATTTTTCTTTCCTTCCAACGGAAAAGCCATAGGGCATAAGCCATACAGCCTGGGGCCTAAGTCTACTAATTTATAAACGTTACAATGGTCTCTCAATGGTGTGTTTTTGACAGTTTTTGTATGGCAAATCTGTCAAAAACTTACCATTGAGAGACCATTGTGACGTATATAAATAAGTAGACTTAGGCCCCTGGTCTTATTTCAATTCAGTCTTTAGTATTCACCATAGACTATAAAGCATACGTTTTTAAAACGAAGTCGTAGAACGAGTGATCGACTCATTCATTCAAAACAACAACTTATTTTTTTTTAAAGACAATTAAAAATTAGAAAAAGAGATTCAATACGAAACGTTTTTAAATCGACTAGGTAAATGGTGTTATTTTTATAAGAAAAATAATTAAATATGATTTATAAAATAAGTTTTACTAATTTCATTTGACTATTGACTTCTGGAATTTTTAGTTATGGTAACATTATTGTTAGTTCTAACTGATTGTTTTTATATCCACAATATTTAAATTATTAGAATTATATAGAATAATAAATGATATATTTTGAAGGAAATAAATAGCATTTTTTAGAACGATATCGATGCACTACGATTAATTCGATCTTAAAAGTATTTTGTCACTACTACCCTCATTGCATTTGACTTTTGTCTATGTTAACCTAATTGTGAATTTTGCAGTCAACCGTCAGTCTGGCTTGTGCCTCGGAATCGAACAGGTAGAATTAATCCCTGATAGTCGCGAATAAAATTATTTCTGCCATTAAGTGTGAAAGAATTGCATAAAAGTGGAATAAATACGTAATCATAACGAATGTGGACTTATTTTAAACAGTGAATTACTGAAATCAATTGTGTGTTATTGTGTTAAGTGCGTGGATCGTGTGTTACTGAACTTGTGTTCGTCCGTCTTCTACCAAGTCAGTTGCTTCAGCTATCGGTAAGTACATTTATTTTTCTTTATTTGGGGGTGTATTAACATATTTTTTTCATTCGTTTGCGAGTTCGATCATGATGCGGTTCGTGCGTTTTGCAAATTTCTACCGAAATTGAAACTTGAAAATCGTCCTTGTTACTACGATATAATGATGTAATTCGAATGTGGCGAGCGTATTTTGTTTTTCATCTACCCGTAGTTAAGCGCAAGTTTTATGAAATACTAGCGGCCCGTCCCGGCTTCGCACGGGTGGAAGACCCGGTCTAAAACCCGTTCCCGATGGTTACAAACACAACAAAAAAATAATTATCCGAATCGGTCAAGCCGTTTTCATGTTATGTCGTGACAACGGAAAACGGGTTCCATTTTTATATATATTATGTCGTGGTTATCTATTTACTTTTGAAGTAAAATTGAAAATGTATTAACGGATTTTGACAGGTTGGGGGTAGATTGATGTGCGTCGAATTGTGTGTTCCAATTTTGAATTTGTGTTCTTCGAGATTTGAGATTTGAACTTTAAACATGAACAACATTTCAACTTGAGAATAAAGGCGGATTCACATTACTAAAACGCGACGCGACCCGATGAAACGTGATGCGTGTTGACTCGCATCAAATGTGCAGTCATGGCGTCGCGTCGGTTGTTCATAGTGTGATTCTGGTCTATAGAAAACAATACATTTGATTCGACTCAACACGCACCGCGTTTCATCGGGTCGTGCCGCGTTTTAATAATTGTTTCCGCCTTAAGGATGCTTTTCCACCAAAGATCTGCTTTGCTAAGATATTCATTGGTTTACATACCACAGCACTGGTGGAAACGCATTCAACTAAGATGCGTTTTTTATATGGAAGGATGATGGCTGCGTTCTATGGACGTGTGCTATGAATGCGTGCTAGGTTTCGTCTTCCCTACTATCTATACATCGCATAGCTCGAGCTGCGCATCTTCGGAGCACAACTTCCTTATAGCGGAGCGTTTTCATAGCACATCTTACTCGCACAGGTTCATAGCGTAGCATCAGTGGAAACGGTCAGACAGTTTCTTAGCTCAGCTTTTACATCCTCACAGCACAGCTACACAGCACCTCTCTGGTGGAAAGACACCCTAAAGTTAGTACATCGTCATCTAATGAACCTAAATTAGCCAATACGGAATGTGAATTGCAGAAATTAAAATCTTCTCTATTGTAACAATGTGTGGTATGCAGATTTTCTTAAACTTCGTTTCCAAATGGTCGGTTGCACCTTTTTTTGTCGTGATAAAATCATCAAATGAGTCCTCCCACCCATAGCAGAGCGGGAGGGACTGTCAGACTCGTACTGACTACAATCCACGGTGTCCTTCAATAGCTCTTTACGCTCCGGGGTCACGGTAACTTGGTGAGACCGCGACCCCGGCAGCCTTTGACCCTCTAAAGGGTTGCCCCGTCATTATGCTGACACTCCTTAAGGCGCGTGTGGAACACAACGCGCCGTCGTCGACCCGGGGATGGTCTATGGTTGGATAGCGAATCTCCCATTACTTGCCGCCCGCGCCTTCGGTGGCCGGAGATTATGTGGCGTACGTAATGGTCGCACCAGTGATAATGATTGAACGACGTGGTTATGTATTATAGCATATACCACTAATAAAAGGTCGACTGATTACGCTTCTTTGTCAGCAACGAAATAAGCACTTTATATGAAATCTGAGAAGCCAAATGGCGCATTCCAAATAAAAATAGAACATAGTAGCTGCCAGTGGTTTCACCGTTACTACTGGGGAATTGAGATTAAACTATCCTATGTGTTAATCCAGATTATAAACTATCTGTGCACCAAAGTTCACCCAAATCCGTTCAGTAGTTTTTGTGTAGAAGAGTAAGAAATAGACATCCAAAAAAAAACCAAGTTTAGACCCGGGCATCCTCTACGAACCTAACCTGCCCGAGTCGGGTGTGCCCCGAGTTCCGAGCTCACTTCACTCACTCTTGCATCGATACTATGAAATTTGTGTAGCCGAGTGTACAAAAAGTCAAGTTTTGGTATTCGTTATAAGTAGGATACGTTTTGCTACTGAATTAGTTGTTATACCAACTGTCCCATTAGTCTCATGGTCGCAAGCGCAACTGCTGAGCATAGGGTCATGTGTTCGATTCGCGGGTCGGGCAAAAAGTGCTACAGGGCTTTTCTAAAAAAAATATTTCTCAGTAGCAGCCCGGAGTTTGGAAGTTAAGTATAATACCCCCGTCTCGGAAAGCAAGTTAAGCTGTTGGTCCTGCGCCTGGGGGGCGATTCTCGGTTTTAGAGATCGTGTCGAACTCGACAAAAATTCCTAATAACGTCATTTTATCGACAAATTTTAAAAGTTGATATGTCAAATTGGCCATTTGTCGAAGGCTAACGTTAGAGTTCAGTAAAGTTTGTCAAAAAAATGACGTCAATAGAATTTTTTGTCGAGTTCGACACCATCTCTAGAACCGAGAATCGGCCCCCTGATCTCTCACGGGTCGTACCGGATGGCCGTCCCATCGGAACTATGAGAGTACCGTCAAACGATGTGAATAGGAACGCAAGGATGAATCGGGACAAAACTATAACAGAGATTTAAATGTTGAATAAATGTGATAGGTCACCAACAATGTAATTTATTGATTAATACTATATTATTTTTAAAATCCAATTCAAAGTTTTGTCTCTTTTCACCCCGTTTGACTGTAAAGGAATAGAGAGTGCACCTGTGCCTGCGCAAGTGCGCACACACTTGTGCACAATAATATATTATGTCCCGCGCAGATAGCTGGCTAATCTCCGTTGTGATAGGCCGCCGCACCGTGGCCGAAATCAGTTAGGAGGACTATTTAATTATTAATGGTTATACTCTTGTAATTTAGCATAACTACCCTTTTTTTATGAAGTTGCAAAATCATCAAATGGGTCCTCCCGCCTCGTGTGGAGCGAAAGGGACTATCAGATTCGTACTGACTGAATTCCACAGTATCCCATCAATTGCCCTTTACATTCCGGTGTCCGCGACCATGACATTTGACTCCCTATGGAGGCTCCGTCAGTGCTTTACTACCCTGGTTCAATCAATATGTACTACACTTTTTATCGTGTTAAAATCATCAAATGAGTCCTCCCACCCAGAGCAGAGCGGGAGGGACTGTCAGACTCGTTCTGACTAAAATCAAAGGTGTGCTTCAATAGCCCTTTACGGGTCTGGGTTCAGGGTCCAGGGTAATTCGGAAAATCCCGCGATCCCGGCAGGCTGACATTGTTTAAGGCGCGCGTGGAACACAATGCGCCGTCTACCCGGGCGAGGTCCATTGTCGGACAGCGAGTCACCCATTACTGGTCGCCCACATATCCACGCCTACAATGGCCGGAGATTGTCTGCCGACGTCCGTTGCCTTGGGCATCTACCACTGCGGCTGGGTTTGGTGGGAGGACAATGTCCTCTCCCGCACGCGGCCCGCTTTCTACTTCGAATCAACATTACACTTGGCACGTCTTAAAAGGCGACACGGTTGGTGCAGTGGCTAAGCGATTGGACAGTGCACTGTGTGTGGTGGGTTCGATCCCCGCACGGAACTTATATCTGTATGACCTACAAGTAGTTGTTCCGGGTCTGGGCGTTTGTGTATGTGAGTTTATAATGTTCGTAATTGCTCCCACGATACAGGAGAAATTACTAGTGTGTAGCTTGTGGCTGGATCTTTTGACGCGTGATCTTTTGACTTGCGATCACCGCAATAATTCCCAACCATTTTTTCAATTATTATGATTTTCGTGGTCACCGCATCTTCTAACGATAGCATCCTAGGGCCTGTCATCATCATCATCATCATCAGCCTATAACGATCCCACTGCTGGGACACAGGCCTCCTCTCTTGTGAGAGGGAGCGGGCCATAATCCTTCACGCGGGCCCAGTGCGGATTGGCAGATGTGGCCTAGGGCCTGTGCTAGGGCCAAAAGAAACATGATATTCACATTTCATTCAAAATACCGCTCTTGGATTCGGTATTTTTTTACGTGTGAAAGTCATCAAAATGAACCCTCCTCAGAGCGGAGTGGGAGGGACTGACAGTCTTGTACTGACTAAAATCCACGGTGAACGTACAATACTCCTTTACGTTAAAGGGTCACGGTTTCCTGATGAGACAATCTCGTGACCTCAGCAGAGTTTGACCGTCTAAATTTCCTGATGAGACAATCTTGCGACCCCGGCATGCTATGGCCCTCTAAGGGGGCGTTGTTTTGCTGACAGCTCATTGAAGCGCGCGTGAAGCACGACGCGCCGTACACTCGGGTAAGGTCCATGATTGGACGGCGAGTCACCCATTACTCGCCGCCCGAATTGTACATCCTAGTACTATTCAAAATACCGCTCTTAGATTTTTTTACGTGTGAAAATCATCAATATCCTCAAAATGAATCCTCCCACCATCTGCGACCCCAGCCAGATTTTGGGCCTGTCAGACCCCGTCTTAATGCTGACCGCTCTTTGTGACGCTCGTGAAAAAACCTCGCGCCGCGCCGTCGACCCGGGCAAGGTCCATGATTGGACGGCGAGTCACCCATTACTCGCCATTACATGCCCAGATATGAAAGCTAAACTCTAAAATTCAATAACTGTGTTTGTTTAACCAAGAGGGTTATGACCACGTCGGAAACAAAAACGCCGTTAAACAACTCGCCGAAACGAACACGTTGGTAACGCAGTTGATTAGCGCAGTGGCTGAGCGATTGGACAGCTGCGGAGCGCGTTGCGGGTTCGATTCCCGTACGGAACAAATATTTGTATGAACTACAAGAAGATGTGTCGGGTCTGCGCGATATTTATATGACCTACAAGAAGTTTTCCGGGTTTGTGTATATGTTTGTAAATGTACCCACGATACAGGAGAAATTCTAAGTGGGTAGTAGGAAAACAAACCAACCGCCCTACGTATTACAAGTGTAAATCATCTGCATCGTAAGAACATGTCTCTTGGTACGTAGGGCGATTGTGAACAAACGTTGCCTAAAACGTGAGAAACGTATGCGATGGAAACGTAGCGATGGAAACGCAAGACGTGAGTAACAAACATGGTGGTTGTATTGGAGGCGACCAAGCAGTGTGGAAAAGAGATGGCGTTAAACGACTTGCATAGCTCTGTCTTTTTCCCACAGTGTAACCGTTCTCGCTTTAAGACGTCATAACAGGCCACCTGGAGATCACAAAGCTATGTGCTGTCATTCAACTTTTATGCGGGTGTCAAGGTGAAGTAAGCCAATATTCTACGAAGCGCACCCGCTGATAATAGCACCTGAGCTACTGGCATCTTATCTCTTCCACATAAGGTTCCTGTCAAAATTTTTCGCAGGTGCCAGGTGCCCTATTTGGAATACCTCGAAATTTTGACATCAACTATTCCCATTCATTCAGATTAAGCCTTATGGTGATGACCAGTCGCCGTACTGTCTTACAAGGGCATTATCTTGCTAAAATCATCAAATGAGTCCTCTTATTCAGGGTGAGGCGGGACGGACTGTCAGACTTGTACTGATTAAAATCCACGGTGTCTGTCAATAGCCCTTTACAATCCTGCGCCACGGTTACAGTATAGTCCCGCGACCTATAAGGCTCCCTCGTCATATTGCTACCAGCTCATTGAGGCGCGCGTGAAACACGAAGCGCTGTCGAACGGGTATGATCCATGATCTGACGGCGAGTCACCCATTACTCGCCATCGGCATGCCCAGATACGGCTAAACTTTAAAATTCAACGCGGGCATGGTCCATGATTGGACGTCCGTTGCCGTGGTCTTCTCCCGAAGCAGCTGGGTCGTGAGGTGATCGCTGTCTTCTCCCTACGACGTCCAATTTTCTTCTTCCCTAGTATGACTGCTTCGGATAGAAGGAGGACGTGCCAAGATCTATCATGTTTTTTTTTATGTGGTAAAATCATCAAATGAGTCCTCCCGCCCGTGCCGCCGGTGGGGCGGAAGGGACTGTCAGACTCTTACTGACTAAAATCCACCCGTGTTCCTTCGGATGCCATTTACGTTACGTTCCAGGGCCGCGGTATCCTGGGTTAAGAAAAAACCCGCGACCCCAGCAGGCATTTGGCGCGAAGCACAACGCGCCACCGACCCGGGCTTGGTCCTCGGTCGGACCGCGAGCTACCCATTACTCACCGTCCGCAAGCCCGCTCCGCCGCTGTGCCCTCTGCTGATCAAAGGGACACGCGTTGGAGCGTCCACACGACAGGCATATTCGCATACGGGCAAAGAGACCTCTTAGGCACACAGTGGCTTAAGGGAGAGTTTTTGCCCGCATCCCAGGGTGCACCGGCCCGAAAAACTAGTCTTCCCCCCGGACTTATCCGAGAGGGAACTCCAGTCCACGGGCGCACGTGGAGGTTTCCTGTCTTAGCACCCCAAGATCAATCATGTTAGTCTTTTTTTTTAATTCTCGTTTATTTAGATAAAGCCTTAGGGTGATGGGCAATTGCTCAGACTGTCTTAAAGGATAAAGATAATGCATGGAGCCAAGATTCTATATGGTGTAAAATAATCACCAGAAAGAAGAGGATAGTCTCATTGATCTCTTTGCTGCAACAAATCCAACTTTCCGTGCTCTGAATTCGTGGAGTTCGGAACCAGGTATTATTGTTTTATTATTTACCTGGTATCAACTAGCTAGGCCGCCGAGAAAACAATCTAAGCCTGAATGTGCGCCCCGAGCTGAAAAAGTTTGGGAACCCCTGGGTTAGGCAATTACAAGTCTGTTTATTATTAAAATACAAAAAGTAAAGGAATATATCCTAGGTACTCACATTATTTACTTAACCGTTTTATTTTTATATGGATGTTTGCTACTCTTTCACATAAAAACTACTGAATGGATGAAGTTTGGTACATTTTATATTTCTTTTTTTATATATTATACAATTATAGCTATTAATTTTTTTATCTCGTTTTTCCCGTGGGATAGTTTTCGCGTTGTAGCGTGTAAAGTGGGTTTCTTTGGATTTCAGGGGCATTTTGTTGATCTACTAAAAAAACTAAAATTAGCAATATAACGAAGAAATACTCTAACGCTACGCTCATACAAAAAAATTAACTAGAAATTAACGAAAAAAGAAGGGAAAAGTGGTCCCTAATTAGTACAAAAAAAAATGGATTTAATTAAAAAATACTTTTCTCATCGAAGTTTAAATTGCATTACAACTTCTTGCACAGTTTTTATAAAATAAGACTGAGATAATTCTTTTATTTTTTTCTGTTACGAACTTTTTCAGAATCTAATCAGACTATTTTTCTTTGCTACAAAATTATTACAATCTCTTGCTAGTCAAATATTGTAACTGAAATAAGATAATAAAGTTTCTCATAATCTTATAATTAAATAGTTCGTAATTTTCGATTAGGTAGAATCTTAATTTGATATAATCCACAAACGAGTCGGTTCATTTGCAACCATGACACACACAATAAATGCTGATTTTTTTTAAGGATTCTAAAATATAATTATGTATTTTAAGACAATCAACCTATCATACCACCGTCCTCATAAACGACAGTACAACCTTTACTGACGGACAAGGAAGATTCAGCCGTAAGATAGACAGTAGGTCACCTTAAAAAAGGAAACAATTGAACTTGTAATAGCGTCACTACCAGTTCGTCTAGGACTGATTAAACAATCCGTTAAACAAGAACTGCCATAATTATGCTACTAAAAATCACGATTAGATCATAAAATAAACCACTACCTGGATAGGTAGGTAGAGCGGTGACCACTTTACTCTACCTATCCGAATATCTTAATCGTGGTTCTAGAATTTAGATACTCTAGAACGTCTGTGTAAATGCGCATAACTTCCGAACGACTGTTCCTTATTGGAGAATACGGTATTTTACTCAAAAAAAAATATTAGACCGAAAAATAGATTATTAAAAAATATTCGAACCGTTTTTTTTCTTTTGTCACGTAAACCAAAATTGACGACGATACAACGCTCCTAAAAATCACAGTTCAGTCACTTGGTCGTTACAACTCTACAAGTGTAATGACGTCACAAGCCCCCACTCCCGAATTTGGAAGCGTTTTATCTTTGTCAATATTCATTGATTTGAAAAAATACGTGTCCATTAGTTTTCAATATTATTACTGACGGACTAAATAGATTATCAATTTATTTATGCAGCAAAAAAAACCCTATTCTTATTTGATGTGTTCGTTAATATTATCGGGAAAAGATTTGAATGTACACTTTTTTTTAATTTTCTTGTGTAGGTCGAAATAAATCCAAATATGCAATAGTAAAAGTGGTATTCAAAACTGGGATCCAACGGGAAAAAGTCGACTGAATCCGGGCTAAGCCGCAGTGGGCCGTTAACACTAAAATAAAACAACAAAACCTTCTTATAATACTTTAGTTCGATCATTTATTTTTGCTGGCTTCTTCCTTGAGCAACTGGAAGACGTAGGAGAAGTCTTTGTGGCCGTATCCTCGAGATTGGACGATGCGGTACAGCTGGGTAGCCACGGCACCGAGTGGGATGGGGGAGCGGATGCCAAGGGCCATGGTGCTGGCTAACTCCAGATCCTGCGAAAGAACATTGGAAATTAATATCTTTGCTTTTTTCTTGGTTAGAAGGTGTAAACTGTTTGTCGACACGGTTTTTTTTTTTGCGTGGTAAAATCATCAAATTAGTCCTCCCACCCTGGGCAGGACGGGAGGGACTGTCAGACTTGTACTGACTAAAATCCACGGTGTGCTTCAATAGCCCTTTATGTTCCGGAGTCACGGTGATAGAAATAAGTCCCGCGACCTTGTCGACACGGTTGGCGCAGTGTCTAAGCTATCGACTGCTATGCAGCGTGTCGTGGGTTCGATCCTCTCTGTTACTGGTACTGTCAGCCTGTATCATCCCACTGCTGGGCAAAGGCCTCTCCCCATGACTTCCAACTATTTCGATCTAAGGCTAGTGTGAGCCACTGGTTGTTCGATCCCCTTACAGAAGAAATATTTGTATGATCTGCAAGTAGTTGTTCCGGGTGTTTGTGTATGTGAGTTTGTATGTTTGTAAACGTACCCACGATACAGGAAGAAATTCCTAGTGTAGGGCAACGTTTAAAAAGAAAAGAAAGAAAACGTATTAATTTGTTCCTATTCGTCGCGATTGGATGCTTTCAGTGTCCACCTACAAGTTGGTCAGATGATCTGATGAAGGCAATCTGAATCGCGCTGGATGCGAGCCGTCTCCAACTAGTCCTATTGAAAATCTATGGAGCATAGGTTCGACCTTGGAATTTCTGCCACTGCTTAACATAGGCGTCCCCCATAGATTTGCTGGTATCATGATGATGATGGGTGCTTTCTTGTTTGAAAGAAAGAAAGAAAGAAAATAGTTTATTTGGCACACACTTGTGTGTTTTAACGATTGAACCCTAAAATGTAAACGAAGAAAAATATTCTCATTTAGAATCTTTAAAACTAAGAGTTAACTTTATATTAAAATGATAAAAACGTATAATACAAGTTGATAATATAATAGTAATGATGACGTCATATTTCCGTATTTACTCGCGAGGAATAGAAAAACAACTTGTTATCTTATCAACTTACGTGGCGGATTAGAATTTGATATCAAATAGATGTTATTCAATCAACGTCGTTCTACACATAGTAGCAAAACATATTATGTTGTTGTACCCTTAAATTCAGTGAGGTTCTGGATAGCCGATCTTCTTTACTTTTTTATATTTTTGAGGTATAGTAGGAAAAATAAGCATATATTGTCCGCCTGATGGTCTGTGGTCACCGTATCCTATTACAATCTTATACATCATCAATCATATTAGAAAGCACATGACATCTTGTTAGATTTACAAGTCAAAAATCTGTCAATCTTTATTATAAAATCTATCTATCGTTAGATAAAATAGATAACGATAAAATAGTTAACGATAGTCGGCCCACTTAGTGCCTGACTTCATGTATTATGCCAACCATGCATGAAGCGGCATCAGATAAGTATGACAGTTTGCATGACAAGTCTACGTCTGAAAGCCTTTTACCGTCAAAACTACTGCACGCCCCTTCATCGCGCTGCAAACGTGCTTAAAATACCATTTCAGGCAACTGCATGTTTCTCATATGGCTGGAACAGTATTATGTACTCTAAGAGACTATGACCTCCGAGTTTGTTTCGGATGTTTCTTCTCAGAGTAATCAGGTACTAAACACCGGCTACATCTAACTTCAAAAATATTGTTTGACGTGTAAATGTGTTTTTAACAACCAATTACAAAAAAAAATCATTTATAGTTTACGATAAACTGGATCGTGTATAGCTAGCAATGGTACTTTATAAAAAGATCCTATTGTTTAGATCAAGTAGATATTGAAAATGTTTATGAAACAGCAGATATAGTTTTCAAGAGTACAATATGGTCTCATTTAACAATTGTTTGAATTGCTCGATGGTGGAATTCCCTGTCTATAAATCGAGAGTGAATGGGCTCTAAGAAAACATGCCGTACTGTCAACCACATCTTCGCTTAACGGCCAAACGCCTATCAATAAATGCAAACAAAATTTAATGATGATGGTGCCCACAGCTGCAAAAGATTATCTCCTTACCTTAACCATAAGTTCATTCTTGAAGCCACCATCGTAGTTTCTGCTGGAAGGTGCAGTGGGAACCAGGCCGGGGACGGGGCAGTACACTTCAGTGGACCATGAGCGAGCTGAGGAGTTGTTTAGCACGTCCAGTAGCACTTGAGGGTCCAGACCAGCTCTGGAATAGAAAGATTAGAAGGTTAAACGGAGTGTTTTGTAGCTTGCAATGTTCTTTTTTACGTGACGAATCCGGAATTTTAGTGAATGCTTGTGCGTTATCTTTTTTTTTTTTGATCATTTTCTGCAATGGCATATTTTTTTGGAACTTTTCTTTGACTTTTTCAAGAAGCGAAGGATTTTTTACTACTGTTAAATCATATTGACACTATTATCATTTCTTACCTGTGATATTAATTAAAATTATGCCCTTTTTAGAACATTATAATCATGGTATCGTGAAACTTGGACTAGTAACCAGCTGTTTAGAAAGAAGTGATAGGGTAATTTCACACAAAACCGGCGCAGTCGGGTGTTTAAACCGAATATTTGCACACAAGTGTTAGGGATCATAAATACTGCCAAACCGAATAGCTTGTCAACCCAAATAAACTACCTGATCGGGGAAAGTAAATTAAAACCGAAAAAGTGTATTAATTGCTTCGGATCAGAATTATTTCTCGATAAATACTACCGAAATGACATGGCAACCCTCAGGAACATAAATACTTACTTAATACCCATATGCATGCACTCAGCAGTAGCCATTCCGGTGATGCCCATGAGCATGTTGTTGGTTAGCTTGGCGATCTGGCCGGAGCCAACATCTCCACAGTGGAACTGCTTGGCTCCCATAGCCTTGAGAAAGGGCAGGGATCTCTCGAAGTCTTCCTTGCGGCCACCAGCCATGAAAGCTAGGGTGGCATTTTGGGCGCCCATTACACCTGGAAATAGGGGAAGAGTTTTTGGCATATTGGAGGTATAGGAGTATTGTAAACTGTTCTTGTTATACTTTTATTTTTATTTTTTTATTCATAGATCAAGAAAAACGTTTTGATTTCTACAAGGTTGCTATTTTCTTTGGTTGTGATTGACGTAAATCTATTGACATCATGATTATCATGTTGTTTAAGCAATAAAATGGATAGAAGATGTATATGGTACAGAATTGTTTTACTGCAATTCATGTTACGATCATTCTAATGGTCTATTTGGACCCCTAGTTTGGAATAGAGATTTTATCCCGGAATGATAAGTTGCTAATTTAAGCTGATTTACATCCGTCACATCACCATCACAGGTCCAGTTGAAAACCAGCGTCGAGCACTAGTTGCTCGACATTTTGCTGACCTGGGCCTTTTTGGCGCAGCCGTGAGACACACAACAATTCTTTGTTTAATTTTTAATCTTGTTTTAGATGCAAGTCCTTTCTTTTTTTGTGTTTATTTTTATTTTAAGTGTAGTGTGAATCGTGGTCTCTTTTGCGACAAATAAATGTTTTTTCTTTCTTTCTTTCTAACGAGTGAGAGTAGATGTCGGTGAACTTGGCAGATCATTTCTCAGCAGAGCATGAAAAAATGTGAGTACTATTGGCATGCGGCTGAGTTCTAGAGTTCTCCATACTTTTAAGACATAGTTCCGGCGTTTTGACTGAAAAAAATGGAAATGAAAATATGCTCTGCTAACTTCCGTCGGCAGATCATTTTTTCCAAAATCGAAATTTAAAAACTGATTTAGATTCCTTACGATTATATATACAGTTCCTCATACAACGCCGGAACTATGTCTTAAAAGTATGGAGAACTCTAGAACTCAGCCGCATGCCAATAGAACTCACATTTTTTCATGCTCTGCTGAGAAATGATCTGCCAGGTTCACGCACATTGAGAGTAGCGGATTATTACACGTGTCATGAGCAATTCTATGCCTATTTTACCAAGAATAGAAACAGTTATACCTATACAATTCGACTGCTTCTTTGCACAATTATGACTCAATCCGTAGAAACATTAATTTCTTTTCTATTGTTTGAACATCGCCATGCTTAAAACCATAAAAATCTTTCTATGTTCTGTCATTTTATTATTTCTTCTGCCGACAAAACCATATTTGAGCATTCAGGCAGGCTATCCTACTAATAAATTGAGTAAGAAGTAGTTGAAATATCGAATACATGCAAAAATCCAAACGATGTCATACAAAAAATTCATTGCGTAACGCTTCTTCAATAATAAAAATGGTTAATAAAAGAGATTATAACAACTATTTGCGCTCGCGTAATATAGCTATGATTTCATTATCTAATGATAAGTTTAATTTGCCCACCTTTCGTGATATTTATAATTATAATGTAGGCGTTGCTACCTAGTGATAATATTTGTTACACCCATTACTTGATATGGATCTGTACTGTGATTTTGATAAACTGACTGTCTCACTGACTGATCGATCAATGCATAGCTGAAACTATTGTGTCTAGAAGCATGACATTCAACTAACTACTAACGGATTTGGGAAATTCATACCCTAGGGGGGGAGGGGATGGAATGAAAGTTTGTATGAATACCAGTTCAGACGTCCGAAGGATTTTGGGAAATTCATACCCTGAGGGAGTCAAAAATGGAATGAAATTTTGTATTGAACACGAATTCAAACATCCTACTTATTTGAAACTTCCAATTAACACTAACCAAACGTATTGATAAAACAAGTGTTTCAAAAAGTATAGAGTAGAAGTCGCGGACTGAGTGCTAGTATGACGTTTTCTGTCTAGTAAGAAGACACCAAATCTTTATAAAGCCTGCAATATCAATTTTCATAGCAATAAATAATTGTAAAATGTAATATAGAGTTTGTTAAAAAGAATGGTAAACTATTATTGTTGATTCGATACATTTCCCGGAAAGTTTTGTAGCCATATTGGATTATTGGAGTTTCAAGGAATAAAAATACAATCCATGTCGACTTTTTAGACACAGTTGTTAACATCAATAAACTGATGCAACAAGAGAATTTAACAAATAAACAATTAACTACTTCAATAAACACACATCCCCAACCAAGGTTAACTGCTATGATAACCTTATCACAGCAGTGATGCAACAATAAGATTTGATAAACAAAATCACGTTTGTCAACCTCGCTATTGCCTAAAGTTATATTAATCGTTATCTTCACTTTGCAGATAAATTTGAAGGTATGTGCTTGCCACGTATGATTTTATCTTGTTTAAAAAAAACATCAGGTGGAAAATATGTTGTTTTGGCACAAATATCACTTGAAGGTAATGATAAAAAATATGTTTTTTTAAAGTGTTACATTAGATACGCAAAAAGACAAATCTGTAATGTTCCAAACACGCCAATGCTTCTGCACGCGTAGCATAGCGATTCTATCTCTATTCTACCAAGAAAAGTCAAAGTTATTTCGTCGTTATTTCTTCACAAATCGACTGTTCTTTTGCACAAGTATGACACGATTCTTATACCATTAAAGAATAGAATCATAATTATCTTTTCTATATTTTAAACATTGCGATGCTTAAATCGTTAAAAATCTTTTACGTTCTGTCATTTTGACAACCCGTTTCTACGGCGCCATGCTACGCGTGCTGGTGAGAGAGCACACGTTGACTGTCCGTGCATTACATGTTATGCGTTTTTGGTCTAGCTGGGACGTCCGTGCATTACATGTAATGCATTTTTGGTCTAGCTGTGACAGCCGTGCATTACATGTAATGCATTTTTGGTCTAGCTGTGACGTCCGTGCATTACATGTGATGTATTTTTGTCTAGTTGTGACGTCTGTGCATTAGATGTTATATATTTTTGGTCAAGCTGTGATGTCTGTGCATTACATGTTATGTATTTTTGGTCTAGCTGTGACGTCCGTGCATTACATGTAAAGCCTCTGAACTGCGTTTTCTGGGCTAAACGTGTGGACTAGAGCTATGATTTTCGAGGGACGTATTAACAAAGCTGTTTATAAAAATAAAAACTATTGTACCACGAGAGTATCCAAAATAGACGGGTGTATTCCTATTTCCTATCGTTTCTGATAGCTCCAAAAAATAAATAATATACTTGTTCCGTACCTACACGTATGTTACATGTAAAAATCTGTGCCCAAGTTGTCCCTAACAATGAAAAAAAAAAACAAAATAAGTACTTTTTCTTTCCAATAAAAGGTGTTTACGAGCACCGTCTCTTCGTAAATAACTTGTTATTTGTTTCTTTCCGTTTGACAGCTCTCAATTATTTTGAAACGCGTGGGTTGAATCAAGTTGAACGTTTCATCCGTTGTTATTTTACAAATATTATCTGTGAACGTGTTAGCAAGTTGAAATGACTACTTCACGTAACGAGAATACATATAAAAAGAAGGAATCTACCTTTTGTAGCGAGAGTAAAGAGCTATTAAACACTGTTCGAAGTACCGCCTCAAAAAAATACAATAGAATAGCATTACAATCAAGCCGGGTCATAGTTCTCTTCTCTGTCTTTGTATTGATTGGGAGTGCACCATAATCCACAACGTGGATCCAGTTGGTAGATGTCACATGTCTTTCAATTTTGGTTTTAGGTCATGTCGGTTTCCTCAGTTTTTTCCTTCACAGTACCCTTAGCACGGATTTTCAGTATTTGAGACTTAAAGTAAACTGGAACTTTGACAATTTCAAACTGACATTTTTTCATACAAGAAACGCTGTAAATACTTAATTTATTTTTTATTTTATACTTTTTATAGGTACATACTTATATCATTTTATGTTGCTAAGAGTTCTCCGTAAAGAAAGGAAAGACTCTGTAAAGTAAAATAGTGAAAACTCGTGCTAGGGGTACAGTTTTTGAGAACTGTGGTCGATTGGAGATTGTATATTTTAGTCACTACAAGTCTGACCATCCCTCCCGTGTCACCCTGAGTGGTTGGCTTCATTTGATGAAATTACCACGTAAAAAAAGAGCGGGAGTACACTATTACAGAAAAAAAATATTCACTGAATGAGATTCTATAATTGAGAGATAGTCTTACCTCCAGAGACAGGTGCATCTGTGAAGCCCTTGCCACTCTCGATAGCAACGGGGAAGATCTCTTTGGGCACGTTAGGGTCCACCGTACTTGAATCAATTAGGAGAGCTCCTTTGCGGGCCTAAAACAATAAAAAAAAAAATCTTGTCATTGAACATTGGTAGTTTTCGGAAAGACCAGCGGGCTGGGTAGTTAGTCCAACTGAAAAATTGAGCAACCTGAGAATCAACCTAGAGCATAACTATGACTTATAACAATAGTGATTATGGGAACATAAGTGCATTAGTGATTATAAAACGCGGACGCGGGGTATGATGGGAAATCAGACACTTAAGGCAAACTTGACACCATACAACGTAGCGCAAGCGCCAACACACCACCATTTGCTAATGGCCGCTTGCAAATGACGTGACGTGGCGCTTGCGCTACGTTGGTATACCATTATGGCACCTACACACCTTACGGAAAATCGTTACGATTAGACGGTACAGTTCAATCTGCAACGTTAAATCACAAGTGTCTATGAAAAACTGTACAGTTTGTTCGAAAGGTGTGTAAGTAAGTAAGTAAATAAGTAAGTTTCGTAACGAGTGTAGCAGCCATAGACGTATAACAATACGATTAAGCAACACTTGCGACTACAGCGGTCAAACAGAACAAAAAACCTTTTATTACATTGTCATCCATATAGTATGACATATTCTCAATATCAATTTCAATTGTGTTTCGTAATAAAATAAATCAACAATGTAAATATGAAATTCAGTAAAGTAATAAATACGTCAGTTATGGAGCGTCAATTTCATGAAACACAAAAGCAACCAGCACAAAGGATTTCAGTTCAAACGCATATATTCATTTATCTCATTTCATTTGTCTGGCCTGATGTTGGTCTAGAGGTTATAGTGACCCTGACTGTTATGCTGGGGGTTGTGCGTTCGATTCCCACCCAGGACAAGTGTTTGTGTGATGAGCACGATCAAAGTGCGTGCATTGCGACCATTCGTATTCTTAACTAGCAACAGTAGCTAATGTTTTGGCAATCACTATGACAGATAGTCTTCGATTGGAAGATCATCTGTCAGTGATTTGCCGTTCCTCGGAAAGTACGTAAAGCCATTACTGTACGGGAAGACCAGTTTTTCGGGCCGGTGCACCCTGGGATGCGGGCAAAAACTATCTTCTCTCTTTGCCCGTATGCGAATAGCCTGTCGCGCGTTGCGCGTTGGAACGCGCGTCCCTCTAAACAGCAGAGGGCACAGCGGCGGAGCGGGTTTGCAGACGGTGAGTGATAGGTAGCTCGCCGTCCGACCGAGGACCAAGCCCGGGTCGGTGGCGCGTCGTATTTCGCGCCAAATGCCTGCTGGGGTCGCGGGATTTTCTTAACACAGGAGGCCCCTGAATGTAAAAGGCATCCGAAGGAACACGGGTGGATTTTAGTCAGTAAGAGCCTGACAGTCCCTGCCGCTCCACCCAGGGCGGGAGGACTCATTTGATGATTTTACCACCTAAAAAAGCCATTGGTCCCGGCTGCCATTTGCAGATCTTTGACAGTCATAAAAGAAGCTTAGTCCGAAGCTCTAAAAGTCTGACATGTCAGACTGTCTTACACTGGGAAATGTAAAAAAAATGCGTCATCATGTCCTCACTGCTCAATCTATCGTATCCGCTCAGTTTTTACTTTTTTCATTTGAAATTCTCATAACAAACGGACCGTAAAGCAATGTGTTAATAAATCGACTATCAACACACAATTCTACCAAAACAAAATAATGTGGGTTCTTCAACGAATGAAGAAACCAAAAGTTAAGCCATAACGACCCAATAGTTCTTTAAACATGAGTTCTTGCAACCGAATGACAAAGTTGTTCATCTTTTTGACTTGTTTGATGTTCACAGTAAAGTAAGTACAGTACCGTCAGCACGAGTTTTCAGTATTTGAGACGTAAAGTAAACTGGAACTTTGACGACTTCAAATTGACAATTTTCAAGGGAAAAATTGGTTCCTTCTTCGCACACTAGAGGCGCTGTTCCATATTTTCCTTGAAAATTGTCAGTTTGAAAGTGTCAAAGTTCCAGTTAACTTTACGTCTCATTTACAGAAAACTCGTGCTAAGGGGTACTGTTTGTCAAAAGTTTAATAACTTAGGAAACTTGTACTGTGGTCAGGGGTCCGTAACTTAACGCCACAAGATCTTATATTTCCGTAAATATAATATAACTTGACCGCATGGAAGTTTGACGTGGTCTCCACTTTCACTAAGAGAAATATGATATTTCTCCGCAATGCTCTTATAAGTTTTCGCATGGTTTTGCAAGGGATCTAATGTTATTTAATACTGTGGTGACATTATCGAGTTACTTATTAAAATATTTGTAGGATATTAATAATTAACACATCGCGATATCTAACCACGACGGTAGGCTTTAGATTTGGCCATAAATCTGATGCTTCCTACAGTGAAACACGCTACCCTAAAAGAAATCGATTCACTTAAATTCTTGAAAAGGTTTAAATTATAATGATCATGGAACAGAGAAGCTAGCTGTATTTCCACAAATGGTCATTACCTTAGACATCCATTAAATATATATGATGACAAACTGTGAAATACGTGTGGTTGACTACGATCGAAGTGTATGCAAATTGTCAGTAAAACATTAAAAAGCCCATTGATTTCCGTTGAACTCAAATGTTCTCCTAAATATTCTCATCTAACAACATTTTTCTTGCTCTGGTCTTCGTCAAACTTACACCAGCTTACTTACTACTTCTACTGCCAAGCGGCTTCCCAAAATCGTCACCAGGTTTTCGGTCAGGTCTTAGGCCTAGCCAAACAGATGCCTGTTAATACTTTCCAAATTATACTCACATGCTTAACCACGCCATCTTTGCCAAGGTACGCTTCCAGCACGACCTTGTTGCTGGGTAGGATGGAGACCACGACATCAGCGCCCTCTACCGCTGCGGCGATAGAGGAAGCTTCTGCGATACCGTCCTTGGCTGCTGCTTTTTGAGCCTCCTTGGAAGGGTCGTAGCCACGGACTGTGAAGCCCTGAAAAAATTCATGGTTAATGAGGAAGATATATCAGATAGCTTATAGTTAAGGCTAACTGGTGGATATCGTTATAAATTATGATGCTTGATTGACTGATCCATACACGATTCTCATGTGACAAGGCTTTGGAGGCGCCTGTGGCCTACCCCGATAAGATAGCACTAGACCTGTCTTTTTCCCTTAGTGGAACTACTCATGCTTTGACATGTCATTGGAGGCCACTTGGAGTAGATTTTTTATAGTTGCGCCGCGCGAGACAGCCACAAGTGCTTTTCGTCCGCGCGGAAGAGCTGTGTGTAATGGAATTCAACGTACCTAAGTATCACCGTGCGACCTCGGTTTAGTGGTAAACGAGTAATAAATAGCCCCCTTAGATTTGTGGAAATTTATGGTACCGATATTCGAGATTATAGACTTTTGTGTTTTTCCTGAAAAGACACAATGGGCAAATGTCTGCCTCTTTTCTTTAATAAAGCATTATCAGAAACAAAAAATAAAGACCCATCCCAAAAATACGGACGTTAATACTGATACTGGTACGCCAACAAAATAAAACTAGTTTGGCATTTCGCTTCGCCGTTCACCATTTTCCGTGAGCTAATATTCGCTTCATTTGTCAAAGAGACCGGATTTTCGTTGAAATCATAAACACACACTAGTATACCTCTATGTGGATTAGCCTGATTTCGCAGATTTTTGTTTGGTTTATTAACTAATGGAAAAGTGACGGATTATCTGAGAAAATATGAAAGAATATGAGTTCTTCACAGGGGTAGGTATTTTGTCAAGGATTGGATTCTTGTTACGCTAATGACGGCCGTGTACAGTCAGTCGCTCATTTTAGTGAGAAAAAGCAACGTAGTATGCTCGAGATACAATAAGTCCGCGACAAAAGGCACTGGTATATGTAAAACGTTTGTGAATAATCTTAATAATCTAGTAATATCCCCAGTGAAATATCCGCGTGGGGCTCCTATTTCTGAGTGCAAGTTTTAAAGTAACCTTACACGAAAGTAATCGCGGGGACTGAACGCACCGAATCCAGGTGCCGCTAACCCCGAGCTCGCTTCGCTCGCTCTTGCATCCTAATTAGATATATGATCAGTTCCTGTCCTTGACATCGGCCATCTTCTATTTGTTTTTCATTATTGTCTACTTCGAATTAAAGTTATGTCAAAATAAGTTAGCCTAAGAGACAAACTGTATCCCATGAAACAATTATGACAAAGTATATACAGGGTGTTTCTTTTAAATGGGCCAAAAGGGAGAAATCCTTATCCATAAGAGATACGAGAAAATTTTCTTAGGAACCTTTAGCTCTTTTTTGATGTTGACAATTTTGGCGTTTTTACTTTTTTGGTCAAGTGTGAGTTGTCCCCAAAAATGAGTAAAATTGACCAAATTTTTTTTTAATGCCTTTCGACTCTGTTTCATGTAAGGATCATTTCATTGTATCGGAAGAAATAATCGGGACGGCGGAAGTTGGTCAAATTTAGCAAAATAATTTTTTCATACAAATTGTTTGAACGCTAAAATTTCCGATTTTTTTAAAGATGTTTTTTGATTTAGTTTCATGTAAGGATCATTTCATTGTATGGGAAGAAAGATGTCTGGACAATGGAAGTTAGTCAAAAATACAGTAATGTTTCTTCTTACAGCATAAACACGTATTATTAGTACTCAGATTTGACCCACTTCTGTTGCCCATACATTTTCCTTCCCATACAATAAAATGATCCTTACATGACACTCAATCAAAAAACATCTTAAAAAAAATTGGTAATTTTTTCCTTCATACAAAATGTATGAAAAAATATTTTGCTAAATTTGACCAACTTCCGCCGTCCCGATTTTTTTCTTCCGATTCAATGAAATGATCCGTACATGAAACAGAGTCGAAAGGCATTAAAAAAAATTTGGTCAATTTTACTCATTTTTGGGGACAACTCACACTTGACCAAAAAAGTAAAAACGCCAAAATTGTCAACATCAAAAAAGAGCTAAAGGTTCCTAACAAAGTTTTCCCGTATCTCTTATGGATAAGGATTTCTCCCTTTTGGCCCATTTAAAAGAAACACTTTGTATATACGGACAAAAAATAATATGTGAAAAATAGGGATCTCGTTCTACATGATGTATGATGAAAAAAGGGAACCCATTTAACATTATGTATAGTGAATGCGAGCAATTTTATCAACGGCGCCTATCGAAACTATCTCATATACTTAAAACATGAATATTCATGAAAATACATTACTGGCATCTTAACAGAACCGCCACAAAGTGAATTTCCAATAAGTGTTGAAGAAACGACAAGAGAAAATCCTCATTCAGTGGTTAATGGTACATTAACTGTAATTTAAAATTAAAATCCTTTCAGTTGATTCAGAGATTATGCTAAATTATGTAGATGGCTGCTTTTTACGTAAAACATTTTGAAGATTCGACGGTATTTGCTCCCAACACTGACCAAGTTCGATTAAGGGCACGCGCTGTTAATTCTAAAGGGACTTTTAAGACCTTGGTTTGTGTTTTTAAGGTGAATTGTGTTAATGTGTTTTAGAGTGCATCCATACCGATGTTTCTTTTTTTCTCTGACGCCTTTGCAACTGTTATTGGGCAACGAAGGATAACAAAAAGTTTGTCATACAAAAACTTATTATGACTGACTAAATTCAGCATTATGACAGGACCCCGTCTACAGAGGGCTAAAGCCTGCCGAGGTCGCGGGACTAACGAATTACCATGACACCGGAACGTAAATGTCTATAGAAAGACACCGTGGATTTTAGCCAGTACGAGTCTGACAATCCCTCCCGGTCTGCCCGGGGTTCCGACCCCAGACAGAGCGGGAGGGACTGTCAGACTCGTACTCATACTCGACGATAAAAAAAAGACTAACAAAAAGACTAACAAAATTATCTGTCAGCCAGATAAATCAGTAGGTAATAAAGAAATAACTTTCTTCTTTTCTTTCTAGCGATTATGTGTGGGTACGCCACCGAATGGGGCTATAGGCCCCATCTGAGCCAAATAAGAAAGAATTAAAAGTCATTGACCCGACTTGTACCAAAAAGTCCACAAAACTTAATTTTGAGATCGCTCGTCATTCAAAACTGTCGCTAATACTGCATCGTTCGAGTTTCATAATACCAATCACTTATCCCAACGGAAATAAGTAAGAAATACGTAAATTTGAAGAATAATTGTGGTATTTTTTTAAGTTTCAAAAATACACATTCAAACAATGAAATATGTAATTGCTATGGTTTATGGATTTCAAAAATATTTTTCTTGGTGTATATTTATTTTTCAAAATTCCTTATGTTTTCAACTTATATTTCAATAACAGAACATGCAATAATTGGATTTATTTATCTATCTTTAACTCATATTCTTACAAGTATACAATGAATTTAAAGGGAACACCCAAATACTCCGAAATATTTTATTCCGAATTTCGATATTCCGATTTTCAAAACTCCGAATATCATAATACCTAAAAATTACAATATCTATTATTAAGAATCTCGAAATTTATTTGACCGAAAGTCGTATGTCCGATTTCTTCGTTTTCCGATTTTCACATTTTCGAAAAATGTAATGCTCGATGAGTTCTCATTCCGAAAAACGAAACTCCGATTTTCAATATTCCGAATAAACTGTTTTTTTCGGAATATTGAAAATTGGAGTTTCTTTTCTCATTCTACAAAGTCTGCAACGAATTGCTGCAAAACTACACGCTAGCATGCTAGCAGCTACGTGTAGCAGTAGTGCTGGCTACACGTAGCTGTGTCTACCAGAACCCTAGAGTGTTATTTAAGCCTTTGTAGGCGCGGAGTGGCGAGACGTGTCCTATAAACTTTCACTGTTTGCCTTCAGGATTGTTAATGTTATAAGGAGAACTTAGGATCCAAGAGCGAGCGAAGCGAGCTCGGGACTTGGGGCACCCCGACTCGGACAGGTTAGGTTACTTTAAACCTTGCTCAC
The DNA here is from genome assembly GCA_028554685.1 of Agrotis ipsilon. Taxonomy (NCBI): domain Eukaryota; kingdom Metazoa; phylum Arthropoda; class Insecta; order Lepidoptera; family Noctuidae; genus Agrotis; species Agrotis ipsilon. Next base: position 15,830,657 of record CM052962.1, on the reverse strand, counting down.
AGAAATAGGAGCCCCGCGAAGCGGGGCTCCGTCGATCTACCTTGGTAGGAGGTGGTCAACAAATTGAATTAAAACGTTAAATTATCGTAATTCTAATTAATCGGAATTTTAATAATCGGAATTCGTGTTTTTGATGTTTCGGAAAATTATTATTCGGAATTTTTGATATTCGGTCTTTTGAAACTCGGTATTTTGAAAATCGTAATTATAAATGTTAGAAATATTGAAATTTCAGAATTATGAAAATAGACATAATGATCAATCGGAGTTGTTATATTAGGAATTTCGAACCATTCGGAATTATGAAAATCGGTATTTTGAAATTCGTATTTATGAATTTCGGAATTAAGTTTTTCGTATTATCGTAGTGTACCCGAATTTAAATTATCGAATTTTAAAGATCATACCAAAAAAATCTATTTTTTGGCTTATGCCCTCATACTCGGCGCTGAGTGCGACGTCAGAGCGAGTCAGGGGCGCATTACCTGTTCGCCATTTTGTAATTATGTACCTATCGCGTCCTTCGTCTCGAGTGTCATTTCAAATAAGGTTTGCGCATTGGATTGACTGAGCGTATTCCATACTCGGAAAGTTTTCAACCATTTTTTGTTATTATCTAACTGTTTAAAGGGTTTCATTAAGTACTACATTATTAGGTACCTTTCAAAATAAATACGACTGAATATGGTTTTGGCCAAAAGGTTTGTAACTCATGCCCAGTGAATACGTCAAGGATGCCCCGTACCGCGATTCGTTTGTTTTGATCGTGTTAGCGACACTTCCTTTACATTTTTTGTATCGTTTTGAAATATTGGAATACATTGGTACACGGGGGTCAACAAATTTTATTCCACACTTAAATGGCGAGGACTATAGCTTTATGCCGGGTACACTACGATAATACGAAAAACTTTATTCCGAAATTCATAAATACGAATTTCAAAATACCGATTTTCATAATTCCGAATGATACATAATTCCTAATATAACAACTCCGATTGATCATTATTCCTATTTTCATAGTTCCGAAATTTCAAAATTCCTAACGTTTATAATTACTATTTTCAAATTACCGAGTTTCAATAGACCGAATATCAATAATTCCGACTAATAATTTTCCGAACTATCAAAAAAACGAATTCCGATTATTAAAATTCCGATTATTTAAATATCCGATTAATTAGAATTCCGAAAATTTAATTGCCTGTCAGTGAAAAGTAAACGTTTAAAACGCCTTGTTCTAATGCCTTTGCAAGACAATTATACACGTTTAATTGCCCGTGAGAGAGAAGTATAACTATTATATTTAGTATGTGGAGGTACTACAGTTAAAAAAATTTATGATTAGTACTTAATTAGCTATCGTACTGTTATATTATCGTGCATACCAAAGTTGTTTGTTTTGATAATGAGTGAAAACGGAGAAGGAGAAAATAATAATGTGCAGTGTCGTACAATCGTCAATAATAAAGGAGGATTAAAATTATTTCTGAATGGATTTACGTTTGAAAAAAACAAAGTGTGCAATGAGAATTATTATTGGAGGTGTGAATTTAAAAAAGATAAATTATATGGATGTAATGCAACATTGAAAACTAAATTAGATGAAGATAACAATGACCACCATATATTATTATCAATAAAACAGATACACAATCACGAACCTGAGCCACTGAGGAAGTCTATAGCGGACATTAAAAATAAAATTAAAGATGAATGCAGAAACACTACAAAAAGGACTTGTAACATTGTTCAAGATGTACTGGGAAATTGCTCCAATAATGAGGTAAATAATTTGTCGGTTTCAGCTTTAAAACAATGTATTTATCGGGAGAAACGTAAATATAAAAAACAGTTGGAGCCAGATAATGTTCATTTTGAGGTTAATTTAGATTTGGTCAAAATGAATGAAGATTTTTTTTTTGTTAAAAGACATCGAATTCGATGATAAAAAACGAATAATGTTGCTCTCAACTCGCAAATTGATAAAATTGCTCAGTGATTCTACGTACTGGATTTTAGATGGAACGTTTAAAATTGTTCCATCAATATTCTTACAATTATATACGATCCATGGTTGTTTATCAATAAATGAACAGAAAACTTATCCTATGGTTTTTGCTCTTTGTACACATAAAGACAAGAAATCATATGATAAATTGTTTGAGCTAATGTTGGAATATGGTTCTGAAAATGAAATTACCTTAGCACCAACATATTGTATCACAGATTTTGAAAAAGCGGCAATTTTGAGTATTCGACAAAATTTTGAAACTGTAGTGACAAAAGGTTGTAACTTTCATTTTGGCCAAATTATATATAGGCGTATACAAAGTATGGGACTACAAACTTTATACGCAAATAATGCAGATTTCGTAAAAGATATGAAATGTATTTATGCACTAAGTTATTTGAATGATGAAGAGGTGCCTAGCTATTACAAAGCCCTAATGAAGAATTTTACTGGAGACAGTAAAACAATTTTACAATGGTTTGGGTTAAATTACGTTGAAGGTAAAAATCAAACACCCCCTTCATTTGGCCCAACGTTCTGGAATGTTCAAGAACTACACGAAAAAAATTTACCACGAACTCAAAATTACGCTGAATCTTGGCATCACCATATAAATAGAATTATTGGAAAAAAACATCAGGATTTTATCATCTTATTAACGAATTAATCAAGGAAAGTAAAATAAATTTAAGTGAAATCGAAAAAGATATGAATGGTGAGCCAACAAAACCCAAACGAAGAAAGTATATAGCAAAAGAAGAAAAGATAAATAAAATAATTTTAAAGAAAAAACTTTATGATGAGGTACATTTCTTGCAGTGTATTGGTTCTCATTTAAAGCTATGATAATTTATGATTCTTAACTAATCAATAAAAGAATTTCTTTTCAATAAGAATATTTTCTTTTCAATTAAGTACTATAATTTGTTTAATAAAAATAATATTTTTTGAATAATTTAAAATAATTTATTTTTGAGTAACGTATTTCCATCTATACGTATAATAAAATAGTAGAAAAGTCAAAACTGTACATTGAATATTTTTTTAAAAGAATACTTGGGATGTGACCTACAATCGATACCGAAGCCAAAAATATAGTTTTTAGAATTTTTGTCTGTTTGTCTGTTTATCTGTTTGTCTGTTTATCTGTTTGTCTGTTTGTCTGTATGTATGTCCGGGATAAACTCAAAAAGTACTGGACGGATTTGAATGATTCTTTTTTTGTTGTATAGGTATTAAATCTGGTCAAAACATAGGCTATATATTATTCTGGAAACTTGAACACCTGGCGCAGAACCGCAACAGACCAGCTAAACTATAAGATATACAAAAATGGTGCGATAGCAAAAAGTGTTCCACGTGATGAGCATTTTCTGCTGAGAGAATAAAATTGAAGATCTGGAACACCTGATGTGGAACTCCAAGAGCCCAGCTACACTATAACATGTACAGAAATGACGTCTAAGCAAAGTTGTTCAGCCTGATGAGCACTCTCTGTTGACGTATAAAAATTAAGGTTCTGGAACACCTAATGTGGAACTCCAAGAGCCCAGCTACCCCGCGGTGGTGGACGCCCACGGCGTCGAACGTCACAAGACGATCTCCGGCCACCGTAGGCGCGGGCATGCGGGCGGCGAGTAAAGGGCAACTCGCCGTCCGACCATGGACGGCGCGTCGTATTCCACGCGCGCCTCAAAGAGCGTCAGCATAATGACGAGGCCTCTAAGAGGGCTAAAGCCTGCCGGGGTCGCGGGACTTATACCATCACCGTTACCCCGGAACATAAAGGGCTATTGAAGGACACCGTGGATTTTAGTCAGTACAAATCTGACTGTCCCTCCCGCCCTGCCCGGGGTGGGAAGACTCATTTGATGATTTACCACGAAAAAAAAAGAGCCCAGCTACACTATAACATGATTTTTTTCAACTGGGCGTGGATGGCTATCTTCGAAACTATGAGGAATATCGAAAAATGTTGAAGACTCCTTTCAACAATTCTGAGAAGTAATCATATACGGCAAACTTAAGAAACTCAAAAACGTATAATTGAAAAAAAACTGATCAATCTTCAAGGCGATGACTGTATTCGAAACTTAAGTTAACCTTTTCTTCTTTGAAATCATGCTTATTGTTGTTCAACTCAACGCCCAGTTGAAAAATCCAACCTGTATAGGAATGACATCTGTATAGAAAGAGCTGTTCAGCCTAATGAGCATTATCTATTGATGTATTAAAATATAAGATTTGGAACACCTGATGTGGAAATCAAAGCTATCACTAATTTCACGAACTGATTTTCGATGACGATTTATATATTAATACAATTTTTATTCTACTGGCCAAACTTCCATGATTTTTTTACCCGGGCTCTTGGAGTTGGGTATCAGACTTTTCAGATCTTCGATTTTGCCGACCCCATTGTCGCTGACATAAGCAACGAGATCCGCGTACGAAGTCGCGGTCAGAAGCTAGTTCATAATAATTATGTATTACAAAAAATCCCTGTCTGAAGAACGAAACCTGTCCAAGTCGGGGTTTACACACTTTGCTCGCTACTGCATATTGAATTGGGTTACAACTATGGTAATTTAACGGAGCCCCGCTTCGCGGGGCTCCTATTTCTGTGAGCAAGGTTTAAAGTAACCTAACACGAAGGGGATGGCGGGGTCTTTCAGACCCCGCCATCCCCTTCGAACCTAACCCGCCAGAGTCGGGGTGCCCCAAGTCCCGAGCTCGCTTCGCTCGCTCTTGGATCCTAAGTTCTCTTAATAACAATAACAAACCTGAAGGCAAACAGTGAAAGTTTATAGGATACGCCTCGCCGTAGATCGACGGAGCCCCGCTTCGCGGGGCTCCTATTTCTGTGAGCAAGGTTTAAAGTAACCTAACACGAAGGGGATGGCGGGGTCTTTCAGACCCCGCCATCCCCTTCGAACCTAACCTGTACGAGTCGGGGTGCCCCAAGTCCCGAGCTCGCTTCGCTCGCTCTTGGATCCTAAGTTCTCATAACAATAACAATCCTGAAAGCAAACAGTGAAAGTTTATAGGATACGCCTCGCCACTCCGCGCCTACACAGGCTTAAATAACACTCTAGGATTACGGTAGACACAACTACGTGTAGCCAGTTTTGCAGCAATTCGTAGCAGACTTTGTAGAATGAGAAACGAAACTCCAATTTTCAATATTCCGAAAAAATCTGTTTATTCGGAATATTGAAAATCGGAGTTTCGTTTTTCGGAATGAGAACTCATCGAGCATTACATTTTTCGAATATGTGAAAATCGGAAAACGAAGAAATCGGAAATACGACTTTCGGTCAAATAAATTTCGAGATTCTTAATAATAGATATTGTAATTTTTAGGTATTATGATATACGGAGTCTTGAAAATCGGAATATCGAAATTCGGAATAAAATATTTCGGAGTATTTGGGTGTTCCCCTTTATGCCAACTATATTGGACTCGAATTCCAGTGTAACCAGATGCTGCTTTATATCATTACGCTCCTCCCACCGAATAATATCGTAATGTTATATAACGATACTTTGCGTTTTATTGCATATTCATCTTGTACGTACCCTCTTACACGTTGTCAATTTTTTTCACATTTTTCCTATGAGTACATTCCAAATTAGTATTTTTTTAATAACCATAGCCCTTATATTCCGTTACAGTTTTATTGTACTTATTTACGCGAATAACCTCGCTTCTAGTGATTACGGATAGCACTCTTAATAAGAATTTCAGTATGTTACGATAACGATATTATTCGAGTAAGAACAGCAAACTCGTTTTATAGTAAAGTTTTTTAACAATACTATTCCTGTAGAGATTTTATTTCGAAACTATGGTTAATACTGGTTACTATATAATTATGTATTTAAAAAAAAAATGCAATTACTTTTGCAATAGTATACCGAGGTGATATCTACACTCAATCTACGATTGCTGTATTATCTATTAACATGAGCCACAGGCATTCGCATCGCTTTCTTTTTTTCTAATGATAAAGAAAGGAATAGAATAATACCGAGTATGTGGCATACCACCACATAGGACTTTGGCCCTGGCAAAACACAACATCCGCACACTGAGGACCGATGATAAGATTATCGAGCTAGAGGAAGAATTGAACAAAATGCGCTGGGATATCTTGGGATTATCTGAAATCCGAAGAGAGGGTCAAGATACGATAGTTCTAGATTTCGACAACATGCTCTTCTACCGTAAATACCATGGTGGTGTTGGATTTCTCGTCCGCAGGTCCCTCATCAACAACTTTATGAAAGTCGACAGTGTGTCGAGCAGGGTAGCATACCTTATTCTCAGAATAATCAACCGATATCCGTTGATGGTCATACAGGTAGATGCCGATCTCGACAAATTCTGATGATGAAGTAGAGGCATTGTATGAGACGATAGTCGAGGCCATACATACCTCCGAATCATACTTCACCGTTGTTATGGGGGACTTCAACGCGAAGGTGGGTTCACCGAGTGGCAATGAGTTGAGAGTGGTTGGTATTTGGGTATGGGCAGCGAAACCATAGGGGTCAGCGTCTGGTCGACTTCTTGGCAAAAGAAGAACTTCATTTAATGAAGTCCTACTTCCAGAAGCGGCCATCCAAGAGGTGAATGAGCCCCGATGTTACTACCAGAAATGAGATCGACTTCATCATGACGACCAAGAAGCGAATATTCAGTGATGTCTCTGTGATCGCCAATGTAAAAACCTGTAGCGATCTTGAAAGGTGCTTGAAAGGTCTCGCCTGGTAAAGTCCACGCTCCAACCTGGTCCTGCCCACATGCAGAACCCCGAAGACGTCTTTCAACTCGCACCGCACAATCGCTTCCAGTGCCTTACCGAATGCAAAACTGTGGACGAGATTAACAATGGGTTGGTGGAAACTGTCCTAACTGTGGGGTCCAAGTTCTTTAAGACCCCGCGCCGCAATAATCCTCAAAAGTTCTCGAACGGAACCATCAAGTTGATGCAAGACCGAGATGAGGCTGCAATCTTTAGCTGATATGTCGGAATATGGGAAACCCAATAGACGAATCTCTAAATCAATGCGACGACGTGACCTGCGTGTCTATAGTATGTCACAGATCAAAGAGGCAATCGAGCGGAACCAGGGCTCAAAAGTCTTCGCAAAGAATTCGTCTATTGGGCAAAGCCAAATGACAAAGCTGAAGATTACGAACCGTCTCGAACGCTGGTTTGATGACTTCCAGCCTCCCGAACGAGTCGGTTTCAGAAATGGTTTTAGTACTATAGAACACATACGCACGCTACGCCAGGTTATACAGAAGACAGAGGAGTATATTTGGCCATTATATGTAGCGTTTGTGGACTATGAAAAAGCCTTCCATTCAATCGAAACCTGGGCAGTATTGCAGTCCCTCCAACGATGTCATATCGATAGGTATATCGAAATTAAAGTGTTTGTATAGAAACGCCACCATGTCCATCCGACTTCAGGAAGAGAGCACGAAACCAATCCGATTGCAGAAAGGCGTGAGACAGGGAGACGTTATTTCTCCAAAACTGTTCATGAACGCGTTGGGGGACGTTTTCAAGCTCTTGGAATGGAACGGACTCGGCATCAACATCAATATCGAATACATTATACATCACTCACCTTCATTTTGCATGATTGCATGCATGCATTTGCATGATATAGTCATCCTGGCAGAATTGTTGGATCACCTCAATGCTATGCTCAGCGACCTCAGTATCGTTTCCCAACGGGTCGGCCTTAAAATGAACATGAGCAAGACGAAAGTCATGACGAACGTGGCACCCGTATCGGTTGTGGCTCGAAGTTGTAGACCAGTATACTTACCTTGGACAAATTGTTCAGTAAGGTAGGTCCAACTTCGAGACAGAGGTCGCCCGAAGAATCCAACTCGGACGGGCCGCGTTTGGAAAGCTACGTGATATTATCTTCTCATCGAGAATCCCACAGTGTCTCAAGACAAGGGTGTTTAACCAGTGTGTGTTGCCAGTGATTACATAATTATGGCTCTGAAACGTGGTCTTTGACTGCTGGCCTTTTAGAGAGACTGAGTCACTCAACGAGCAATGGAAAGAGCTATACTCACAGTTTCTTTGCGGGATAAAATCCGGAACACGGATATTCGGCGAAGAACCAGAGTCACAGACATACCTCTTAAAATTTGCAAGTTGAAGTGGCAATGGGCAGGCCACATCACTCGTAGAACTGACAACTGATGGGGAAGAAAGGTTCTCGAGTGGCGACCACGGACCGACAGACGCAGGTAGGCCTCGCACTGGGTGGACCGACGACATTGTGAGAGTCGCGGGCAACCGATGGATGCAAGTGGCGAATTGTCGTTCGGCGTGGCGGTCTAAGGGGGAGGCCTATGTTCAACAGTGGACGTCTTCCGGCTGTTGATGGTGATGATGGGTTTTCTTTTATGAGAAACTCATAGTTTTATTGAAAGTATAATTTCTAATAATGGATATTACTTAACATGCAATTGAAGAATAAAATAGTATTAAAACAATAATTCAAAATAGAATACATATTATATCGGCGAAAATCCCAGTTACAGTCTATTACCGTTTATGTTTGGATGTCTTTGTTCAACGAATAACATTGTAGTACACTATTATTGTGCACGCTGTCTTTTTGTTTTTACGCGAATAATATCGTAATGTTATGTTACGAAATAATGTTTTTGTAACGTATCCAGTAAAATTTAATTTCTTTAATAACTTGGTCCTTATATAATAATAATTAAATACGTTTATTCAGAATGATTCTATAAAAAATTACCATTCATTTGATATATAAATCATTCTCTTAGGTTGGACAATTTTTACAATAATCATAAAAAACCACTGTTTTATTTTTCCTGTAAAATTTGAATTTATCGATTACGATATTATTCGGTGGGAGGAGCGATTAGTTTACATGGAGCGACTGGCCTATTTGATCCTCACAACCCAGTAACTGGGTGATACGATAACCTTTGGATAGACTGATAGTCTGTTATTCAAGCTTCTAGGTTCTTTAATCACAAATAAAAATATGGGTAGGTACTACCAATACCTTTTTTCCTTTCTAAATTGAACGAAAGAAATTCTAAGCAAAGGCCGTATTTTGTGAAAATTGTGTTGAAAAAGTATTTTTTATCAATAACTTTCAACGTGTCCGTCCGTTCGGTGATTTGGGTTGAAGCCGAGAAGCCTTGTTATAATAATGTGTCTATTTCCCAACAGGCTAAATCGGTTACATTGAATTTCACGGTATTTTGCGCTAGCTGGCTATTTTGCGCAACATTTAAATATCAATTGACAATAATATTATTAAAGTTTCTGAGTATTTAAGGAAACGTTGCTCCACACTAGGAATTTCTACTATGTCGTGGGTGGAAACTCACATAGGTACTCAAACCAGGAACAACTACTTGCAGATCATACAAATATTTGTTCCGTGGAGGGATCGAACCCGCGATCACGCTGCGCGGCAGCCGATTGCTCAGCCACTGTGCCAACCGTGTCGTCATTTTAATCTCAGTGAATATTATTCTCCTACCCTATTTCAGTAAAAGGAGTCAAAAGACCAACAGTGACCTTCCCGCATAAGATATTGGGAAAAAAATAGGATCTATTTCAGACTCACACATAAATCATCACAAATCTACGGAAAATATGACAAAGACAGGAAATCTGATACTCAGTAGTTGGTGGAAAAGTAAAGAAATAGAGATCAAACATATATGTATGTAGCACATGCTGCAAATATACATACATAATAAAAAACAGGAAAAAACTAGGTTATATAAAGAAGATTGTTAGGAAACAAACATCCACAGAAAAGTCCGGTTCAGCAGCTCACAAAAAAAAAACTTTGTAAAAAAAATGCATCCGATTAGAACATTGTTGCAACTTTAAATTTAGAATATTATAGCTTGCATATGAAACATTCAAACTGTTCTAAAAAAAATTAACAGTCTCAATTTGTCCAAAGAATCTCCACTAAAACCTCAAAAAAATCTTGTTCATCAAGTATTCTAAAAGCATGATAACACGAAGCTTATCAATAAAGTCTTATTATAAATTCCCTCCCTCTTACACCCATGTCTTTACTGCTACGAGCGAGTGAGACATTAAGACATTCGTTCGGTACAGTGAAGTACAGTACAATGTGCTCGGGACTTTGGGTCAATGTCAAAAGTGTTTATTAATACAACGAATCTTTTATCGTCCACATGACGTCGAATTGATAGTAAGATGTTTCTGAACGAAATTCTTTTATGTTCTTTTTTTAGATTTAGTGGGCGTGGTTTTGATTTATGGTAATTATTATAGAGTTCTGGCAGCATAGACTTTATTTTACTAATATTTTAAACATTAAAGTTTGTTTGGTTATGGGCTGATTTTTCAATAGCCGGATAACTTTTATCTAAGGAATAAAAATAGCTTATTGACATATTTTCTATGGATAAGCTGTCAAACCGAAATTTTTATTCCTCAGATAAGTTATCTGGCTATTGAAAAATCAGCCCTTAGAATAACAAACATCGAGTGTTTGTTACTCTTTTACGCAAAACGTACTGAACTGTTTTGGATAAAATTTGGTACACAGATAGTTTATAACCTGGATTAACACATAGGATATTTTTATATCGATTTTATCTTCTTTTGATATAATTTTCGAGTTTTAGCGGGCGAAGCCGCTGGCAATAGCTTGTATAAGTAGTTATATTAATAAGACTGTCAGTCAATCGCCTTAATAGAACGTTAATTTGTTAAACTTTATAATTGGCGCGTAATTGGCTATTATAAGTTTATATTTTGAAGTTTTAATTATACAAAAAGTTAATAGTTGTTAAGTTTGCTTAATTAAATTTTTAATAAAAGATATTATCTGGATTTTGGTTTGTATCAACGTGTGATGAAATTTTTTGAATACTGACCAATTTGCATTTATAAAAGTTCAAATTTTAAAAGCAGAACGTTTGGTGGTCAGTCTGGGACACCCCAATGGTACGTTTCTTTTCTTCACTCTTTCATAGACTGCCAAAAGCAAAGAACATAGTTTTTAACCGACTTCAAAAAGAAGGAGGTTATCAATTCGACTGTGTTTTTTTTTTTTTTTTTTTGTGTGTTTGTTACGCGATTGCTCCGGCGATTGTGGACCGATTTTCAAAATTCTTTTTTTGTTCGAAAGGAGATGCTTCCGGAGTAGTCCCATATTCACCAAGTCAAGATCTGATGATTGGATCCTGGACAAATTGAGGGCAACCCTCAAATTTTATAGGCCCATATATAGTTTTTCGTAAATATTATGAAGTAATTTAAGTATTTGCGTATGGTAATCATAATTTCATGTAGCTGAGCTGATGATGGAAGGTACAACTCCTCAACAGTAAGGAGTAGGCATCAACTGATTTAGTTTGTGTTCGCTTATCTCTGGAACTACAAATCCAATTTAAGTCATTCTTTTTTTGTTATACTAGGTATTGTTCAACTGAGGGAACACTGCAGTTTCATCAAAATCGGTTCAGTAATTTTTGAGATAGGGAATTTTATTAGCTAATTTTGTACATGAGCGATGTTATTACCGGTGCTGCGGATTACAAAATTCTAGTGAATTTGGGTTGAATATTTAAACTAAAAAGAGTAAAATAAAAGCTTTTTAAAAAAAAATGTAACCGCCTTCAAAACCAACCACTAAAATAGGGTAAAATAACCTACAAAATAACTTTTCTTTCGGAAGTCGGTGGCAAAGAAGACAATGAAAAATAAAACCACCGATTTCCGAAAGAAAAGTTATTTTGTAGGTTATTTTACCCTATTTTAGTGGTTGGTTTTGAAGGCGGTTACATTTTTTTTTGTATGACATTTCAATATTTTAGTATATGGGTTCATGTATGACTTGCATGACTGTGAGTCTTATCAAAGGTTATCAGCAAACATTCTGAGTTTTAAAAAAAAATGTGACTACGTAATTATATTAAATGATAACTGATAAATAACAGACAGAACCCTTTAAGGGAATATCCTTTTTTCATCATTTAATTAGGAGTTGAGGAGAAGGGACTGCCAGATTGTCACTTACTAAAAGATCCACCCACTTTCTTTCAATTGATCTTTGCGTTTCAGGGTCACAGTTACCTTTACAAAACGGAAATCCTGTTCAGTCCTGCGACGCCAACCGGAGTTTGGCCCCCCGTTTGAACCCCGTTGTTGAATTACGTTCTGAGACATATTCCTTTCTAACAGTTTAATCTGTTATCTAGCTAACATACCAGTACAAGTCCCGTATGTATTGTAACCAAAATATCTGTACCTTTATTTTTTATCTTCTTGTTATGTATTTCTGGTTTTATTGTGTGTTTAAATATAAATTATATTATTTACCTAATTTTAAAGAAGTAGCAAATATTGATCAATAAAACCACTATGTAAAATGTATTACATAAGTAGAAAAATAATAATAAATTTTATATCTAGGCAAAGCTGATTACGTTATCAGAACTATTGTATAATTGCCATTTAGAGATAGGTACGGTCAACAGAAGAGATAACTGTACAGGCAGATAGCTTTAACTATTTTTAGTTACTAACTAATGATATTAAATGCGAAAGTAAGTTTGTTTGCTACGCGTCAACTCCCGAACGACTTAACCGATTATGATGAATTCTGGAATTCATCAAAATTGGTTGGATTCTGGTATTTTAGTGTGAACGAGTGTTAAGTAAGTAGGACGCCAGCAAGCGTATTTGAACCTTCTTGTTTTCTGATAAGGTTGAAAATCAATTTAAAAGATAGATTCGAGTAGCTTGATATGGTGGCGGTCGTACATAACAAACTTTTGTTTATGGTAACCATGGAAACAGCAGTGAGAGAGACAACATAGATCTAAAAATAGGTAGATTCAGCATGTTTGCTTATTAAAATGGAATGCATTTTTTTATCTGTTGTTTCAAAATCTGTATTAACAATTATAGAATTTCTGAATTGTATTTTATTGTTTATTTTCTTGAACAAGAAATAAGTATATTAAATCATTATGTCGCGACAGTAGATACTTACCTATTGCTAGTGAATAGTCCATTCGAAATATATTCAAATATAATCGAGGAATCGTCAGAAAACCTTGACATCTAATTCATTCAATACATGTTTTATCATAAATAATTGTATGAATGAACCAATAATTCAAATAAAGAAACATTCTTTAAAAACTAAGCCACAATCCAAAGAGTATTTCACCAAAAAGTTTACAACACAGACTATCTAAGTAGGTACGTCTCTCTATCTTTTTAAACAAGCAAACATTCATAAATTCCAATTCCAAACTAATTTGAATACAGAACATTATTGACATTAAAATTCCAGCCGGTATTTTTTTTGTAACCTACCTTTTTGGCTAGGTTGGCTGCCATAAAGCCTCCCATGTTTCCAAGGCCAAGGAAAGCCACATTTTTATCAGCAGCTGAGCTGTACTTTCTTGTCACTGTTAGAAAACACTGTGTGCCTCGCGACGCCATTTTGAATTTCTTTATTTAGCCGCACGTTGTTTGACCGGCGCGCGCGCAGAGCAACTGAACTGGTTGGTCGGGCCACGTTGCTCTGATACTATTTATCAATAATGCTATCGGCATACGATGATAGTAGAAGTCATTAGTAGAATGAATAGAATTGTTAATGAAGGCGTGTCAAAATATTCATTGATTGTGTTAAAAAATCATGTATTGGAAGTGTTGTTAGTTTATGAGGATAGAGTAGGTATCTATAACTAAGATATTTTACGTTGAAAATGTTATAATAAGATTATTCATAGCACCTGCATTAAAATTTTACACTAAGTATAAAATATTAACGTTGAAGATACATTATTTTGCTCTTCTGACGACTTACGACATACTATGTATTGGTGAATAATATCTTAGAATAAAAAAAAGGTATAATCAGACTGAACCTTATGGGGACATCATAAATATTTGTTACGAAAACGTTATATTAAAGGCGAAATGGTACACTGTAACATGCAAATGAAATAAATATGTACACAGAACTTTAAAATTTTAGTCTACAAGCCAAAAATCAGTACCCTTAGCACGAGTTTTCAATCTTTTACTTTACAGAAACTTTCCAGTATTTACAGCGTTTTTTGTATGAGAATATGGAACAGCGCCTCTGGTGTGCGAAGAAGGAACCAATTTTTCATTGAAAATTGTCAATTTGAAGTAGTCAAAGTTCCAGTTTACTTTACGTCTCAAATACTGAAAACTCGTGCTGACGGTACTGATCACATTTTAATAATCCGCTAGCAACTGTCATCGTGTGTAGCCGTCCTAATCTTATTATCATACTAAATACCACATACTGGTGTCGTTACGTCAAACATTATGTTTTTGACGAACATTTTACATAAAGCGAATTACCTATTCTTTAGTCTTAGTTAGACTTGATTAATTCCACATGTTTTGTTAGCTAGTTACTAAAGAAATTATTTTTATTATTAAATACTTACAATTTATTATTGCTTATATCGACACGAACAAAATGAAGAGTATTTATTGTGTTATAATTTTTTATGTATTTTTGTTTGTAATGATTATATAGCTATATTATTTTCAACAAGTATGCTTTTTATCTTATTATTTTAAAATTACACCTCTGTGAAGTCGAGAAAAAAAAAATTTTTTATTTAAAGAGCACAAAAATAATAATAAGATGAACAAATCCCTGGTCGCAATGCTGGTGCTCCACATTGTTTATATTATATTGATTTTTTTTCAATATTTTTTATATTGAAATATGTACCTGAATAATAAATGTTCAAGAATGAAAAACTCAGACGTCTCTTCTTCTCTATCTCTATAGGTATAATGGTTATAAAACTATTATTTTATAAAAAAAACATAACTTTAAAACAAAACTGTGTATAATAGTGTTTCTAATTAATACTACGAGTATTTAATAATCTTTAGTATTACGTTAATTCCAATATTATCACTAAAGTCCGCAGTGTTATCATTATGTAAAGATATTTTACAAAGATTTGTAAATTCAAGGTCTTTGCCAGTCGCTAATGAATTAACGGAAACAAGCTACAATTAAATTGATATTATCTTTCGTTGACACGCTTTGTCGTAAATAAAAGGGTGTGGTTTTGAAGGGATTTATTCTGAAAACACCACGACCTCATCCCACCAGCCCCCTTCTATCATCGCACATCCAGACGCACGGCAAACTACCATCCTTTCCTTATTGCTATACCACCAATTCGCACTAAGCGTTTCCAAACGTCCTTTGTAATGAGGACAGCGAAGGAGTGGAACTCTCTGCCTGCGTCTGTGTTTCCGATCGCATACAACCCTAATATCTTCAAAGTTAGAGTGAACAGGCTTCTTCTGGGTAAGCTCGCTCCATCGTCGACCTTTTCTTAGTCATTCCTGACCTAGACTAAGGTCAAGAGCAAACCCATCTAACATAAAAAAAAAAACTTTAATATAGCAAATATGTTAAATTGTACGCACAGCTAAGGAATGAAATTCCCTGCCAGCATCTGTATTCCCTGACAGATATGAAACCTTGGCGGCTTCTAGTCAAGAGTGAACAGGTTACTTCTAGTCAAGCGTGCTTCACCGTCGATCACAATCTTCGCTTACCATTAGGAGCAGTGGTAGCCCAGTGGTATCGGTCCCGACTTACGAGTTGTAGGTCGTGGGTTCGAACCCCGCCAGGCGCATTACTTTGTGTAATTTATTTCATCACCACTGCTCTCACAACGGTGAAGGAAAACATCGTGAGGAAACCGGCATGTCCTAGAACCAAAAATTCGAAGATATGTGACATCTACCAATCCGCACTGGGCCCGCGTGGTGGATTATGGCCCACTCCCTCTCTCAGAGAGGAGGCCTGTGTCCCAGCAGTGGGAACATTATAGGCTGATGATGATGATTAGGAGAGATAGTGGTAAAACGCGAAAATGTCATAAAAAAAAACTTCTTATTAATTGCATCTCTTGTTAATAAATAAAGAGACAGGAACACATTTTCGGTTCGTCGTTATTTCACATTAATAGTATCATAACACATGTTTAAAAAAAAAAAACTTAAATTCATATATCAAAAACTGAAATGAAGCTTTTTAACATTTTGTCTATCTGTACCCTCAGCACGAGTTTTCAGTAAACGTAACGTAAAGTAAACTGAAACTTTGACACTTTCAAATTGACAATTTTCAAGGAAAAAATGGAACAACGCCTCTGGTGTGCGAAGAAGGAACTATTTTTTTTCTTGAAAATTGTCAATTTGAAAGTGTCAAAGTTCCAGTTTACTTTACGTCTCATTTACTGAAAACCCGTGCTAAGGGTACTGATCTGGTTCACGCTCATCTCATAAACTGCTGCAGTGATTTCGTCGGGGAACACCACACGTTGTTTCCCAAAATCCATAATTACAAAGTCACGGTCAAAGATAGTTAGAATATATTTTAACTGATAAGTCTAATAAGTAAATGGACAGTCGCAACAATCGCGTTGAAATTAAACCATTAGTTTAGTTTAAATGATTACTAATTGTTCAAAAAAATATATAAGATACCATTTTATGTGACATTATTTAATGCCAGGCTGATCAGCACGTAGATTTGTGGCTTCATGTCCTTTCTTCACTTAAAATAACCCTTTGCTGAGGTAGGAGCCCAGAAACAGGTAGTTTGATGGGAGTGATGTTTTTATTTTGGTCAGTAAACCTTGGTAGCTGGGGTGCTAAGACAGGAAACCTCCACGTGGAGGTTTAGTTTAGTTCCCTCTCGGATATGTCCGGTGGGAAGACCAGTTTTTCGGGTCGGTGCACCCTGGGATGCGGGCAAAAACTCTTCCTTAGGCACTGTGTGCCTAAGGGGTCTCTTTGCCCGTATGCGAATAGCCTGTCGTGTGGACGCTCCAACGCGTGTCCCTCTGATCAGCAGAGGGCACAGCGGTGGAGCGGGCTTGCGGACGGTGATTAAAGGGTAGCTCGCCGTCCGACCGAGGACCAAGCCCGGGTCGGTGGCGCATCGTGTTTCGCGCCAAACGCCTGCTGCAGGATACCACGGCCCTGGAACGTAAAGGGCATCCGAAGGAACACGGGTGGATTTTAGTCAGTAAGAATCTGACAGTCCCTTCCGGCCCACGCAGGGCGGGAGGACTCATTTGATGATTTTAGCACCTAAAAAAAAAAAACCTTGGTGCCACACTCGGTCAAACGCCTGTGATATCATATATATAATATCGATTGTAATATCCTGAAAGGGAAGACATGATAAAAACATTTTGTAAAAGTAAATTAGAACTTTTTCCTCTCAACTTTCACTTGAAAATCAAATTTCATTAAAAAAAAACTGAAAAATATGAATTGAAACTCTCATACAAAACAACTACTTGCAGTTCACACAAATATTTATTCCGTGTGGGAATCAAACCCGCAACATGCTGCGTAGCAGTAGATTTCTCAACTACTACGCTAACTCTGCCATTTTTACCACTATCTTTGTTTTCTAAAGGGAATAAATAAATTATAAAAAGCGCCTGGCCTTTTATATTAGCATTCTGTTTTAATTCACTCTCCAGTATCTTGCAATGAGTTTATTTAAGGCACTTAGTATTTTAATATTAATTATATATGGACTTTTAGGTCTCAGGTTGATGTGGAATGTGAAATAGTTTATTTTTCTAAAAATAACACAATGATAATGACAGACTGCAAAACGGTGAAGGAAAACATCGTGAGGAAACCGGCATGTCCTAACCAAAAAATCGAATTTATGTGACATCTACCACTCCGCACTGGACCCGCGTGTTGGATTATAGCCCACTCCCTCTCACAGTGAGGAAGCCTGTGTCCCAGCAGTGGGAACATTATAGGCTGATGATGATGATGATGACAGCGATGCGGAGGAGTTCTTTGATACTTAGGTGTCTGTTCCCCTTTTTTGTGTTTTTATTTTATTTTGGTATTTTTTTAGTTTTAATTTTAATTTAGTATCTTTTGTAAATATTTAGATTCAGTTATGTATATGTAATTAAGAACATTTAAATACCTAATATTGTAATCAACCTGTCAAATAAATATTTTACATATAAAATAGAATGGCCTATAGAATTTTTAAGATAATTATTATTTTTAAATTAAATAGTTCTAACTTAAACCGTGTTGAAGGTATTTTTCTGTTATGTTTTCTTTAACATTTTATTACAATATGTACAATTTGTAACATCTCTAATTTCTGAGTGGGGGGGGCAGGAGCCCATAGCACAGGGTATCCTAGTTTGGATTTCTGACTCCCACAAAAGTTTTGATATATATCGATAAGATTATTGTAATTGCAATCTACTTTGTGGGAGAAAATAAAGAAAGTTATTATTATTATATTAAATTATATAACTATGAGTATATCTTAAATATTTGCTAATTGAAATTAAATAAAGGCTTCAAATATTTTGCTCAAGAAATTATACAAATATTTTGTTAAGAAATCAAGAACTAATAAAACATTACCTAACTGAATTCACTTTGTTTACAGAAACTTTTGTAATTAAAAGTTTTTATTTATTTAGAAAAAGACGTTACGCAACTCTAACATTTCTAATAATGTTCATTTCGAACTAGTTTTTAAATTCAAACCAATGCACGATGTTTAAACATTTACATTCTCTTCTATTACAACACAATGTGTCCAGTGCTTAAAACTATTTTTTTTTAATGACAAAAAATATGCTTCGTGCTTACATAATAAAAACTGAGAAGTTAATAAAACAAAAACAGGAGCCATTTTAAAACTTCCATACAAAATGAAATGTCAAAAGCACACCAACTGAGTCTATGCAATAAAAGTCAAACTATTCGAAACTTTTTTTAATTTCCATACAAAATAATATGAAAATTTTATGACACGTACATGACATAATACCGATATACGTCACCGCAGAACAATTTCATTTGCATCCAGACACATTTTTATTTACAATTTCATTTGTTTTATAAATACTGTTTCGCCAAATTGCTCATCGTTGTAGAGTTTAAGTATGCTGTGCCAAGCTTTATGTTAACCGTTGATTTAAACGCTAGTTTGGTCTAGTTTAACTTAAGTCTGGTTCCGACAGTATAAGTTTTTACGCCTTTCTTGGGAAATTCAGTTTGTGAGAACATAAAGTTATTTTGACTACTAAAATCTGGCACAAACACAATATATAAATTGTGCTACAGAAAACGTAACGATAATCAGGACTTCGTAGCTCAGTGATAACACCCGCTCTGGTTGATTAGCAAGGTTGAGCCGCGCTTTTCTAGGTCGGTCGGTGGATGGGTAATCATCAATGAATAAAAAGAAAAGGATAATTGACACACACAGGAACAACAAAACTGTACAGATGAAATAGAAATACAAAGGAAAACAAAGTAATATAAAAGAAAGATAAACGGAACAGAATTTTTTTTTTTAATGTCACTGCGCTGGTTTTCATACCGAGTTTCTTCGGTGGCTCGGAATATTAGTCCCGGCAGTGCTTTTACATTTTTAATAGTCTTTACAGGTACCTATTAGTAGCCCGAAATTCTGACAACTACTATGGGTACTACGCTCTTCCATAACCCATTTTTTTCCACAAACAAAATGTTTTGATATGAAAAGAGACTGTAACCTCTGATTTTGTTTCGGCTGTTTCTTCTAGTCAGGTACGAAACACCGGCCTCATTTAGTTTAAAAATAGAATAATATGTGTATAAGAATTGATCAAAACTATGATATAATTGATCGAAAATATAATTTATATCATTAGATGTTCCCCGTGGTTTCAACTCCGCTGCTCGGCTCCTATTGGTCGTAGCTTGTAAAGGTCTTGTAATAATTTTTGTCGATCTAAAAAGAGTGTCCATGGAGTTTCTTGCCCGTTCTTCTCCATAGAGATCTACTTCTTGGAACAGGTATCTACGGTACTTTCACAGTTTTTATGTCTTATGACTGGGGCTGTAGCACCATAACTTTTTAGTATTTAATTATATTTTTTTTGTCTTTGACATTTCAAAAGTGCCCTACTGGTCTACTTGAAATAAATGCTTTTGATTTGATTTAATGTTTTATAGCCTATAACTCTACAGGTTTATAATATTAGTATAGGTATCGCAACAAACCACCAATATCGGCATCACCGAAAACTTGGCAAAGGAATCATCTTTAGTTAGGAACAGTCGAAGTAGCGCAGGCGTGAACACAACAATTAAGTTTCAGCTTTGTGATCGCTTGTACAAGTTTATAACTCATCAATAGTTCGGCTAATGTTACATTTTGAATTCCTGTTACGCCGATATCGTTTGCATAAGTCGGTCGCGTACGTAGGTCGCGCGTACGAATATGCATTGTGTTCTATATAGCATCGTACTGAGACGCTGACGTCAGCGGCGCGTACTCTTACTTTTTCTCACTAAAATACGTGACGTAGGTCATGCGTACGCATCCGACAACGTTAAAAGGGCAGTTAAGTACATGCAGTATTTAAGTAGAGATCTTCGTCAAGGAGAACATTCTGGGAAGTGCTAAAAGGTGCCTGTTTTTACCACCAAGCAATGTTGCAGTTTAGTAGTTTTGTAGGTTATTATAGTTGTTAATAGCTTTCCCTGCAAATTCGTTTCCTTGAAAAAAATCACATATCTAAATTTTTCAATTAATGTCATGGAAAAGACGAAGCAGGAGATGTTTTTTTTTATATTTGTAATGAACTGGGACTCATAAATTACAAAGAAGTAAAACAATTTTGAAAATCGTTCGAGGAGTTTTTGAATTTATTCATCGCAAACAATAAAATCTTTTCTCTACATAATAATTATTTAGTTTTCAACAAAACAAAACGCTTGCATTCAAACCTACGACCTATAAACATAAAACAGAAACCGTCACTACTGTACCCCTGACTGATCTCAACAACACAATACCAGCAAAATCATGGAAAATTATAATCCCAGGTAATAATGCACTAAACACAGGCCCGAAACACTTCCGACTAATTTATCGAGTCAGACAATGGACTAATATTACGTAGGGCGGGCGGCGCACTTTGTAGGGCGGGCGGATAATAAAACTGCGCCACGTTCATTATTCGCATTAATCTAGATATGAATGGTAGTCTATGATAAAGTTGTGCGGGATTTTTCTTTGTTGTAGGTGTTATGAGGCCTCCCACCCTGGGCCCGGCGGGAGGGACTGTCAGACTTGTACTGACTAAAATTCACGGTGTCCTTCAGTAGCCCTTTATGTTCCGGGGTCACGGTGATGGTATAAGTCCCGCGACCCCGGACGGTGATGGTATAAGTCCCGCGACCCCGGCAGGCCGGGGTCGCGGGACTTATACCTTTTAGCCCTCTGAGAGGGGGGCCTCGTCATTAAGCTGACGCTCTTTGAGGCGCGCGTGGAACATGACGCGCCGTCGACCCGGGCATGGTCCTTGGTCGGACGGTGAGTTGCCCTTTACTCGCCGCCCGCATGCCCGCGCCTACGGTGGCCGGAGATCGACTTGCGACGTCCGACGCCGTGGGCCTCCACCACCGCTTGTTGTAGGTGTTAGTTATGATTTTGGTACATTTTAGCATGAATACAGGGTACAGAGTCTGTACATCACAACGTACACAGGCCAGCAGGTCAAGTTACCCGAATCGGACAAACTTTGCTAATCGAACGTGAACCTTCTTGTTTTGTAATAAAATGGCGTCTGTACCTAAATTTTTGTTTAAAACTGTTAATTATACTTCCAATTATTTTTCTTTTTTTAATCTTCCTTAAAATTTAATTATATTCTTCTGTTTGTTACTTTAAAATGAAATTATTATTATTAATTTTAGTGCTATCAATGTTTTATTTTTTTATTTAACACTACATTTGACCACACAGTGAGTTTGTAGTATTATGACGCATTACATTGGAAATATAAAAATGCGCATCTAGTATAGGAACGAGGAACTAATTTTATCCATTAAATTAACGTCAAAGTCGTCATTTATTTTACGTCAAAAAAACGTTAAAACTAGTAATAGCCTTAAATTTTTGAAACACGCACCATAATCAACAGTGTGATCATCGATAACAATAAAAAATGTGATTCTAAATTAATTGCAGTGTATTTCTGTGAAATGATAAAGAGCTATTGAAACAATCACATTCGTAACAAAAATACAAGAACAACAGTATTATGAAACACTAGCGGCCCGTTCCGGCTTCGCACGGCTAGACATGATGGTTTTTGCCCTCTAAAACCTGGCCCTGATGATTACAAACACAACAGGAAAAGAATAATCTGAATCGGTCCAGCCGTATTCGAGTTATGAGCGTAGCAACACATTTTGCGATCCATTTTATATCATAGAAGATTTGCCGCAAAACGAAATAAAACTATACGTACTGTAAGCTGTTTGCAAAACAAGGGAAGCCAGGGATAACGAAAACCAGTAATGTAATAAATAATAATTATGTATTTATTATTAAAAATAATGATTTTCACTATTAACTTATAAAACATTTAAGTCTTTAAGCGTTTTCTTACTTAAATATAAATAATAGCCAATAATAACATTTTCCACAACACTATGACAAATTAAGTTCGTGATAAAATCAAAATGGCTACTCTTATTTTAAATAGTTTGTTTTATTTACATTAATTTAATTTAAGTAGGTAGTATACATGTACAGGCTTTGGTAAAATTGTACATAAAACTTTGCGACCAGCGCATTATTTAAAAAGTTTATTTCCATCCATTCTTGAATGTGAAATGATGCCCACTTCTGGACATAGGACCTTCAAATTTTTCGATTTACGCTGGTTATTAATAATCTATCTCGGTTGCAATCTTGATCCCGATTTTTTTCTATAACCCTTTGCCTATCTGAGTCTGAAAGATGTCCAATCAAAAGCAGCTGTCAAAGTAAACAGATAGCAATTTGAATTGAGATAGAATATTAATTTCGGGCGTATGTCACCTTTCAATTTTTAATTAATTATCCAACACTTTCAACTTCTGAATCGAATTGAAGTTAAGTCCAACCAGCTAGACTTAAAAAAACAATTGAATGTCAACCAAATTCGAGTCAAAATTTCGAGCTTCGAATTCAGATATTAGTTTCTATTTTCATTCTCTTAATAATAACACTGATTTCACTAAGAAATCAAAGGACATAACAAAAAGCCTGCTACATTAATGATTACATGAATAACAAATATAGTGCTTATATATGTGCTTACGGTATATATCTTATCTTTGATGTTAGAGCTCATTCACAAGAAGTCGTTTGACGAAATATCTACTAAACGATTATTCATTAAAAAAAAGTTTTTAGACAAATATTCAATGTCGAGTCCATATGAATGAGCTTGAGCTAGGTGACGTCGGTCGCGTTCGGTCGGTCAAAGCAATGTAGTACGCGCCGCTGACGTTTGCGTCGCAGAATGGTAGTCATTGGTACGCATAACCGCTTATCGTATCACTCCGTGCGAATCGCGCGTACGTCGGTACGCGACCGACATCAGGACAACATGAATTCAAAGTTTTACTTTTAATGTTGAACATTTGTACTCTCAAACTACTTACTTACATCTAAAATCACATAATTCTTCATACAGTAGAAGGAACACTAATTCAATCATACAAATAAATAGAAAAATATGAGTTTGTACACACTGAAACTAAAACAGGACTTTAGTTCATTGAACCTAAAGACGCATATTTACATTTAATATATAACGCAACTAAAAAATCTAGTATTTCATAGACTATTAAACGTAAAGCATTTATGTCGTAAAAAAAACTAGATCATTCTTAGGCCTGAATTCCTTTTACGCTGATGTCGGTCGCGTACGCGACCTGAGATATAAAAAGCAACGTACGCCCCACTGACGTCAGTGTCACAATATGGTGCTATAAAGAACACAGTGAAATTTCGTACGCGCGACTGACGTAGGCGACCGATAACGGCGTAAGAAAAGTTTAGGCTTTAGCAATCATACACAATCACAGTCATACCTATTATAAACTAACTTAATTTACTTCAGAATTATAACTTCGTTATTTCATGTAGAGGGAAGGAAGGATACCTCAGTTCACAATTTTCAAGTCTCTCTGCGAGGTACTCTTCAGCTTGAAGTATCATTTTCTCGTCAAAGTGAGCTCGCCAGCCTCCTGCTTCACCTGCAATAAGAAGAATATTACATTATAAAGTGTTTCATTGGGTAACGATCTTACAAAAACTAAAATCGAGCAAATTTTTCAGCATATTAATATTTTATACGTTAGTACTCCACCCGCGAGTTTCTAATTTTGCCTGTGTGGACTTCTACTCCCGGCTATCCTCTTTATGAGATACTTTTGGAGAATCTATCCAGCGAACAATCTTCTAAACCCCAAAAATAACCCCTTAGGGGTCAAATTTCGCAAAATCTGATCTTAAGCAGTACCTACGTCCTAAATTTTCATAATTTATCATCACATCTTAACATTATCATTGTTAACATTAACAGTGACTTTTGTTCACAATTAAAGCAATAAAAATACATGTCAAAAATTAAATTTCTACGACGATACTCTATACATTTTTCCATAGATACATTGAAAAAGAATTTTGCCCAATAATCTAAACTAGACCTTCCGCTTATTTTATCAAGACTGATAATAATATATCGATATGATAACTCTATCGCTGGTTGAAAACTGACTTATGAAGGAATGTTCGGAACAAAATATTGTGACGGAATGTTACAAATAATAATAACAGGATGTAACATTTTATTTGTTTTTCCAGCAGAGATAAAGAAATTGTTTTAAGCCTGTGCTAATCCAGTGGCGTGCCAGAAATGCCAGAATAAATGCTCTTGGGATTATCTAAGTTCAGTACTAAATAATTATTACTATGTATATTGGTTGTAAAGGTTGTAAATACGTATCTTCCTACGGTACTGTAGTTCTTTGCTATTATAGCATAAAGTCAAAAAAACTACAATTTTAAGATGGTAATTAATAATTTATCTCTATCGTAATATCGGCCCTGATATTTGTGGTAACCAAATAACGATTACATTTCCTGATCTGGTAGCTTGCCATGACGTCTTAAAGCAGGAGTATTTCAGCTGTGGGAACGAGATGGCACTAGACGACTTGTATAGCTCTGTCGCTTTCCTTTAACGTCAGTAGTTCCGCTGACGTTTTAAGACGTCATGGTTGGATGGACGTCGAGAAATGGGCGACTCGCTGTCGGATCTTGGACCTTGCGTGGGTCGACGGCGCGGCGTGTTTCACGCGCGTCTCAAAGACCTGTCAGCAATATGACGGGGCCCTTAGAGAACCAAAGCCTGCCGGGGTCTTAGGACTATCGAATAACCGTGGCCCCGGAACGTAAATGGCTATTAAAGGACACCGTGGATTTTAGTATGTACAAGTCTGACAGTCCCTGCCTTCCTACCCTGGGTGGGAGGACACATTTTATAACGTTACCACGTTAAAAAAAATGGTCATATGGTATAGACTCTTGAACTTGACGCTGGCTGTCAAAGTAGTGAACTGTCAAATCCTCACCTTTCCGGACGAATTGAATGCTGTCAGGCTCTTTGCTTGTGCTGTTATTGACCGTCTTGTTCTTTTTAAGGTTGTCGAAACTGAGGTGATCTGACAACATCTTGAGCTGGACATCTGAGAAGTCTTTTTTGAGGAACTGGCACACTTTCTTGGTTTCATTGAATAAGTCCTGAAATCAAAGGGTTTTGTTAGTACTTATTTTGAAGTATTCATTCAGTAGAAAACAAAAGTCTGAAAAGTCGCTTATTATGAGACCTATAATAATTATATCTTGTACTTTTATTAAACACTAGCGGCCCATTACAAAAACAACAAAAAAAAATTAGCCGAATCGGTCCAGCCGTTTTCGAGTTATGAGCTTAGCAATACATTTAGCGATCCATTTTTATATTATATAAGATTTGGCGAAGTGGTTAAGTGATCGACTACGGCACTTGTGTCGCGGGTTTTATTCCCGCGCGGCACAAATATTTTCATGACCCACAATTAGTGGTTGACCGGGTCAGAAAATGCTTTTGGGTGAATTGAAAGATTATGAAATTGTAAATACCTTTTTCATATCTTCATAAAATACAAAATGGAGGTTCGGATGATCCCTTTTCATGAAAGCTTCGTTTGCGTGTTTCACTACTGGGGTCCACGGTACTGTAAAGAAATAACAGATTAATAAATATCTTGTAGCAAGATCAATTTATTTGCATATAAACTTTCTTTGCCCAGCAAGCATGACACCGTAGAAACAGCTCTTGTCTACGGAAGAATATTCAAAATGTAGAAAAATTCTATCGTTCTAATCGTGGTGATGTTTAAAAAATGAAAAGGTTCCAAAAAAGACCGTATTTTATAAAAATAAGTTTGTCTTTTCTTATACTCCTCTCCACTCCACGTATAGAATAGAATAGAATAGAATAGAATACACTTTATTATGCACACCATACAAATTACAGGTACAGAGTATTTATCTTATACATAGGGTGACACAATGGGCGGTCTTATCGCTAAAAGCGATTTTTTCAAGACAACCTTTGGATGAATTTGAAGAAAAAGGAGAAACAATACTGTAGGTAGTCTATGGTGTACTATATCTATTTCTTGGTAGAATAGAGATAGAATTGGTCAAGCAACGCGTGCTGGAGTTTACTTTTACAGGGTTGGTCAGTCCACACACTCTCTCGGTACACTTGACCAAACTGTTTTAAGCTCTATCTTTAACTACTTATAGTTCGAAATCCAAAGAGAAACAAGACATTAATAAAATACTTACACAGATCTCTTCTGAAGCATTCCCAGAAATCTTTGACAGTTGCTCTCAACAATTTCTTTCCACACATCTTATGTAAGTAATAAACGGAGACTGCCACATCTCTTGGATCTCTTGCTATATATATCACTTTTGCGGTAGACAGAAGGTTCGGAGGCAACAGCGACAAAGGAAGATGAGTCTTAATAAACCTAGGCGAAGGTGCATTGTCGACTGTCTTCCAACTTGGTGTTCTCACTGCCTCGTCTAAACCTTGGAAGTTTCCTAGATTTAGGAAGTTTATTTTGATAAGTTCGAATGCAATTTCTGGTAGGATCGATGAGGTTCTGTAAGGAAGAAAAGAAATTGGTTAATTCTAATTAGTAGGTACTACTTAAGTATTGTATTCTTGTTTCAAAGCGTACAACTTTTTCAACAATCTTTTCTCTCTAATCTATTCAACATTCCTTTTTTGGGCTGTTAAATTATCAAATGAGTCCTACCACCCTGTCAGACTCTTACGGACTAATAACACCCTATTCTTATAGGCCCTTTGGGTCCACGGAATCCTCCGTACCTTAGGGTCGTAGCACACATATCAAAACGTAAAGGGATCCCACCGCCCACGTAACGTAAGTGGATCAGAAGATCCGCTTACGTTACGTGGTTACATAAAGTGGACGACTGTTTGACGTCGAGGAGAAAGGCAAGGCGGTGACGATCCCTTTCCGTTTTCATATATGTGCTGCGACCCTTAGACAGTCCCCGTTGGGTTCAGTCATATACGTGCCAGTATAAAACGCGACGATTTGAAACAGCAATGGCGTTTTACGAGCGTGTTCGCAGCGGTTATTAAACGCGATTTAAAAAATAAAATCTTGTGTCGAGTGCTCTTGCACTAAGCTAATTATCAAAGCTGTAATCAAATAGGTACACTTTTACTTTAAAAACAAATTTGTCACGATTCAATTGTACTGGAACTTTTAGGTACCTACTGGCAAGTTTTTGTTATCAATATTATAGATAGCTAAAGTGACTTGTACTTTTCATATCTTTAATTTAATCTAAGACATTTCGTTAATAAAAGATACTAGGTTTATCTTTTTATTATCTTAGTTTACGCATATCTTCGTAAGATATGTTTTAGCAAATTCAAACCATAAAAAAAAACTTAAGGCGATCGTATGATTTTAATTTTATGATTATTTTTGATAGGAAAGATCAACGACGATAATAATTTTACCTACTTGAGATTTACGTGTTTTGATAATAATCATAAATAATTTTGAAAGTTTTCGTAATTAAGTAAGCTAGAATTTTATTGCATAATATTAAAAGAAAAAAGACAGTGGTCGCCATTACTTGTTTTAGTAATCTATGACTTTGGCGTTTCCACTACGAATTTGACTTTCAAAATCCAGGTTAACCTATGCTATTCTTTAAAAGACTACGATGATCTCGTCGACGAGTTTTGTTATACATTTTCAACTTTATCCTCTTGAACACTAAATTGAAAATACCATATAACAAGCACTGGATCTTAACAGGCATCTTTGGTGCTTGAAAAACAACCTAATCATGCTACCACTACAAGCCTTTATCGCGTAACAATTTGTGAAGTCATTTACATAAATATAATAGTAATACTTACTCAAGCATAGGGAATCTTTTGTGGAGAGGTACTTCTTTTGCCGTTATGTAATCCAGATCATTTTCCGCCAGCCAGACTAGTTCTTGGATCCATGTTGTGCCTGAGAAATAAAGAAAAAATCATAAAGACACTTAGAGACTTTATTTCATAGTTTTACTTGTCCTCGCCCTTTTTCTTTGACAGTCGTTACTGTTAGTCAGAAGCTCTAAAGTCTGACAACCAGTCTTACCATGGGGTATGGTATTACCCAGTTACTGGGTTGTGGAGGTCCGACAGGCAGTCGTTCCATGTAAAATACTGATATCCAGCTGAATCTGGTTTGAATGGAAGCCGACCGCAATATAGTTGGGAAAAGGCTAGGCAGATGATGACTTGTCCTCGCCCTGTCTTCGCAAAGATACGATTTGAAGGCAAACGCCTATGTAACTCTCTGATATACTTCACTTTCTATAGTTTCGTTTTTGAGTTTTATTGTTGCAAAAAAAATAGTTAATATTCCTTCTGTATAATATATTTTTTATTTATTTATGGACGTGAAGGAATTACCCCTTAGTAAAAATGATGTTATTTTGTCTCTTGAATGCCCTTTTTCCCGCCAATGTTTAAACAAAGTTATTTACTTCGACCTCTACAAAATGCACCGATTACCTAATTTTACATTCATGCCTATAACTTTCAATTAATAAATGTTCTTTCCCTTGAACGTTACGTATGTAACATGTGATTCAAATTGTATCACATATATACCTAAATATTTGATTTTGTTTCTGTCAAAAGAATGTTGCCAACAGCAGTAACTAATACCAGTAATAAAATGTGCTAGGATTACATACGTCCATACATTTTATCAGATCGATGATAACCTTTATCATGATACTTATATGAAAAAAACCACGAAACAAAAAAATAACAACATAAATATTTTAGTAACAAATTCTGTCATTTTTTCAGAATAAAATAAAAGCTCCCAGCTTTTTTTTTAGTTGCATAGTTTCGAGTTGCAAGCGCTAAAAAATGCTACAAATTATATTATGAGGTTTAAAAAAAAAGTTGTGAAAATTATAATCTATACTTACTAAATATTTAAGAGTTAATATTTGTTTGTATGTTAAGACTAATCTCTGGAACTAACTTGAGGGTTTTGGCATATAAATAACGGATTATTTATGATTAATTGCGATTCAGTAGGCGTAGTTATGACGTCAAACTATAAAGATAGTAGGTATTAGATGGTGCTTGTTATGATACCTTTTTGGTTTATATGAAAAAGTTATTGGAAGCCAGAGTCAATAACCGATCTCATAATAACGAACTAAGTAAACTGTCACTGTATTTTATGTGCCAACAAAAATGGCTGACTGAATTTATTTGTAAATAAACTAGTTTCTACTAGCGACTTCGTTTGCGTGAAATTTTGCTCCTCGAATCATCGCGTCGCATCTTATTGCTTGCCTGCGCTGTTTATTCATTTTTCTTTTCAGTTTACATAAACAACTCTATCAGTATTACCTTTAAGAATAAAATTCGACGCACGCAGGATACGCTTAAGTTTAGGAGACGCTTAAAAGTTTCCATCTTGTTCTTATTAATACATAAAAGAAATCCTATAGGTAAAACCATAGCCCTCATGCCCTAATCGCCAGCCACCCAGGAAATCGGGGATCGCGAGCGGATTACCGGTCACCGCAGGCGCAGGCTTGCGGACGACCAAAAATGGGTAACTTGCCGTCCAATCAAGGACGAGGCAAGGTGCTGTCAGCAAACTGAAGAAGCCAAATAAAAGGGCGCAAGTGTTTTTTCTATTTGTATCATAGACAGCCAAATCAAAAAAGGGGCTCTACTATTTTTTTCACCATAGACACAGACCCTCAGAGACAGATTTATATATTATCACACCACACACAGATATGCTAAGCTATCAGTTATCTAATCACATAGCTTAGTGTACAGGTACGGTACATCCGTCACTCGGTACGTGAAGTGTATTGACGCGGCCAATTCGTCATGATACCGCGTCGTGCGCAATTGTCTAATGTTCTAGTAAAAGCCTATTGTGATGGGCATGCGGGCAGCGAGTAAAGGGCAACTCTCTGCCCGACCATGGGACCCTGCCCGGGGTTTTCGACGGCGCTCGTGTCACGCGCGCCTCAAAGAGCTTTCAGCATAATAAACGGGGCCCCCTCTCCGAGGGCCAAAGCCTGCCGGGGTCGCGGGACTTATTCCATCACCGTGACCCGGTACATAAAGGGCTATTGAAGGACACCGTGGATTTTACCCACCCAGGGAGGGACGGGAGGGGACTGTCAGACTTGTACTGACTAAAATCCGCGGTGATCCTTCAACAGCCCTTTACGTAGGAACCAAGGCCGTGGTTACCAGGTGAGACAGTCCCAGGACCCCGGCAAGATTTGGTCCTCTTAGGGGGCCCCATGTGATAGCCTTTAAGCTAAAACTAGATAAGAAAATCATCAAGTACTCACCAGATCTAGGGAAAGTGATGACCCACACGTCGTCAGGTCGAACCTGCATGTTGTATATAGATTGTGCGTGTTTCTTGAAGGCGCCGGGCATCATATACCCGCCGCATTTTATGAAGGGTCTTGTATACCCTGGAAATAAAAAATATTCATTAATTATTTTATCGTCCGATATACCGAGATTTAAAATAGTCTACCACCATGTAGATATTTTATTTTTCTTGTGATCGTAAAAGCGATTGAAGTCCTGGATGTGATTCCCAGGTCAGTCAAAATGTTATAGGGTTTTCCATTTGGAATTTCTCACTAGCAGTCCCTAAATTTAGTTTTCTTGTTGTGTTTCCTAAATTCACTCACTCGCTGTTATTCTTGGGTTAGACTAACGGGAAATGCTGTTTAATATCACATTAGACGAACATTATAAGACAATTATCTCAAAAACCAACGTCATTTCCCGTCAGTGTGGCTCCCGCTTTATAAATACTTATCTATGCCCTTGTGACTGTATAACTAACAAGTGAGATTAAACCTTAAAGTAGTAAAGTCAAGGTCGACTATCACATAGACAAAACGAAACATCTTGTCCAAACGAACCACAATGCATACTTAATCCATTAACATTCTTTTTTCAGAAAGGTCTCACATTCTATAAAAAAACCTTTTAAAAATTAATTCAGGTCTGGCCTTACACGCACAAGCACTTACGAATATGTAAAATAAATAAACATTTTTAAAATACCTATTCAGTGTTGCGAATTTTCCACCATATTTTATTTCAGGTCTGCGCGAAATGAAAAACATTTTTTATATACAAATACGATTCCACTGAAAGCTACCATTTCATATAGTGAGAACATTGCTGTGGATTTTTTTTTCATGAATTCTTATTTTAAATGAGAGACTGTGTAACTGAATCTCTTTGGTTCTTTTTTTATTATTGTCATGAAATTGCTAATCACTTCGATTTATTTTTTATATTATCTTTATCCATTAACAGTTAATAATAATTAACAATTAACGAAAATGTAGCACTAAAAAAATATATAGTTAAAATTAATTTGTAGTGACTGACTTGATGAAATTGACTTGTTGCCTTACTAACATTATTTTATAAGCATTTAGTACTAACAAAGTTATGGATACTTGTGTCTGAAATAAATAAATAATAATAATAATAAAATCAAAACAAAATTAGTAAAATATTAATTTATTATGTAGAAAAACGCGGTATAACAACAGAATAAATACGATTACTTAAACAAGCATCTTAAACTCATGAACGCAATATATTTCAAGATTATTTTTGCCACTTCATCGTTACTTTTAAAACTGCTGAAGTGTTCGTTGATCCAGTCAAAACTATATATGTACTACCATGTATACTATATCTATATACCACTATGTATGTAATACCCACTTGAACCATCTGAAAGACTCAATGTTGTCGTAGCGCCCATAAAAAAGTTTTTTGAAGTGCCTTAACTAAGTGTTTACTTGATAGATAGGTGCCTACTTAAGTATCACTGGAGATTTAGGAATTTGGTGCTTATCAATGTGATTATCATTTTTATATATATAATGTTTTTTATATACAACGTGTTTTTTTTTGATATCCCATAACTCTAGGGTATGATTGAGGCCATATCAAAGAATCAACTGGCATATGAGTTATGTTCCAAACCTTCGTTATTTTTTTTTTTCATTTTTCATACAAAATAATTCTGCAAAGTCACGATTATTAATGTAAAACACCCTTACGTGAAATATGACAACGTCGCATTTTCTTAGCTTTAAATATGAATGATTGGTTTGAATAAAAATGAATTACTTATATTTATCAATGAAACTTAGATACCTAGACACATCGAGGGTCTATTCTACTGCGAAGTTTGGCAACCTCGCAAAAGTAAAGATTCGTCATACTGGTGACATTTTTTGACCTAATTTAACTATGATTGATGATATCTCCGAAACGATGCATTTTTGGACCACCTATTCTAGGAGTTTTAGTATTATTTTTACCTACAGAATATAACCCTAGAGTTATGGGATATCAAAAAAAACAGGTTGTATAATTAACTAACTGACCCGGCAAAGTTTGTACCACCTCTTTTTCTCACCTTTTAAACCTTCCCTGGACTTCCAGAAATCGTTCAAAATTAAAATTAGCCAAATCGGTCCAGCCGTTCTCAAGTTTTAGCGAGACTAACGAACAGCAATTGATTTTTATAAATAAGAGATGTAGTAAGTCTTTCATGGATAAATCTAATAAAACTAAATATTAAAAACTGAATCTGATTTTTTTATTTACGATACAATTAATTTTCTTCCCTTGGGACCTCCCGTAACTTGAGAAAGACAGAATGAAATTAGGTATGTCTTCGTTGTTGTCAGGATAAAGATTATATAAAAGAAATTTTCAGAAAATTCCACTAGAGTAATATAAAAATCACAGTCAGAACGAAGCCGGGGCAGATAGCTACTGTTTGTATAAAACTAGCGGCCCGCCCCGTTCGCTACGTGTTACAAAAAATGTGATAAATGAAGAACCGCTCGACCGATTTTGTGCAAACTTCACATAAATAATTTACTAAATAGTCGGAACAAAGCCTAAACATTTGGTTTGGATAGGTGAGCCCGTTCTTGAGTTACAAAGTTACAATGAAAATTGGCATTGATTTTTATACTATAGACAAGAAGATATGCACCCATTAGTACATTCAGTACATTGACATAGTATAATTAGTCATAAATAAGCACTTGTTTGTCCCACAGCGTAAATCATAATCTATAGTAAACGGATTATAATATTTATCAGTGATTACTTAATTACGTCCGTAATTAGTGTTGTAACGCGATAGTATTACCTGTGTGTCATATTTATGAACAATATTATGTACTAACACTCCAGTTAAGTGTATGTACTTACTACTGAAGGAACAGCAACTAGAAAATAATCATTGAGGCCGTAGCACAAGTTTTCAAGAGATATTATGTAGGTACTTATAGAAAATGAAAGAGCAGCTTTATTGTGCGATCGAGTAACTATTTTTTTTCCATAAAATTAACGTCAAAACTCTTGTTTACTTCTCGTCTCAAAAACGTAAAAAGTCGTGTTAGGGAGGGTTGTTAAAATAACTGGTTTGACTAGCTTGATGGTACATCGATTAATTACTATTTGTTGTATGAATGTATTCCAAAAAACTATCATACATAATCGTAATAAGGCACAGATTGTGTGATGCTCTCTTTTGCCATTTTCAACTAAAATTTTGGACATAATTTGTAATATCTAAAATTATTTCAGTTGCCACGAAATTATTTTATAGTTACTAGCAAAATGAATTTCATTAGTGGATGTCAGAAACACTGGCATAAAATATTACGAAGTGAAACATTTTAAAGATGATAGTTTACTATGAATTTTCATTTAATAATGTTAATGAAAATGTTGTTATATTAATTTACAAAACTTTGGTTTTTCTAACCCCTCGTTTACACCAAGGTATAATACATGTATTTGACAAGTTTTGACATGTCATAGACTTCAGTGTAAACGCAAATGTGTTTTATACTTGTATAAATACTTTTTGGCTACACAGTGTGAACGAAAGAATGTTTGAGATTATGGTTTGAGACACTCTCAATACATGTATAAAAGAAACAAATTATGTTTTGACAAGTATTCTACAAGTTTTGTATGAAAATAGTATTTAACTTGTTTCTTTTTTTTGATGTAAACGAGGGGCAATGATTACTTTTGTTGATAATTTGTGTCTAATCTTCTAAACTATTATTTTAGATATGATTAAGCTTATCTTTTAAATCAAACATTGTTATTATGAGTATTTCATGATATTTTAAAATGATAACTGACAGGAACATATTACATGTGACGTGTAGGCAGGTACGTGTTTTAACTAAGTTGGTACGGCTTTGGTACCATATTGTAATGAAAATTACGTTCAGCATAAAATTAAATTTATACAAATTAATTTTCAATTGTGTCTTTTATCGAACTATTATTGTTTTCATACGATTATTGTTCTTTTAAGAGCATGTAAGTTTTAAAAAAACATGCGTGATGTTACATTCAAACAATATAATAACATAATATATTTTCTTCCCTAGCAACAACTCTTAATACAAATATTGTATAGGAACACTTTTCACTAGGTTATCAAGGTAACATGTAAAGGAATCAGCATACCTAAGTACAAGAGCACTGAGTGATCGTCAAGCGACGATAAAGCGATCTAGCGATAAAGCGATAAATGTCTTAAATGATTACTTATCTACCGACATACACATTCATAATTATGTGCAACTATTTGACGTCATATGTGCCTATACTTTCGATTGCTGGGCAAAGTTCAAATTTTCATCTAGGTAACTTCTTCATTTATCAAATGAACTAAGATTTTTTTTGTGTGGGCGTGTCTTTTATTTAGGAAATATTAAAAATGGGAAACTTTTTTTACATTTTGAAAATTGTGGCCATTAAACTGAACAATTTTCTTCAAAAATATCACAGGACTAACTTCGTTGTCGCGAAAAAATATTTGTATTTTTTTTGTTATTTTATTGATAAGGTATTAGTACTGTGGAGAAAGTTATGCAATCTGAAGGTCTTTACTACATTTTAAAGTTTTGAATTCGCGCCAATGACCTTGAATTTTAGCCTCTGTAATAACTTTGTGGAAAAGTGCAGGAATGAGATAGTCGCAATTGGCGCTTATATCAAATTCCCATTTCTTTTTTAAATATATTTTTTCTTTAAGAGCCTACGACGAATGGCTTTATCGGCATGCGTTTTGTCGAGAGGAACCTCAATTATAGTCACAAATACACACTTAAATTATATATATTTAACAGTAAATGTTACTTAAACCCCCAAATCGAAAACTCAGCTCGCCTTGGTAACAATATTTCATGATTTTACTAGACTTTATTAAAAAACTAGTAAAATTTTAATAATATGTCGGTTACCAAGGAAACTGAGTAAGAAACAAAATAGCAAAGCAGCAATTAACATCTTAATATACCTAGAAAACAAATACTAAGATAACCTAGATCTATTTTCGAGAAACAAGCCTCAGATGTCTTATCTTAAGATATTGTCGGAGATAAAACACTTTAAACGTTACTACAGAGGCTTAACTTGAGATGTGACATTATACAACGAGTCGTTTCAATCATTGAGGAATTGATAAATTCATTGCCATGTTGCCACGTCGTAAGTCGTGATGGTGAAGGTTGGTCTATGGAAAAATTTAAAAGATTTGGGAAGAAAAAAAGTTATAGTACCACAAAATTTGATTTTTTTTCGAAAAAAAAACAAAAAATATGTATTTGATTGTTAAAATAAGTTAAAAATGTTATTGAAGATTTTTTTCTTATGTGGCCTTGAATTTCATGAAAACTTGTGATATATTTCGATATCTTGATGTTTCTACTGATATCGAGTAGATATCAGTTCATAACAAGATTAATGTCAAACTTTTTACTTTTTTTAATTTACTTATTTCTGTATGACAATTTAAGTTTCATTTCGAGAGATGTTTGTTAAAAATCTGCTTTGATATTTACCTATTTAAGTCCATATTGTGTTACAAATTACATGTAAATTTGATGCTGTAATCGGAGTAATCATGCGTATAAGCATTTATGAAATGTAGTGGAAATTCAGACTAGCCGCGTACGAAGCGTACAAAGTTTCAGTTAATTATATTGTTCCAAGTATACGCCGTGGAAAATTTAATTACATTTAAACAGAATAGTTTGCTCTTCATTAATAATGTTCATCAGAGTTAACTATTTATTTGAACAGTAGGAAAAATTCAAGAATATATAAACGCTCTGAAAATTTCGTGGTCATTTTTTGAGAAAAGAAAAATTAAAGATCATACTGTTATCCCCGAAACTGGACAAACCACATCCAATGCACACAAAAATAATAATATAAATACACTAATAACACAACACGCACCCAATATACATTTTCTAATAATTTTCTCCTCCTCTGCCGTCACATTTTTGATTTCGTAGGGCAAATCCAACCAGGGCGCCATTGCTGCTGCTTCAACTGTACGCGTTCACAAACTGTGATAATAATTGGCAATACCCGGCCTTTTCAATAAATGTATCTTGTGTAATCTAATCATTGTATCGATTCATCTATGATATTGATAAGGCTGACTAACCAACAGGAACGTACAAAATTTAACGTTGTCTGATAACGAATGGTGTTGATTGTAACAAAAGAAGTGTGTTAAAGTTATGCTGATTACGTCTGTTTGGCGTGAGTAATACATTTATGAGTGTGTCGTGAGGTCGGTAGGTACGTTTTTGCCGCGTGGTGGCATTCTGCCTACGGTCCCTCAGAAAAAGACTTTACAATAATGGCAACTGAAAATCAGTGCCCTTTTGGTATGAATATGCTTAACGTTTTTACTGTTATTTTTTATAGTGTGCGGCTCTTATTCTTTTTTTATAAAACTTCTGTTATGTGAAACACTTTCTTAATAGCATAAGCTTATTCTGTAGTTACATTACATTACCAAGCTTGATGCGACCTAGCCTGAAAAGCAAGTGTACTTCAGGGTGGACCGCATCATCATTTCACATCGAGCGAGCAAAACGCAAGAGATTTTGAATAAAAAAATCTACGAACATGTAATAGGTAACAATACAGGATACAATAGATAAAAATTTGTGAACTGGGAAACAAGGGTGTTTAACCAGTGTGTGTTGCCAGTGATTACATATGGCTCTGAAACGTGGTCTTTGACTGCTGGCCTTTTAGAGAAACTAAGAGTCACTCAACGAGCAATGGAAAGAGCTATGCTCGGAGTTTCTTTGCGGGATAAAATCCGGAACACGGATATTCGGCGAAGAACCAGAGTCACCGACATAGCTCGTAAAATTTGCAAGTTGAAGTGGCAATGGGCAGGCCACATCGCTCGTAGAACTGACAACCGATGGGGAAGAAAGGTTCTCGAGTGGCGACCACGGACCGGAAAACGCAGCGTAGGTAGGCCTCCCACTAGGTGGACCGACGACATCGTGAGAGTCGCGGGCAACCGATGGATGCAAGTGGCGAATTGTCGTTCGGCGTGGCGGTCTAAGGGGGAGGCCTATGTTCAGCAGTGGACGTCTTCCGGCTGATGATGATGATGATGATGATGAACTGGGAAAGATATCTAAGCTGACTATGCTACCCAGGGAAACAATATTTTTTAACAATAATATTTGAAAATACGAGTATGTGGCATAACATTTAAACAAATGGTGTACTAGATTATCGATTCTTCAAGGACTTTTTTCGTCATTAGATAAAACATTTAACCAATAGTTGTAGTCAAGTTTTTTTTCTTCTAATGATTTTTTTACGTATTGGTTACATTTTTTTTTTAATATAGTGGTATCAGAAACAGAATGATAGCATATCTTTCTTTTCTTTATGTTTTTACGTTTTTTTTATAAATAATCCCTTACTTTCCATAATTATGATATAAAAATTAGCTTGAAAAAATTTAGTTTTCATTGTTATAAAAGAACTGTCATAATTGTATGTAACACAACACCACGTGCTCAAAGATACGACAACATTTTTTATCGATTGACGAAGTCAAGGTCTACTCAAACCGTTACGGACATCACACTCAGACAGACAGATTTATTGAAATAACTAGCAATCCGCCGGGACTTCGTTTTCCACCCTAATGATTTCCCCCTTTTGAGTTAGAATTTCCAAGAACCTTGAAACACATGTTTATCAATTTAGTTGATAAATCTCCATTCCAAGGTTCAAGTGAATCACATGAAGATTAAATTCTATGGAAAAAAATATAAAAGGGCATGACCAAGACTAGATGCATAAAAGTAACAATCGCCTTTCGGGCACAATCAAACGCAGATAAATATACAACTGAGATATAATAGATTACTTTTGCATTAGGTACCTATCAAATTTTAATTTATTGTCTTAATTACTTTAGA
Source organism: Agrotis ipsilon (assembly GCA_028554685.1). Lineage (NCBI taxonomy): Eukaryota > Metazoa > Arthropoda > Insecta > Lepidoptera > Noctuidae > Agrotis > Agrotis ipsilon. The sequence goes on along the minus strand of CM052962.1, from coordinate 15,791,692 downwards.
TTATGTAAATAGGTACCTAATTCTTCGGACATTCCCCAAAACAGCTTAGGTAATGATAATTAGCGATCAAAAACTGATTTGCAGATTTCCTTATTTTGCAAGAGCATAATAATGAGAGAGCTAGGAGGCTCGTTGGCGACGTAAAAATGGTGAATGCCAAGCACCATAGCTTGACTCATCGCCGTAAAGTTGCCTGCCTGTCGGTCTTCTACAGGTTGTACTTCGGAGAGTGTGCCCAAGAACTCCACGACCTTATCCCACCAGCCCGGGTTCTATCATCGGACATCTTGACGCAAGGCAAATTACCATCCTTACTTTATTGTTATACGACCAATTTTCACAAAGCGTTTCCAAACGTCGTCGTTTATAATGCGGACAGCGAAGGAGTGGAACTCACTGCCTGCGTCTGTGTTTCTGAACGCTTATTAGAAAAAGCTTATTCACTCTAACTTTGAAGAGATTAGGGTTGTCCTAATCTCTTCAAAGTTAGAGTGAATAAGCTTTTTCTGGGTAAGCTCGCTCAATCGTCGACCTTGTCTTAGTCATTGCTGACCTAGACTAAGGTCAAGAGCAATCCCATCTAATATGAAAAAAAATATTTTTTCCTCTAGGAACTATTCGTAGTCCATCCCGGGCGACGGCACCACAGACTACTTGTAACCAGCTGTGTCGGCTGAGCAACTAACCTAACTTAACCTAAGCCTATGGCGCGACGCGTATTGCGTCAGTGATGAGCGACAAACAATAGCAGTAAATGAATGAGTTCTTGTAAAGTTCGCCACAAAAATAATTCCCCACGAAAAAAAGTTTTGATCCTGTTCTCCTAGTACTTTCTGTGCAGATTCCACATTGTGTCCTCGTATTCGATACTTTTGTGCTGGATTTTATTATGTAATTTTTGCTGCTATCTGTTTGGGAGAAACAAATGGGCCGAATTTACAATAATCAAAAATAAAAATAAAAACAGAAACCTTTGGCTAATTTGTACTTACAACATATTTGTACTTTGGCTAAGTTTTCGTGGGGAATTGTTATAGTCAACAACCCAAATGACGGGTGGTGTCATGTTGGCGCGACCTGTGAGCTCGCAACCAGCGGGGGAGATCTGTACTAGAATTTAGTAATCCTTAGCATCGGTAATAACATCGTCCAGGTATACAATTAGCGAAAAACGAATGAACCAAACTTAATGAAATTTCTATGGGATCAAATGACAGGTGTACTGCATCGAAAAAGAAAGAGTCACACAAATCGGACTAGAGACCTTGAATAAATCAGTGTGTAAACAAATAAAATCAGCAAAAAAATCATGGTTCTGATGACTCATAACGGCTAATCTTAGCGAAACGATTACATCAAATATGTCACGTACACACATAAATAGATAACGAATTGACCAAAATATTTTTATATAATTTTAACACACACACATATAATTCGTTATTTGTAGAGGAGCGATTAACGAATTAACAATTAATCATTACTTATTTTAAATCACTTCTAAATAATAATACTCATATTTTCTAAAAATAAGTTTGTAATTCAAATAAGGAAAACCAGATAACATTACGCTTTTTAAGCTTACGGAAAAGCATTGCTACCACTTTTGCCTCACCATATTCCTCTCACAAAGACGAGGCCTGAGTCCCAGCAGTGGGAACATTAATAGGCTGACGATGAAAAACAGTCATAACGGCGGAAATAGTGTTCCTTATATTAAATCCACACAATAAACGGACACATATTAAGGCTACTAAGAAATTCCTTATGGAAAAACCCAGTAACACAGGGAATAAAACCCGACCTCATGCACAGCACTTACCCTTTTTTTTGGGGGACAGACCCACCACTATTCCCAAACCACAGCAACTCCTGATAGCCAGAATCAACAGTGGCAACCACCAGAAAAGCACCGAGACAATGCAGGTCGACGTGTCCCAGAATAGTTATTTATGATACTAGTGCAGTAAGTTGGTTTTTACAGACGAGTAGACAACGTACGTTGAGGAAGCATTTCCGCTTCCTGCCATAAGACAAACAAGGCATCATTCTTTTCTATATATGTTAATATCATGTTAACCCATAACCCAGTACCCAGGTGTGGTATACACATCCATTTAGCGACGAATAAATAACACCATACGCCATAGTGAGCACCTGTTACAATATAAATTATATTTATTGCTGACCAAATATAATATGTGTAGTTTGGCGGTTTAATTTTTTGAAAACATGTTGAAACAATAATGTTTTGAAGATATATTAATATTTAAATAGTTATTCTATTTGGGCCCAAAGATTACCAAGTTACTGTGACCCCGGCACGTATTGCTATTGAAGGACACCGTGGATTTTCGGCACTATAAATCTGACAGTCCCTTTTGCCCTGCCCGGGGTGAGAGGACTCATTTGATGAATTTAACACCAAAAAAGAAATTAGGTACCTTTAACCTGTGGTGACTAATCATGCTATGGAAAACTGAAGTCTCCAAATATAAATCTTAAAAGGAAGCTCCAATCATCAATTTGTTTTCTTTTACTTCGCGATGGAAAAATTAAAGATTATCGAACCGGCAAACAGTCTCATAGAAACAGTAAATGATTCACGTAATCAGCGCCCTCAGAACAATTAGCGTTATCAAGACAATGAAGTTTTCACCTAAAATTAGTGGTATTCTGTAACGTTACGTTATTAGATCAAGGCCTCGGAAATTACTGCTGTTAATTCGGTTTATTGCTTTTGCACCCGCATCGACCGCTTCCGAGTGAAATAATATTTCGATGTGCCCACAGTAATGGTAGACATAATAGCTTGTCCTGAATTGAAAGGACTTAGATCAGCAAAGGGACTACAGAGGGCCTATAGTGTTTTAGGGATTGATTAAGGCCAGGCTGCGAGGCGAGAGGCAATGGGAAGCAGTCACCTCCTTCAGCGAAACAGTCTTGCTAGCGAAGAAGGAGGCAGAATGCGTGAGAGAGGACAGCCTCCAGCTCACGACCCAGCTGCCGCAGGAGACGCCCAGGGTTAGACGTTGCGAGACCATTCCGGTCATGCAGGCGGCATATGTCGTCTGAATAGCTGACGCGCTTTGCCGCGCGTCTTTGTTGTCCTACTGTCAACGCTTTGTTTATCACCGGCGCGGCATGTCAAAGCTGGCCGCCGGAATCATGTGTAAAAGCCATTGGCATCGAAGCAGCTTAGCTACTTTCCTAATCTTTGTAGTTTAGGGAAGTAGCCACTTGAGTTTACATAGATTTGATCAATAAAAAGACCACCATCAGTCATACATACTGGAGTCAATATACTTTTACTCATTTTACGATGAATGTACTTTCACCATCTTATCGTGTATTGGAAAGTGTCAAGATATTTATCTACATTACTGATATAGCGACAAGGAAAAGTTTAAGTGCGGTATTTCCTCGCGTTTTAGTATGAATCATCAATGTTTATTTATTTATCTTTTTTTATTCGACTCGTTCAATTTTTATTTTTTTCATATTATTTACATTTCTTTCAATACTTGCTTATGTAACCTAATAGTACTTAATTTTATTAATACTTCTTAAATATATTTTTTTGTGTTACGTTGCCCATTTTCATCCATTTCGGGGGCAACTGAAGCTGAACGTACTCAATATTTCACATGGAGCATTTGATAAGACTATTTGTCGGACTCTCGAGCTTCTGACTAACAGTAACGACTGTCAAAGATGCACAAATGACAGTCGGCACCAATGGCTTTATGTATTTTACTAAACACGTATAAATGTAATAATTCATCATCATCTTCCTGCCCTTATCCCATTTTACTTGGGGTCGGCGCAACACGTTTTTTTCTTCCATTCTCCCCTATTAAACGTCACCGAATCATTTACTCCTTTTTCATTCATATCATCCCTTACACAATCCATCCATCTTTTCTTTGGCCTTCCCCTTCCTCTCCATCCATCAACATTCATACTCATCACTCTCTTAGCCACATGAGTCTCATCCCTCCTCATCACATGACAGACGACTGCCTTTCATTTTTTCAGAAATGTAATAATTAATACTCATTCATTGACGGTATAACCTTTTCAAGCGCATTTTAACTTGTAAGATCGATTGTGTGACCTACCCTTATAACCTTCCACTTCCTCATAATTTTAGGGAGTAACGTCATAGAACTCACTTCGTCACTAACTCCAAGTTACTTGACTCAAATTCCATCGAACTTGGAAGTAGGTAAATGTTACCTACTGACTTATCAAGCTTTACGAATAAGTCATTTGACAGGTGTGCTCTCTAATAAGTGACTAAAATAAATCTGGTTATCTGTGAATCATTTTTTTATAATTTGTAATGGCAATTCATGACACATTAATCAATTGTAGGTAAGGTTGTCCTCTCCCTCCGCATTCCGCCTCCTCCTTCGCTAGCATTATTGTTTCGTTGAAAGAGGTTACCCTCGCTTCGTGACATGGTGTGTACTAGGACCATATAAGAGGCCGCAGCCACAGAACCTCTGGAAACAATCGTGACGACCACTTGCGTCAAGCAGAAAGTGAGGACGCCGTGGAGCCTCTACAGTAAGTCGTAAGAACGTCCCTGTCCTGGCTATATGGATTGTTATAATTTTGCCATAAAAGTGAATTCACCACCAAAAAAGGTATGTGTAAATTAGACACATTTTTATTTTTTGTTATATTTTCATAAATGTAAATTCGCCCCATTTTGTTTTTCCCGCACGGATAACAGAACAATTCGTTAATAAAATCCAGAACAAAACTACAGAAACCGAGTACACAATGTGGAATCTGAACAGAAAGTACTAGGAGAACAGGATCATGAAGGTGCCAAAATCTGAAGTGAAAATTACGTGAATTATGGATATGTAGCAAATTAACAATAAAAAACCCTAGCAGTGGCGAATAAACTTACAATGCAGGTTTTAAAAAAATGGGGGCAAAATATCTTTGTGACAAAGGAACAATTATCCCCCCATACTAAAGATCCAGAAATTACTGATATCCAGCTGAATCTGGTTTGATTGGTAGCCGACCCCAATATAGATGGGAAAAGGCTAGACAGATGATGACTAAAGATTCAGGGGGGTATAGAAAGGGCTTTTTTTATCGTGGTAAAATCATCAAATGAGGCCTCCCTCCCAGAGCAGGACGGGAGGGACTGTCAGACTTGTACTGACTAAAATCCACGGTGTCCTTCAATAGCCCTTTATGTTCCGGGGTCACGGCGATGGGGATAGAAAGGGCTAGTGAGAGAGTGAACTATAACGACTTCTTGAAATTACTAAATCTAATCATTATTACTCATACTTAACAGATAAAGCTTTGGCGCGTGGACACATAGCTATTAATCACCAATGTTTGTATTTTTTATAAATCTTGTGACTCATCAGGTTGGTTTACTAAAGAAAACTTTTCCCTAAGCTTGTGAAAATGTGAATGCCCAGCAGTAGACCTCGACAGCCGATTTTCAATTTGATATTTTAGAAAAACCCCTCTATCAATCCAATTATGTCACAGTCTGCAAAGTAATTAAATGTCTAATCCAAAGATTGACTGCCTCTGCCTAGCTTTTTCCCAACTACTTATATTGGGGTCTGCTTCCAGTAAAACTAGATGCAGCTGAATATAAGTATTTTACATGGAGCGACTGCCTATCGGACCTCCACAAGCCGGTAACTAGGTAATCCGATTCCCCATGGTCAGACTGGACATGGTAACAACGAATAATAAAAGAACCACTCACAATACCGAATTGGTAACTTTTAAAAAGATCATAATAGCCTAATAAGCTCATAGCCGGTTTTCTGTTTATATGTATATATTAAAAAAAAAACACAAACTACATTCCCTCTGCGTTCCCAGGCCGCAGTATCCTGGTTAAATAGCACTGCAACCACCCTGTCTTATCCAAAAATCTAACTACAACCAGTTTAACTATTAAATCATCATGTTATGTTATCATTTTTATCTTATGTACCTAAATCAAGTATACTAGCGATGAAAGTAATGCTAGCCAAAAGGACGAAATTGCAGGCAAAATCTAAAATATATTCTTACTTAATGCGTGTACGCGCTAATTTCACTTCAACCGCTCAACTAAAAAAGCTAATTAAAAAGATAGATTCAAATGAAGAACCTAATATCGCAAGCCATTTTATTTTACACTTAGGTAAGCTAAGTGTAAAATAAAATGGCTGCAATGCATGGTAATTTAAAAATACAAATTACCATATAATTAAGTGCATCTCAAATGAGGTCACGGTAAAATGCACCTTAAACTCCTGAATATAATCGTTATTACTCATAATCCATCAATCATAAATAACCGATAAAGATTTGGCTTCGAAAATTTCGAGGACACTATCTATCGGTGAGTCACCAATGTTTATACTTTTTAAACGCAAGTTATGACTCATAATATGGACGGAAAATTTAAAGCATAATTTTTGTATAATTATATATTTATAACCCCCGACGGAAAAAAAGGGTTGTTATAAGTTTGACGTGTCTGTCTGTCTGTCTGTCTGTGGCATAGAGGCGTCATAGAGCCCGAATGGATGAAGCGATTTCAATTTAGTTTTTTTGGTATGAAAGGTGACTTACCTGCGAGTGTTCTTAGACATGTTTGATGAAAATCGGTTGAGCCGTTTAGAAGTTGTGGGGGTGAAAGTGGGGAAAGGTAACCGAGGGTCTGCAAATATAATCGAGTTGGGTATCAAATGAAAGCGTACTGAAAGGGAATATTGATGACTTAATCGTGAGTACTCTTAGCAACATAAAATTATATAAGTATGTACCTATAAAAAGTATAAAATAAAAAATAAATTTAAAATTAAAAAAAAAAAAAAAATTTTATTTGCGACCTGCCTTCTGGGCACTGTCTGTTGACAGCGATGATGTGAACATATTTTTTTTAACAGACTTAGAAGGTTTTTATTTTTATTTTGTATAGGTACACATTACTAGTAAGTGTATCATAATATAATTTCAATAAACCTTGCTTTATTGGGGTACGGGGTGGCAGGAAGCATTTAAGTGCTTGGACAGTCCTGCCACCCCATTCTATAAATTCTTTAAAAGCATAATGGGCAAATTCGTTAAAACCATATAACTGCGTCGCGGGACACCGTGAATTTTAGTCAGTACGAGCCTGGGTGGGAAATTTGATGATTTTACCACGTAAAAAAAAGCATGTAACTGTGACCCTAGAACGTAAAAGGCTATTGAGCAGGGTGGATTTTAGTCAGCAAAATCTAACAGTCCACTCCTACTGGGCGGTAGGACTCATTTGATGACTCTAACAAACGATGTTACTCACACTTCACTGACATAACATTGATGCCTACGTGGTTAGATAATCAAGTCATAACTGCAATCAGTTAATCGATTAATCATCAATGTTTAATTTTTGTTCTAATCTTGTGATTCATCCAAACTTTTCGTGCTTGATTCAAATCAATTGTAGCCTGTGGAAGTATGGAGATACTTTACAGTTACAGTCAGTCTACTGGCACTCCTGCCAGGGTCGCGGAACTGCAGAGGCGGGAAACTGCGTACTTGGAACGTAAAGGGCCATCGAAGAAACACGGATTATAGTCAGTACTATTTTGACAGTGCCTCCTGCTCAACCCAGGGTGGGCTCATTTGATGATTTTACCTTTTTTTTTTCTTTACCTTTCTTTTTCCTTACGTTCCGGGGTCACGGTAACGCCCTGCGGCGCGCGTGGATAACAGCGTGCCGTCGATCCGGGCATGGTCGGACAGCGAGTCGCCCATTACTCACCGCCGCCGCCTAATTAAGTATAGCAAAAACTATACCAAAATTAAGTATAGTATCTTTTTAAAATAACTTAAATGACTCAGTCAATACTTAAATATTGCGAACCTATATAAAAAAATATGACAAATCAGTACCTTTATGATAAATTCAGTGCATCTTAAGTATGACTACACTAAAATAGACTCTAATCTCCTTATAATAATCGTCATTACTCGATTTATTCAGCATTATCATAACCATGCATTACTGGCATGATTTGACCCGAAATGTATGCGCACAATTAATTTATATTATCTATGATTCACCAATGTTTATATTTTTATCCGCAAGTTATGACTCAGAACTTTTTTTTATACGCAAGAGGAAAATTTGCTTGTTTTTAACCGACTTCAAAAAGAAGGAGGTTATCAATTCGACGGTATTTTTTTTTTGTGTGTTTGTTACGCGATTACTCCGGCGATTGTGGACCGATTTTCAAAATTCTTTTTTTATTCGAAAGGAGATGCTTTCGGAGTGGTCCCATATTCACCAAGTCAAGATTTGATGATTAGATCCTGGAGAAATCGAGGTCAACCCTCAAATTTTATAGGCCCACATATAGTTTTTCGCAAATATTATGAAGTAATTTAAGTATTTGCGTATGGTAATCATAATCTCATGTAGCTGAAATGATGATGGAAGGTACAACTCCTTAACTGTAAGGAGTAGGCATCGACTGATTTAGTTTGTGTTCGCTTATCTCCGGAACTACAAGTCCGATTTAAGTCATCCTTTTTTTGTTATACTAGGTATCGTTCAACTGAGGGAACACTATAAGTTTCATCAAAATCGGTTCAGTAGTTTTTGAGATAGGGAATTTTATTAGCTAATTTAGTACATGAGCGATGTTATTACCGGTGCTACTAATTACAAAATTCTAGTGCACATGTAAGAAAATTTTGTACCTATTTGACAAGAATTTGGGTTGAATATTTAAACTAAAAAGAGTAAAATAAAAGCTTTTTTTTTAAAAAAATGTAACCGCCTTCAAAACCAACCACTAAAAAAGAGTAAAATAACCTACAAAATATCTTTTCTTTCGGAAGTCGGTGGTTTTTTTTTTCATTGTCTAGTACCCATAACACAACTCTGCTTAGCTTGGGACTAGATAGCGTTGTGTCATATTATTATTATACTACTGAAATTCCTGAAAACCAGAATCAACGAAGATGACCAGAAAACCGACGAAGATCTGCCTCGCTTTGGCAGGAGCACCAAGGCTGGCCACCTCTCTCGCCCGACATTAGTTGCAGTCATGCTGCGAGATGAAGAGAATTAGGAAGCACTTCTTCTGGGAAGCAGTAATGATAGCGGAGCTATGGGCAACATAATAGGCTTTCGTCCTAAAATTCTGCCGGGATTAGCATTTGTGCGGGGTAAAAAAGACTCCCACGCATAAAACGAATTGACGCCAGGAGTCAATCCACGAGCACAGTTAGTAACCAATCCGTTAAATTAAATATCACGATCAATGACTCATACATAATTACTAAACTGATTTTGATCCCAAATATTTAACTGTAATCAGTTTATCAATGAGTCACCAATATTTTGTTTGTTATCAGACCTTATTCAGACAAGGAATAGTATATTGTGCACCTGGCGTGTATAAAACTGATTGTGGAATAAATATCGGGGCCATAGGCCTCACAGTTGTGTCGAGTAGTGGACGTATAATAAATAAAATAATATTGTTTAGGGTGACGACCTCATTTCGTAAAAACTATTTAAAATAACGGACTATTTTGTTTGTTGTTTAATCCCCAATTTTTTTGGTTAATCGCTAAAATAAATTATCGAACCGATCTCTAAAACTCGAGGACATGTTAACGGTTTTTCTGTAGTTTAAATCTCACTTTTCTGGCGCGATATTTGTAGTCTAAATCTAATTCTTACTTAGTAATCCGTTTCAAGAACAAAACTAACTTAATCTTTTAACATTTCCAACTATGATCGTGTCTCCTTAAAACTACATACTTAGTTAAAAGTATTTTTTTAAATCGTGTTAAACATTTAACGTGTTAAATAACGTGGTTATCTCCTTATCGCGTTTTTTGACCGCTATCGCATATTATTTATCTAACGGTTTTGACCGGTATCATATCTATCGTACTTTCTTGAATTGTACAAATCCATGTATTTGTCCTCCTTAAAAATAATAACAACTGTCAATAACATGAGTTTTATGTTTCATTTCTTCAAAAAATATTAATTTTTCTTAATCACCCTATGTTTATGACGTACTTGAGCCTCTGCTTGATTCTCTGTGAGTGAATTTTTGAATGTAACGTACTTCCAGTGTGTTTCTATTCTACCCTCAATATTGGTAATTTTTTGAACGTCAAATACGCATGCGAGTATATACAAACTAGTGTCGTCGGCAAGCAATCAAGGTAAGTTCAACACATTTTTATTATTTTTTTGTTAACAACCCAAATATAAATATAAAATTATAGCGCTTTTTGGTCTATCCAACGTCCGCCATTTTTTTCTTGTTTTTAATGTAACGGCCATGCTTTGTACCTATAATAATCAATAGCTTGTATTTATCCAATTGCATTAAAAAATGTCGTACCCCGAATTTTCGACAATTCATTAAAGATGGCGCAGACTCTAAGTAGCTATCTATCCAATGGTAGTATCATTCATTTTTAGTTCGGGCTCATTGTCAAAAGCCCGTAACTAAGGCTGAAACTAGTCTTTCCACACAATGATAACAACCGGGCGTCACGTCTTGCCGAATTCTAATCAGAGAGTTTCAGCATGAGCACGAAGTTTCTACTAAAGGCATTGGCGATGTCAAGAGACAGCAGAAAAACGACCCTCCTCTTGTATACCATATGCCCCTTTTTGAGGGATCTCACTCGCATAAATGCATCCTCTTTAAGCGCCTTTATCAGCAACCAAACTGGCTCTCCGCCAGATGCGGCCCTGCAAAGCGCACGAGGTTGAGGTCCGGTACGCAATGACTCTTTCTTTTAAAGCGGACCACCTACGGGCTGCATTGGTTCCGTTGCTCATTAAGGCTGCCACAACGTGCTTATGCCTTTTTACATCTGAAACATTTTCATGATATCCACGAAGAGTCATACACAAAATATAAACATTGGTGATTCATGTGGAAAATACATAGATAAATACCTTCTACTTTTGTTATCGAAACACGACAGTTATGTCAGTTATGAGTAGCGGAGATTACTTTTATGACTTTTTGCACTTACTAAAAGAAGCCACACAGGCCGATCTTCCGGATTAAGCCGCGCTTGCCGAGGTTGGTCTCTGGAAATGTGACCATCTGTCATAGCGAGTTTCCTTCGTGCCTCGGAAAGCACGTAAACCCGCTCCTTGAGTCATTTGTAGATCTTTGAGAGTCGTTACTGTTAGTCAGAAAACCAGACCTAAGATGGGATATAGTATTATTACCCAGTTACTGAGTTGTGGAGGTGCAATAGGCAGTGGCTCCATGTAAATTACTGATATTCAGCTGCATCTGGTTCGACTGGCAGCAGACCCCAATATAGTTAGGAAAAGGCTAGGCGAGGATGACGTACTTACAATTTGGAGGAGTTGTCCAGGGCCCGATAGTGGGTTTGAAGCGCATTACTTTGTGTAATTAATTTCTCCACGACTGCTCTCAAATAGTGAAAGAAAACATCATGAGTTAACTGGCATCTTGCAGAACCAAAAATTCAAAGACATATGTGACACTTACCAACCCGCCCTGGGCGTATATGGTAGATTAATTTTTACCCTGCTGAGGGGCGTCAGCCTACGGAGAGTAAGATACAGACATAATGATTGTGGCCCATTATCATTGTCCACTGCTGGACATCTGGCCATCTGGCATCTGGCCTCTTCTATGATACGCTATTGAGTCTACTCCTGAGCATTTCTCATCCAGTATTTGCCAGCTGCCTTTTGCAGGTCGTCACTCACTCACTCTTTTGGAGTCCTACATTTGCAGCGCAACAGTAATACATTCTAGGCTGATTATGCTATGATATGCTTTGTATTTACGTTTGTTTTGTTTTGATTCTTGGGATAGGTAAAGTCGTTGGGTAAAGTGTTATTGGATTTTTTCAGCAGAAATGTGGGTTTCTGAACTTCATAGTTGGGAAGTTGGAGATAGTTGTTTATAATTTTTCTCTGGACTTATCAGGATTAGTCCCAATCAGAGGTGTTATCAAAAGATTTCTGTATTTTCATTTACAGCGTACTTGAAGTATTGAATGGTATGGAAAAATTAAAAAGCGCGTGTTGTGCCCGAAAGAGAAACTTATTTTTTCCCTCAAATTAACGTCTAAGTTTCTGGGGGTCTAATCTGTAAACACTGAACCCGTGTTTTCGGCCTTAGTTGCGGTCGTTTTGACAGCGAGCCCGAACTAAATGAACGTTATTACGATTGAAACAGTCACAGCTCCTTAGAGTCCGAGTCCGCGTATCACTCATGACGTACGGAAAGTTCGTGGTATCATTCATGACATCACATCACATCACATCAGCACCGTGACAAAAATACTTCAGGCGAGACGGTACCATCCCTCCGCAAATTAGATTTTTACGTTAGTTACGTTTGGTTCAACCGCATCCCCCTTCGTTAACGGTCAAAAATGGAGTGTCTTGCTCATTCTTATCCATAGAGATCTGCGCTTTGGAATGAGCACCTACAGTACTTTCTTTTCAGTTTTTATGTCATGTAACTGTAGCACCAGAAGTATTTTTGTACTTATTTTATTTTATGTCTTTTGACAATTCAAAAGTGCCTGCAATTGGCCTAGTTAAAATATACAATTTGATTTGGTTTGGTCTTAGAAAGTAGACCCCCAGTTTACGTCACAAAACGTGAAAAGTCATGAAAGGGCCTCAGATAACAACAGCAAAGAAAGTAAGAGTGCACCTGAACTTGCGCACACATTGTTTTATCATTATCGACATTTACATTTTCCTCATCAAAAAGTTCAGCGATAAGATTGGCGGATCATACGCAAAATAGATAAAAATGATTCTTTTTTTGGTATCATAACAGATCAGGGGCCTTAGCCGAATAGCAGACGATATCAGACGACAATCGTTATCGTTCATCAGTCACTAATACATTTTCAACTGTATACCCGAGCGCGTAGAGTTAAAAATCTATTGAAGTTCACAGATCGTTTTCGTTTGTTTCGTCCGTTATCGTTCAGCAGTTTTTAATAGATTTTCAACTTGACGCGCTTTTCAATAAAGTTGAAAATGTATTGGTGACTGATGAACGATAACGATTGTCGTCTGCTGTCATCTGCTGTTTGACTAGAGTTTAGAATATATCGTCGGTTGCACTTCAGTTGTTAAATTTTTTTACTTGGGGGGAGTAACGCCAGAGTATTTTAAGGACTAAAACGAAAAAAATGCTTAGAGGTGCAGTTTATAATTTTTGCCATGGATGAGAATTTTGAGAATGCATACATTAATGCTCCCGAATTAAATTTTATTAATTTAGCAAGTGAGTTCATCATTCTGTTTATCAATAAGAACTATGTGATAATCGTGTCTGATATTGCCATAAAATAAATCTAATCGATTACATTTAAAAACCCCCAACTCACAGCAAAACAAAAATTGAAACGATCAGACCGATTTTGATGAAACCTGTCGAAGAACCATCGCTAGAAAACCAACAATCACTAGCAATTCAATCGGGTACACCTATTAAGAGCTACGCTACCATAGACAGACACACAAGCTTACCGGTCAAACTTTTTACAGCCCTTTTTTGTGACGGAAGTGAAAAATCACTTAGAGGTTTGAAACTTTTCTAAAAATGATTTTTAGAAAAGTTTTGTCAAAAATGCTTAATAAACCACAAAAAAAATGATTCTTTAATGGGAACATAAATATAAACATAAATAATTATTCATCAACATGACAAAAGGTTCATCGGTCATCTGAACAACCGATTACTAAAAGCTTATTTAGCCGACTATCGTCAGCTGTGTAGCCGACACTCGTGGGCTGAGCGTCAGACGAGCGAAGGCTAGACAAGCAATCGACTCGTAAAATCGTCAAATGAGTCCTCACACCCAGAACAGGGCGGAAGGGACTGACAGTCGTACTGACTAAAATCCACGGTATCCTTCAATATCCCTTTACGTTCCTGGGCCACGTTAATTCATGATTGCTGCAACCCCGACCAACGCACACTGGGGCCAGATGCCATCAAATAAAATTAAATTGTTAGAGCGCTCGTGGTCATTAAATTAAATATATTTCTCGAACTATTTATTCATTAATGACTAGCTTTTGTGGTAATTAAAACCTTCCTTATCAGTATGTCGCTTTCGATCATAATTCATTAAAATATTTGGTTTGAAAAAAATACATCTTTCTACTCTCCTTCTCAATAAAAACATTAATTGCCAAACATCTCATAAATATATCATATCCCTCTACGTAATTTTCTAAAAAGGGCGCAAAGTTTATGCTTGACAAATTAAGGCATAGATTAGCCACGCTGTAAAAATCGACTGTTATGATATTAGTGGCCACTACTTAGAAAACAAAATTAAAATGGCACAATTTCTCCAAACCTAAGCTGTTCATGAAAACAAACGCAACCCTTTTTCAATTCGCAATTACTGCTCGCATTCCTCACGATAATCGATGCCATAATTTAAATAAGCCCTGAATAATTTATTGCTCAAGAAAATCTTGATTACCTACAGAAAGATATGACTCCAGTCACGTGTCAGACCCAGAATATGCGGGACAATTGTACAGACGACAGTCGTCAGTTGTCCAGCCGTCGATATGTCGTCTGTCTCCCAGTTGGTCGATTGTCTTATCCAGCCGTCATCGTTCGTCTGACGCTCAGCCTACGAGTGTCACCTACACAGCTGACGTATGTAGGCTACAATACTGATAAATGTCGGTTTATCGGAGACGTGGCTGACAAAAATCGGCTTCTTAGCTGGCGGACGTCGACTGCATCATCAACACCTGGGTGTGCTTACTGCAAAAATTTAAGGCGTGTGTATTTTTTTGAAGTACGAGTACGAGTAACATAATTATATTATTATTTTTTCAGAATATGGAGCGTACAACACTAGGTGAACTAGCCGCATGGGAACCGCCACCTGATGAGATTGACTACGAGTATTATCATAGATTCATCAACGTCATAGATGAATTCTACCCAGACGACTGGAGAAGCTGGGAAGTGAACAACGTTTCATATGAAGACCTGTTTGGCGATAGGATCTCGTCAGACGAGGAAAATCGCTTGCGTTTCGCAGTTCCTACACTCCATTTGGCATACGCCTTTAGTGAAGGCCAACCGTCCTTGAGTGAACGTAGATACAAACGCATCAAAAGGTATTTGATTATGTGGCCACTGGGCAGAGCTATCATATACAGCCCATTTGCCACAATGAAAAAAATTCATCCTAACGATACCGGGAACAGATTCTTAGAATTGCTTTCTGAACTAAAAGCGCAATTAATATCTCGGGCGGAGGCTGCCAAAATTCTCCACTCCACGCAAAGGAAATTTCGATCCACGTTTACAATGCCATCAACTAGCCAGAAGCGGACATTTAGCTCAGTAGCAGCTCCATTCAAAAAACTTCGCAATGAAGATAGTGAAACCTTGACTGATTTTATGAAGCAACAGAATGACATGCTCCAAAAACTGTTTCAACTCTCTAAAAAGCAAAATAAAACCATCAATCAGGTTTATAAAAAAATGTCGAATAAAACCATTGAACTCGATATGGAGACATCTGAATCTGATGATGATTCTGGTGATGAAAGAAATCGCGATCCTTCTTATGACAGGGATTCTTCTGAAGAGCGGGAAAGTCTGACGAACGAACTTGATGAAGATTCTGTTAATGTTCTTGGTACAAAAGAAATAGAAAGCACACCGAACATTGCCGATGAAGCTATAGTCAAGCAAGGAATTGCATGTCAACGTCTTGGAACAGATAGCTGGCAAAACATAAATTACGCAGATGGACAGAAACAGCTTGAAGCTACTCCTCTATTCACAAGCCTTAAAATCAACAGCAGTTTAGCTAAAGTAACTCCGCCAGGACAAATTGTAGCAGTATTGGAGAACATGGATCACTGTCTAGGGGCCATCACGCATGGGTTACTGCAACAGCGAAAGGAATTTCATGAGATCTATACGAAAGGTTCGCTGGAGATAAAAGCTGTTCTAAATAAGTACTTTTTGGCTCCTGAATCAACGTGTCGTGACCCTTCAGACAGCCTTCTCCAGTACACTTGCGGGAAGAGAGCAGAGATAATTCAACAACGACGCAGTTTGTACAAACCAACAAGTAAAACTTTGCATGATCTTCTGCATTCAATTCCTCCTTCTTCCGAACATTTATTCTCTGAACCTAAGCTCTCTGAATTTATAAAAGCGCATGGAGGTATCCATAAAATCTTTGAAAACACATATAAGCCTGAAGACAGCAAAAAATATTCTTCGCGAAGATCAGGAGTTGTTGAAAAGCCACACTCCTCAGAAAGCAGTAGAAGACCCAGTTCTCAAGCCTCGGAAAGACCAACTTATTCTAGCAAACATATGAGAAAGACTGTGAACCAGAAAAACCTGTACAAACGTAAAGTAAACTCTAGTTTTAATGCTGATTATGTCATTCAAGACTAAAGCCTCATGTAGACGCTGCAAGAACTCGCACGCGAGTTGCATTACATTGCGGACTTAATAGGTACAACAAATTCAGTTGATCAAACAAATACCGCAATGTAGTGAAACTCGCATGCGCGTTCTTGCTCCGTCTAAATGAGACTTTATTATTAACGATTAATAGTTTTTATGGTGAAGTTTGCCAGACAAAAAATATTATTTTTGCTTATTTTGATTTGCGTAACGCAGACTGCGAATCAAGATAAGATATGATAACAAAATGACGTCTTTACAATGTGACTTAGCAACGATGCCATTGATTTTTGTGACGATTAACTGTCTAACCATCAGACCTTTGCTCCGACACAGGGCGCCTACTCTCTTAGTCCGTCATCGTAAATACGGGCCCCTGCTGAATCTTTTAAATGAAGCCTAGTCCTTGAGTTGATAAAGTTTTTCAAACATGTCAGAACTTTTGAATTCAGAACTCTGAATTCATAACTTCTAACAAATATAATAGAAGTCAGGACAACCGTCCAATTATGTAGTCAACAATGTTTAGTTCGTATCATTTACTTATCTTATGTCCGTAAGTAATAATATTACGAAACGCCCGAAGCGCTGGCCGAAACCACGGGTTTCATGTTTACATAGTATTACCCCAGGTTGGTTTTATAGCCAGCTAATACTAATAGTCATTTTCGTACCACATGGGGTGGAAAGATTCTTGATGATTTTAAAACTAAAAAAAAAAACCAAAATGTAATTAGATTAGAATATTGATTTCTAAAATAAAGGACTAAATAAATGACAATGTTAATTATTTTGTTATGAGTTCCTGATATTTTTTGACATTTTTGCAAGTTCCACACGATCACAGTTGAATTAGCTAGAAAAAAATTAAAATGGACTTCGAATTACTAGCGCAAAAATTATGATGAAATAATTTAAGGTATATTTTTTTAAGATTAATCATTGTTAGATATTTGCATTTTCTTATAATTGTTGTGCAATATAAATAAATTGTATTTAAAAATATGCAAGTATTATACAATATGACGACATCACAATTTTGTTCTTATCGTGGTCACAAAGTGATGAAAATGTGATTACCTATAGATTTTTGTTATCTCCATCGTGATCATTAACGTTAGATAAACATAAAATAATATATGATACCAAAGTGTTTCAATTAAGTACATACTAATAAATGTGTAAGATTTTATCATGGACTTTAATTTTTAACCGACTTTGAAAGAAGGAGGAGGTTCTTAATTCGACGCTTATATGTATGCTTCCCGATTTCTCAACAACGCATGCATCGATTTCAAAAAATCTTCTTTTGTTTGAAAGAGTATTCTTCTCAGATGGTCCTATAGCAAACAGGTCAAGATTTGGTGACGGGATCTTGGAGCAATCGAAGGAACTCTTCAATAACGCAAATCAACGTCGATTGCAGCTATCACATATCTATGCATTATTTACGCAATCACAAAACAAAATAGTGCTCTTGTATCCACAAAAAATTGCAAAATAAATAATCCCACCTTCCCATGCAACATGGGACAACTCTATAAAAAAATAATATTGGCATATACCACAAGTACACTACACACAATATATAAAAGCAAATCTACCTATTAAATAAAATCTAAAACTAAAAAGAAATGTGTGACTCACAGCTTCGCAAAACGTCGTATAACTAGTGCCCCTCATTGTGAACTGAAGTGCAACAGATCTGATTACGAATCATACTCGAGACGAAATGAACCACGTTGATTGATTGATTCACGAACTTGAAACTTATTTCCATCAAAGTTTTTTTTTTCGTGGTAAAATCATCATATAAGAACTTAGACTGACGCAGACTCGTGCTGACTAAAATCCACGGTGTCCAACACAAAAAGGATTTTTCAATTCGAACCAGTAGATCTCGAGATTAGCGCGTTCAATCAAAAAAAATAAACTCTTTAGATTAATAATAATATTAATAAGTATAGAAAATATTAATAATTCGTAATTTACTATTCTAAAATGTAGACTATTATTTAAGACCCTCTCTGAATTGTCAAAAGGCATAAAATAAAACTAGTGAAAAAATAGTTATGGTGCTACAGTCCCAGTCACAAGACATATAAACTGTGAAAGTACCGTAGGTGCTCATTCCAAAGCGTAGATCTCTATGGAGAAGAATGAGCAAGAAACTCTATGGACACTCTTTTTCAGTCGCCAAAATTATTACAGAACTTTTGTTACATCATTAGATGGTACATTATGTGAGAACGACGTGGCAAGTTATTAGTGTCCATAGTAAATATAAAAATACAATTCATAATTAAAGTTACTAATTATTATAAGACTCTAGATTTTCTATTCACATCATTCAAGTCCTTAAACTTCTTATCTAACTTCTAAATAACTGTGGTAGATACCATTACCTAAACCCACTTATCTATGAATCACCAATGTTTTGGTTTAGTACGTAACTCTTCACAGAACCTTTGCATAAGGAAAAATTAATTAAAATTCCCTCGTGGCGTATTTTATTATGCAAACTTTATCTAGCACATGTTTGATAAGATGATTCCATAATACAAATATAAACAAAAACTATTGTTAGCTCGTGGCTACATATTAAAAACCGCACTACTCAATATTCATAGTCAAGCCGCACTTGTTAAGTCGATCCGTAGATGGGTGACCAACTGACTATCATTTATATGAAGACTTTCCCCACTGTCTTACACGTTAGCCGACACTAGTCAGCTGGCCAGACGTCAATCAGTCGTCTGATCAGCCGTCAGTCGATTGAAAATCCAGCCGTCGTCGTCAGTCGTCTGACTCTAAGACAAGCTATTCTCTAAAGTAAAGGTTTTAGGCTGTACGCTACGCCAACCTTGACATACGAGGTTCTATTCTCAAGCTCGTCAGTTTTGGTGAAAGTTTCGGACCTTTTCTACTTCATATAACATAATAGCGGCCCGTCCCGGCTTCGCACGGGTGGAGGACCCGGTCTAAAATTTGAGATTTAAACTATCCTATCTCTCAAGTTGGATCGAACTGCACATGGTGTGCGAATTTTATTATAATCGGTTAAGTGGTTTAGGAGTCCATTGAAGACAAACATTGTGACACGAGATTTATATATATTAAGATTATGGACATTAAGATTAGTTAGAGACAAGAAATAAAAATTAATGACAACATGGTTCGACACCGACAGCTGCCCCTATTCCCGAAATGTTGTTGAAACCCGAAAAAAATATATTTAAATAAATATAGGGAGTAGGGTTCACTAATATGCTTTCGTACAGGGCTAACATTTCCGTTGATGAACTTAAAGATATTCACTAAGCTTCAGTGAGCTATCACTGTACTATAATCTAATTGTAGTTACGACGTTGAAGCAGCGCTGCACACAAGGTTGTTATCTTTGGAGGATGGCACTGCTGCCTACAAATGCCGGCTATTCAGCTGACGGTTGTCGGCTATTGTATTTATATTAATCGGTTGCTAAGCTGATTAATGTCTGTTGACGAGCTGATGAATGTCTTAACTTTCAAGCTAACCAAATTAAGTGTGGATTTAACAGAAGAAATAGTTATCTAATTATAAATAAGTGAAAGTAAAACTTTGTCTTGCTTTCTATGAAAATGATTACGCGAGTGAACATAAAATTGGGTAGAATTAAAATTGAATGAAAGAGTGCAGAAAGCGAATATTTTATGCAATATGCATTAAAAAAAACATTAAATTAATAAAAACTGCACTAAAGACATTACCATGCGTTGCACCGTTTGACACAAACTGGACGTCTCGTATTGATTGTCATGTGCAAGTGATAAAAGAGGATGAATTTGAACATTGATAAAAGCGGATTCTTGTAGTTTTATAATAGAGCCGAAAAAAGGTATTATTAAAAAAAATGATCGTATTTTACTTAAGTAAATAAAAGCAAAAGTCTCCGACTTCCTTAAAAACAATTCCGTTTTTTTTTTTATTTGTACTAAAAGTTTCTTTTGCTGTGCGAACATATCCAGGGCTAAAATACATCAACTTAGGT
This sequence comes from Agrotis ipsilon, assembly GCA_028554685.1. Classification (NCBI taxonomy): domain Eukaryota; kingdom Metazoa; phylum Arthropoda; class Insecta; order Lepidoptera; family Noctuidae; genus Agrotis; species Agrotis ipsilon. The sequence continues at coordinate 15,771,166 of CM052962.1, read as the reverse complement.
TACTTTAGCTGTCGTGTGTAAACAAATCATGTTCGTAAAATAAATACTGTTATTGATGACTCACTGCTGTTTATATTTTGACTCTACGCCGAACTTTTCGTTCAAGGATATATAAAAATATAATTAGACGAGGAAAATGATAACTACAAATGAGATTATGATACCAACCATAGAAAATTATCTATTTTGCGTATGTCCAAAATTCACTTATAATAAGTGGAAAAAATGCATTTAAAATTTTAAGGACAGTGACGAAACTACTTCATTAAAAACACATGTGCTCCGACTTCACTCATGACATCGTAATCCGCGGGGAGGCAAAAGCGGACACCACCAGAGAGGGATCAGCCCAAGGATCAACAGCATAGCTTGATTTCCATTGCTCTTGCCTCTGGTACCACTTTTTCAACGAGCTACTTCTGCTACCTGATGGAAAATCTCATTAACCCCTTTCCCAACCCAAGAATCAAACTACGGATCTTACTATTCTCAGCCATGCAACTTGACCAAGAGACTAATGACCAAACACACTGACTTATTTTTTTTTAATTAGTATAATCATAAAAGGAATCCTCCAACCTTCCTCAAGTAATCACTTATGAAATTGTGTTAAACTTTCTCTCCTTTTTTGTTATCCTTTGTAAATTATAATTTACTTATTTTATTAACTTATATGGGTGTTCAGTAAAGTTAAAATTTTCTGTACCTCTAGCACGATTTTTCACTCTTTTACTTTACAGAGTCTTTCCAGTATTTACAGCGGTTCTTGTATGAAAAAATGGAACAGCGCCTATGGTATACGAAGAAGGAACTAATTGTTTCCTTGAAAATTATGTGTTTATGTATGTATTGCTGTAACATGTGTTGGTAAACCATACATCTAAAATGGATCGCTAACTTGAATACCCCTGGACAGATTCGGATCATTTTAATAATATTCCTTGAAGTACTAGGATGGTTCTTATGGAACGAATAAATTCAAAATTTTTTCGAAAAGGACTAAAAACAACACTTTTCTACATTCCCAATTTCCCATACATAAGATTGCTAAACAATTGAGTGACGTTAGTTACAATCGGTACGAAGTTTACAGGGCCAGCTAGCTAATAAAATTGTTTTGATACCTAAAATAGATTAATTTTATCTATTCTGCTGTTGATGAACCCACCAATGTTTACATTTTTTGTGTTATCGCTGAACTTTTGTACATACCTATAAGGAAAATTGTCAATGAAAATGATAAACTATTTATGTGTGTAAGGACACGTGCACTCTCAGTTTCCTTACTCATATTTGTATTTGAGCTGTCAAGCAATCGACTGGTACTGTGAAGTTCGGTTGCCGAACCAAACAAGTTTTTATATATAATCTACCAGTAGTTGTTCTAAATTCTGTTTGTATCATCATCATCATCATCATCAGCCGGAAGACGTCCACTGCTGAACATAGGCCTCTCCGTTAGACCGCCACGTCGAACGACAATTCGTCACTTGCATCCATCGGTTGCCCGCGACTCTCACAATGTCGTCGGTCCACCTAGTTGTATATGTGAGTTAAAATCGTACGTAAATGCACCTTGATATAGAAGAAATTCCTTGTACCTGGTAAGGTTATTTTTCGGTTTAACCAAATATGGTTACTAACACTCTCATAAGACATTTTTTTTCTTTTTATCGTAAAAAAAATCATCAAATGAGTCCTCTAAGTGAAATAAATAAATGACCCATACGTCTGTCAGTTTTATAATGACTCAAATACACGGTGATCCTGCAATAGCCTTTTACGTTCCACGGTCACGGTTTTCTAATGAGACAGTCCCGCGAATCCTCGTTAGACCTTAAAATGGGATATTTACCATGTTTTTTTTATTCAAATAATAAACGTAGTAAATATCTCGATTTTAATTTCTTATAATATATTTTTTATTATTTATGTCAAAATTAGAGGCAAAACTTTTCTTAAAAAAAAAATTATAGATATAAAATATTCTTATACTATTATCGCTTTATCAACAGTGATAGCGATTAGCGGTTTAGTAGGATTAGACAGTGTTTAGTGTCATCAGGCCGACATGCGGTCTGGACAATACTCGCCAACGGCTGGCCAGACGACCGATCGATGGCTGGACAGCCGACTGGTGTCGCTAAGGCCCGGTATCCACCAAAGCGGATAGGAGATGTGTTTTTGAATAACCAATAGTGTTTGAATAACCAATCAAATGTCCACATCTCCGCTTAGTTTCAGTTGAAGTTGACATCCGATTGGTTTTTCAAAAACATCGCCTCTCCTCTCTTGAGATGGATTGGTTGGCTTACGGGCCTAACGTGCGAGGCACTGGTGTTTAAAAGGTCACTAATAATTACATAAACTTATTGTAATTTGAAAAGTTAGTCACGTTTACCTGACAAGGGACACATACGACCGGCATAAATGATGCTGTGACATCTGATAGGGGAGAATAGAAAAAAAAAACGCGTTGCATTGACCCCAAGTAAAATAGGATAAGGGTAGGAAGATGGACCAAAGCCTGCCGGGGTCACGGGACTTATCAAATTACCGTGACCCTGGAACGTAAAGGTAGCCATTTACGTTGAAGGATACCGTGGATTTTTGTCAGTACAAGTCTGACAGTCCCTCCCGTCCTGCCCTGGGAGGGAGGACTAATTTGATGATTTTACCACCAAAAAAAAGGGTAGAAAGATAATGAAAAAGTTGGAAAGTACGCCCTAATACATCAAAATTAGGTCACACAGTCAATATTAACAAAAGTTTGGGTCCTATTAATTTCCTTTAAACGTACTATGTGTCATTTAAGTATATTTTTTTTGATCTACAAAGAAACTCACAGTCAGCGAAGTATGTAATATAATGTAATACTCACACAGTTTGAGGAAACTTTCGGCTGCTAACAACATTACCGTCAAATATCAAATGTAATTCAAGATCATTCATGTAAACTTACTTCTTATTCATTACTGATTTACTAGTACTATGGGTACTAGTAAATCATCACACAAGCTCTGCTTAGCTTGGGACTAGATGGTGTTGTGTGATAGTTGTGGAATATTTATTTATTATTTATTTATTTATTCATTACTGATTTGTTTTGATACTAAAAATAGATCCACTTTATCTATATTGCGTATGATTACATCCATTATGATCCACCAATGTTTACATTTCGTGTGTTATCGCAATTTTTTTTTTGAGGAAAATGTTTAAGGAAAATTGATAAATTGATTTTTATGATGATTTAATCAGTAATGAATGAAGGAGTAAGTTTCGATGAATGATATAAAATAATAAGTCAAAATAATGAGTCAAAGAGATCTTTCCTCTCAAAATTGAATAGGTATTTTCTTTAACATCATTTACTTAGTTACATTTTTGTATTTATATAAGTACTTATATATTATTTATAATTTATATGTGTACTAATATTTTATTAAGTTAAGATATTCATTTTTATCTCATAATTATTTTCTTGTTCTCACACACTATAACTGTCTACATTTCTTTTTTTCACTCTTCCTGTCGCAGGTCTGCTGGTAGAAATTTCTTTTGAAATAAGCAGTGCCTTTGTACTATTAGTTTAAGTATGTTCTTTTATTTTATACTGTGTGTACATAAATGATTAAATAAATAAATAAAAGATATTTGACGGTAATGTTGTTACCAGCCGAAAGTTTCCTCAAAATGTGTGAGTATTACATTAAGTTTTATTTCAATCTTCGCTGACTGTGAGTTTCTTTGTAGATCAAAAAAATATACTTAAATGACACATGTAAGTTTAAAGAAAATTAATAGGACCCAAACTTTTGTTAATATTGACTGTGTGACCTAATTTTGGCGTACTAGGGCGTACTTTCCAACTTTCTCATCATCTTACTACCCTTTTTTTATCGTTGTAAAATCATCAAATTAGTCCTCCCATCCAGCGCGGGGCAGGAAGGACTGTCAGACTTGCACTGACTAAAATCCACGGTGTTCTTCAATAGCCCTTTACGTTCCAGGGTAATTTGCCAAGTCCCGCGACCCCGGCAGGCTTTGGCCATCTTACTACCCTTATCCCATTTTACGTGGGGTCAGCCCAACGCGTTTTTTTTTCTCCCGTATCAGATGTCACAGCATAATATATGCCGATCGTATGTCTTTTCGAGGTTAACTTTACTAACTTTCTAATTACCTAATTTTCTTTATCATTATTGAGTGACCATCTTTACAGTGCCTTGTACGTTAGCCGACACAAGTCGGCTGTCCAGCCACTAATCGGTCGTCTGTCCAGCCGTTGGTCGGTTATCTGTCCAGCCGTCATTAGTCGTCTGACACTAACAACTGTCTAATCACACTAATATCGATATGACTTATCACTGTTTTTGATAAGTTATAACTTATATTACGAATCATTTTATATCTGTATTTTTTATAAGAACAGTCCTGCTGCAGTGCTACTTTAGATTTTTTTTTTTTAAATATGAGAATTTAAAAAAGAGATAATTTACCTTGAAACAACAAACATGGTAAATATCCTGTTTTAAGGTCTAATGAGGATTCGCGGGGCTGTCTCATCAAAAAACCGTGACCCTGGAACGTAAAGGGCTATTGCAGGATCACCGTGGATTTGAGTCATTATAAATTCAAACTTATACTGTCAGCAGTATGGGTCATTTATTTATGTCACTCAGGAGGTCACACTTTACGATTTTACTACGATAAAATGAAAAAATGGTCCAATGAGAGTAGATTTATTAGTAGCCATGTCCGTTTGAACCGAAAAAAAAGCATTACCCGGTACAAGGAATTTCTTCTGTATCGTGGGTGCATTTACATACGATTTAAACTAACATGTATACAATTTTTTTTTGCGTAGTAAAATCATCAAATGAGTCCTCCCGCCCTGCCCAGGGTGAGACTTGTACTGACTAAAATCCACGGTGTCCTTCAATAGCCCTTTATGTTCCGGGGTCACGGCGACCCCGGCAGGCTAACCCACATATACTTATACAACTAGGTGGACCGAAGACATCGTGAGAGTCGCGGGCAACAGATGGATGCAAGTGGCGAATTATCAGTGGACGTCTTCCGGCAGATGATGATGATGATACAAACAGAATAATAAAATAATAATATAATATTCCACAACTATCACACAACGCCATCTAGTCCCAAGCTAAGCAGAGCTTGTGTTATGAGTACTAGACAACTGATAAACATACTTATATATTTCTAAATATATACATATTATAGATAAATTACACCCAGACACAGAACAAATGATCGTGCTCATCACACAAACATTTGCCCTGGGTGGGAATCGAACCCACGACCCCCAGCATAGCAGTCAGGGTCACTAACCACTAGACCAACAGGCCAGTCAAAAGAATCTAGAACAACTACTGGTAGATCATATATAAAAACTTTTTTCGTGCGGCAAACGAACATAGCAGTAGCAGTCGATTGCCTGACAGCTCAAATACAAATATGAGCAAGGATATGAGTGCACGTGTACTTATACACATAATAGTTTATCATTTTCATTGACAATTTTCCTTATAGGTATGTACAATAGTTCAGCGATAACACAAAAAATGTAAACATTTGTGGTAACTGTGATCTTTCATGTTGTTATAGGGCTCTTAAACTGTCATGGTCACTAACACTATCATGACACCTTAAAACGTTATATTAACAATTTTATTTTTTAACAAGGTATTATCTTGATACAAGATATAATTATTGAGCAGCTCGTGGCTAAATAATAACACCCGCACAGGCCGCTCTTCTGGGTTAAGCCGTGCTTGCCGAGTTTGGTCTGTGGATGGGTGACCATCTGTTATAGGGAGTTTCCTCCGTGGCTCGGAAAGCACGTAAAACTGTTGGTCCCGGCTGACATTTGTAGATCTTTGACAGTCGTAAGTGTTAGTCAGAAGCTCTAAAGTCTGACAACCAGTCTTACCATGGGGTATGCCCAGTCATTGGGTTATGGAGGTCCGACAGGCAGTCGCTCCATGTAAAATAGTGATATCCAGCTGCCTCTGGTTTGACTGGAAGCCGACCCCAATATAATTGGGAAAAGGCTAGGCAGATGAACAAGATATAATTATCAGTAAACAAATACGAAATAAAACTTTTCCTACTGATACTGTAAAACTGAAGAGTTTGTTTGATTGAACGCGCCAATCTCAGGAAGTTCTGGTTCGAATTAAAAATAAATTGTGATAAATAGCCCATGAGGAAGGCTATAGGCTATATACCATCACGCTACGACCAACAGAAACCGAGTAGCGAGAGAAACCGCGGGAAGCAGTTAGTATGGTCAACATCCCGACTTTAAGTTTCTAATATTCAAAGTTGATTGCGATTGTAACTAGCAGTCACAACTCGTTCCTTATTAATCTTTTTAATAGATTTCATACGATGCGTAGTACTAATTATATCTTATCAAACGACACTGATAAGTGATAACGATATAAGTAGGACTAGTCAGTTCCGTAGCCAACATATGTGGGCTTAGCGTCAGACGACTAATGACGGCTGGATAGATAATCGACTAGGGGCCTTAGTCAAACAGCATTCGACAGTAAACGACATTCGTTATCGTTCATCAGTCACCAATACACTTTCAACTTTATACCCCAGCGCTTAAAGTTGAAAATCTATTAAAAACTGCTAATCGATAACGAAAGAAACAAACGAAAACGATCTGTGAACTTCAATAGATTTTCAACTTTACGCGCTGTGGTATAAAGTTGAAAATGTATTGGTGACAGATGAACGATAACGATTGTCGTTTACTGTCGAATGCTGTTTGACTAAGGCCCCTGGACAGCCGACCGATCGATGGCTGGACAGCCGACATATGTCGGCTAACGTGTACTGAGGAAAGTCAGTGACTATTGCGCTGCGTGTTGCGAGCTCGATTCTCGTGCGCAACAAATATTTGTTTGATTTAGCAGTAGTTTTTCCGTATGGAATGTTTGTTAATGTTAATTCTGACGTTTGTAAAAGGCACCTACGATAAAGAAGTTTTTAGTGCGATATACCAATATTAAAAAAAAAAGTATTTTGGTCACCCAAGAAAGCTAAAAATTAAAGCCAAAATTAGGTCACAGTCTTCATCATCTGCCTACCCTTTTCCCAACTATGTTGGGGTCGGCTTCATATGCAGCTGGTTATCAGTAATTTACGTGGAACGACTGCCTATCGGACCTCCACAACCCAGTAACTGGGTAATACGATACCCCATGGTAAGACAAGTTGTCAGACATTTAGAGCTTCTGACTTATAGTAACGACTGTCAAAGATCTACAGATGACAGCCGGGACCAACGGTTCTACGTGCTTTCCGAGGCATTTCGCTATGACAGATAGTCACCCATCCACAGCCAAACGTCGGTAAGCGCGGCTTAACCTGGAAGATCGACCTGTGCGGCTGTAATTATTTAGCTACGAGTTGTAATTATGAGGTCACAGTCAATATTAACAAAAGTTAGGATCCTATAATCGTCCTGTCGGCGAAAAGTCCCTAGGTGAAAGGTTCTATCGATGAACCGGGCACAAATTAATTGTCGTATCGGCGAAAAGTCCAAAGATGAAAGAGTCTATCGGTGAATCGTTCTTAAGTGAATCGTCCTGTCGACGAAACGTCCAATGGTGACCGGTCGTCGGTGAATCGTTGCAGAATCATATCTATTTAACCTCCATTTAACATAATTATATTGTAAGCTTTCTCGTATATTTCTTTAATCTTCAAAGAAACTCATAGCAAACGAATACTAAAACTAAAGCTTAATAATATAACGGCCACATTTTGAGGAAAACTTTCGTTCAGTAACATCGTTACTGTCGGCACTACTTAAAATTCCGAGTGAAGATGGAAAGTACCACAAACTACTTTATGTATAAGTTAAGTTCACGAGTGCCTTTGAGCGTACATCTGTATACGTCAATTGTATTATGTCTGGTGTTGTATTAATAGTAGTGGTGTAGATTTAGCTAGACGTTTGTTCATCACAGTGAACACGCCAAGCTTGAGCAAATACTTCGATTTAATTTAACTCAAATGACGGTACCGTCAGCACGAGTTTTCAGTATTTGAGACGTAGTAAGTCAACTGGAACTTTGACGACTTCAATGACAATTTGTTCAAGGGAAAATTGGTTCCTTATTCGCACACCAGAGGCGCTGTACCATATTTTCATACAATAACGCTGTAAATACTGGAAAAATTCTGTACAGTAAAAATAGAGAAAACTCGTGCTAGGGGTACTGTTTGTTCATAGTATGTGTTGTTTCTGGTATGAAATTGTAAAAATTTTAAATAGGCAGGCTTTCTCCCCTAGGGTGCACAGCGAGCTTTGCTCCCCCTAAGGGTGGCACCAACAGATGGACTTACACTCGTAGAGAGGGGCGCTTGAGAAACGGAAGCGCCTCGCCCAGGCAGGGTGTATGATCGGATTGCGAGCACCCATACTCGCCGTCCATACCCGCGCCTACGGTGACCGTGGGTAATCAGCCATCGCTAACGTGCAGTGGGTTGGGCCCCTGCGCGGCGATGTCGTGGAAGGTTGAGGCTGTTGACTTCCTCACTCTTCCCGACCCCCTCCTTCCATATCATCTTCGCAGAAGGAGCTGTACTCTCATAAGCAAAGTCGTCATTTGTAATCGCTAAGTCTTACCTGGTGTATCTGAGGTATTACATATTATTACCTAAGCAAAAACTCCTTGGTTTTCAGTACTTGAAGCTATACATAAACACGTCAGGAACCCACTTTAGACTCATCGGCTTGCCCGTACTTGATGATCAAGGGCCAATGAATTATGGAGATTGTCTTATTTAACGAACGATTAGTTAGTGAAAAGAATCTTTATTTGCAGTACCCCGAAAAGTAGGTACAAAAATCATTAATAAGGATAAAAGAAAAAGTGGAAAGTTAGTAAAACCCATGGAATTTAATTTTCCCCATAGTTAACTAACTACTAACTTAATCCACGATTCAGTTTGAGTCCACTCCTCCCTAGGGGGGTAATTAGTCATTAAACTTCCTTGGGTGTGAAGCTACGATGTTTCTTACCAAAAAACCCTGCATTTTAAGATATATAGTTCGTTACTAGTGTTAAAAGTGTATTTTTTGCATAAACGTGTAGGTGGAAAACTTTGTGGTAAAAGTGGCCAAGTTTTGAGGAGTGGCCTCCGTTCTGCGTTACATTGGTTGATTTAGACTTTTTAGATTGAAATTATGAAATATTGACGTGTGTAGTATTTGTTTCTTACCTTTTTTCGTTTCAACGAATTAAACTTATCATTACGACTGGGTAAAGAATGAGGAATTGGATCGACTTCTGTGTCGGTTTGGCTTAACAATTTACCTAATTCTTATGCCCAATACTTAAATAATAACGGCAATGAAAGTACACAATTTGCATGGCTTTCACTAAGTGATTTTAAATTTTTCTTCCAACCGTAAAATTTGTTTGATTTGAATACGGAGTTATTCTTTAACCTGTACCGACAACACGTGACCCCATTTAAAAACTTATGTATTTGGCGATCCAATAATAGTATAATACTCAATCACCTATTTTTTTTCAAAACTGCCCGTGAAAGTGATTGAAAGACTCTAAATAAAGTCGAAAGACAAAAAATAAAACAACAGTAATAAAAATCGTTATGGTGCTACAGGTCCCAGTCACAAAACAAACGTAACTGTGCAAGTACCGTAGAAAATATCAATTCCAAAGCGTAGATCTCTATCGAGAAGAATGGGCCGGCCAGAAGAAACTTAATGACGGGGCCCCCTCCAGAGGGCCAAAAGCTTGCCGGGGCGAGGGACTTATTTCCATCACCGTGACCCCGGAACGTTAAAGGTCCTATCGAAGGGGACACATGGGGATTTTTAGTCAGTACGCTGTCTGGACAGTCCCCTCCCGCCTTGCCCGGGGTGGGAGTAACTCATTTGAGATTTACCACGATAAAAAAAAAACCAGACAGGAATCTTCATGGGACACTCTTTTTTCAATCCAATCATCGCCAAAATTAAAAATTCATGCATTTTCAGAGGTACCATGTTAGGAGAAACGATTGTATTAACTTAACAAGTGTCTATAGTAAATATTAATTGGAAGTACAGTGTTCTATTAAATAATTTAACCGTTCTTTTATATACGTACGACATAAAAAATGCTCGCTACGACTCCGGCTCATTTTTTCACCCAGCTAAAAATATGTAGTCGGCGTCGGCACAATTCTACTAATGACCTTAATGATGCAATCAGTCTGAAGACACCAGTTGCACCCCATAACTTAATACAGTCAGGTGGCACATCAGGGGGGAGTCAGGGAATATTAATGATTTTTTGGAAGGGGGGAAGTCTTCAACAGCCCTCGGGTCTTTCAGACAGGGGGCTTTTTTCCCAAATATCCATAGATTTTGGGGCATAATTTATGTGACTTGCCGCATCAATTTACGTTGTGTGGGAGAGCAATGTTGTTTTGCTTACCCCTGGTTTCTGAAAAGGAGATTGATTATGTTCATTGTTCGACTGGCCTGTTGGTCGAGTGGTTAGTGACTCTGACTGCGTAAGAAGCCCGGAGGTCGTGGGTTCGATTCCCAACCAGTACAAATGTTCGTGTGATGAGCATGATCATTTTGTTCTGTGTCCTGGTGTAAATTTATCTTAGAATATGCATGTAATTAGAAATATAGAAGTAATGTTATCGTTGTCCCTAGTACCCATAACACAAGCTTTGCTTTAGATTGGGACTAGATGCAATTGTGTGGATAGTTTGTGGAATATTATATAGTATTATCATTATATTGTCAGTGTCATGTCCAAAATTAAGAGAAAATGCCCGATTAAATATAATTATAGTACTTTTTATCAATAACATCATAATATAAACTCCAACAAGTTAGTCATTTAAAAAAAAATTTCTGTCATAGAGATCAAGTTTTTTTGAATTGTTAAAAAAATACCGTTAAATGATAGACAAATTACTCGTCAAAACGAATCAAACGATCTAATCTCGATGGGGGGTGCGGCGTTTCATTCCAGAGATCTTAACGCCACCTTCCAGGTCCGCGGGACACACGTATAACCGCCGACTTCCGTCGGTACATAAGGGCTACTGAAGGACACCGTGGATTTGTAGTGAGTACGAATCTGTCAGTCCCCTTCCCGCACTGCCTTGGGAGGACTCATTGATGATTTAAACCACGGAAAAACTAATGTATCATACACGATATCCGTGCTAAGTTTCAGCTCAATCGTAAACGCGGGAAATGTATCTTTAACCTGGCAAAGATTGATTACAGACAACGGATAGAGAAATAAATAAAGCTTGTAAAAATCATATCTTCTAGTAAATATTTTACTTAAACTAATACTATACATAAAAGTAATCTCAGTATTTGTTGTAGCCAAACAAAGTATAAAATAAACACCCACTCCTTCGTTATGCAGTTGACATTTTCGTCCAGCCTAAATAAATTATCAGAACTTGTACGCAATAAATGAAAATGTACAAACATGTATAATATTGTACACATGAGAGAATATACCGTATAGAGAAGAGCTACTGTAACATACTAAGATCACATTTGTGAGAGAAAATCATTTTGAAGAGTCGGTGAATGTTGGAAACACGCCTTTAAACATATTATTTTTCAACATTTTAAAATTTATTTGAATTTTTTTTTTCTGTTTGAATAAATATAAACATAAATTTAAAAGGACACAGCTGACTGGTATTTCACCCTCACGCGATGCTACGGGTTGCCGGGTTTCGACGGCGGGCAATGGTGACTCGCCGGCCGATCGTGGACCTTTAGACACGAGAGTCGATGCGCCTCAAAAGAGCATCATCAATCTGACGCAGCTCGCCTTAGAGGGCCTGAGCCTGCAGGCAACCATGGTGCAGAATCGTTAGGGGCTATTTAAAGACCACTTTTTCCCCCCCTGGAATAAGTCAGTAACGAGTCGAGCCCTCCTATCGCGCCCCTGGGTGGGTGGCCCGAAACCCCCCCAACCCCCCCCCCCCCCAAGCCCCCCCCCAAAAACCCCCACCCCCATTTGATGCTTTTTACTACGATGAAAAATACGAGCTACTACATTTCAGTAGCTCGTAAACAGCGCTTACGAGTAACTTCTACGGCGTAGGGGGGGGGGGGGGGGGGGGGTGCTGCTACGATTAGTGTCAACTCATTTAGGACATACAATTTAATTGTCATTTTGAATGTTTTTTTTTTACATGAGATCGAAAATAACCGCCTAGATTTTTTCGTATTTCTCGTTTTCTTTACTAATAGTTTGTTCAAATGAATAAAATCTTTTTTTTTTTACCACTCGCACAACGTCTCGTCCCAAGCTAAAGCAGGCTTGTGGTATGGGTTACTAGTCATACTGATAAAACATTACCTTAGTATATTATTTCTAAATACTATACATAGTACGATAACTACACCCAGTTACACAGAACCAAATGATCGTGCTCACTTAAAACCAACAATTTGTCCTGGGTGGGAATCGAACCACTACCTCCCGGTATAAGCTAGTACCCAGTCAGGGTCACTAACCACTAGGCCACAGGCCCATCATACATTTGAAGATAAAAAAAATACGGGTAGAGAGCAACTCGTCCCACCTCTTGCATGGTGACCAGCTGCACCCATTCTTTCTACGAGCTGCTAAATTCCAGTAGCTCGTAGCACAGCGCTACGAAGTTCTCGTAGCGCTGTGCTACGAGCTACTGGAATTTACTACGCCGTAGGCCTGCTACGATTAGTTTCAATCTCATCTCGCGATACATTTAAAAGAGTACTGTAATCGTCATTTTAGAATATTATTTTACTGAATTCAGAAATTACCGCAATTTTTTTTTTCGATTTTCTTCTTTACTGAAAATAAAAGTTAGTTCATTTAAATAAACACTTAATTTTATCCCTGTAATGTGACGTTAAAAAACTAAATCAGAAATTGTCTTGTCCAATCTTCGTTCCCTCCGTACACGGACTGGAGCAAGTCAGCTTACACATGATTAGTGATAAATGGTGTAACAATGGGGCTTCATTAGCGTCCCGAGACACATTAATTAATTCCACGTCGCTGCCTACACTCAGATGTGTTCCAATGGAACCCTCCGTCTTGTACTGTGACAGCTAGAAATATTCTTTGGAAAAAGAAATCGATTAGGTCTCCTTTCACGGGTTTTCACGTTTTTGTTAGGTTAAGTAATTGGGGATTTTGACGTTAATTTAGGTTTGATTAAAAAAGTCATAATACTTCAAGTACTCTGTACAGTGTTCAATAGCCCTTTACGTTTCAGGGTCACGGTTACCTAATTAGACAGTACCGCGACCCCGGCAGGCTTTGGCCCTCTAAGGCCCCGTCATATCACAAACAGCTCTTTGAGGCGCCCGTGGAATACGACGCGCCGTCGTCCCGGGCATGATCCATGATCGGACAGCGAGTCGCCCATTACTCGCCGTCCACATGCCCGCACTCTGGTATATATTCGTTTTGTTTTAGTTAGCAAATAATTTTTGGAGTTTTCATTTGCTACTTTTTATATAAGGGTAACCCTAGAATATTTTAACTAAAAACATTTCATCATGATAATCATCAGCCTATATATAATGTTCCCACTACTCAGACACAGCCTCATTTAAGAAAACATGTGCTTTCAAATACAACATTTGTTTCTATTTTTCCAACAAACAGTTGTAAAAACATTAATTTCAAGTTTCCAACTATATTACAAAGTCCACTGACTGAGTAAGCATGAATATTACAATTTTAATTCACTACTGAATTCGCGGGACAAACTTTAATTAAGAAATAATTTTAGAGACAAAACTGGACGCCATCTGCTCGCGACTGTACTGATCCAAATGTTTTAATATAAACTTAGAAATTTAATTAAATACTTCGCTTTTAATATAATTGTTTCTATAATAACTTGTGAGCGTGATTGTACTTGTACTTTTCGACTCTAAGCTGTGGATTGTGTGACAATATTTTAAAATGTCTCTTTGGCTCACCACATTTATTAACTAACATTCATCATCATCAGCCTATAATGTTCCCAATGCTGGGACACAGGCCACCTCTTTGAGAGAGGGAGTGAGCCAATATCCACCACTCGGGCCCAGTTTTTGGTTCTAGGACATGCCGGTTTCCTCGCGATGTTTTCCTTCACCGTTTTGAGAGCAGTGGTGATGAAATAAAATACACAAAGTAATGCGCCTGGCGGGGTTCGAACACACGACCTACCACTCATAAGTCGGGACCGATACCACTGTGCCACCACTGCTCTTCTAACATTGATTTCTAAATTGAATTGCTAGCACTAAAGCTCGCAATTGCAATCAATGTCGGTTCGATTCCTACTCAGATTTTAGTAATATTATTAGTTGAAATAATAGAATTAGTTCCCCAAGTTTTTAAAGTGGTATTTCATGCACTAAAGAACATGAACCTATTAACTATCAAGTCCCTATTGTTCGTAATTACTGAACTGATTTTAATGAAACTTTATATGCAAAATCATGACAAACAAACTGGTCTAAAAAGCTATGAGAGAACATCCAGGTTAAGCTTAGAAATTACCTACGTGAATATCGAAAAGACAGGTTTTCTACTCGCAAACTCATTGTCTAAGAGGCGAACTGCTAACCTCTGAGCCATCACGCCTATCAAATGGCTGCAAACCAAAACCAACCATACCACAAAATTAAAGTACTTTAACTCGTGACCACATACAGACTTGGTAGGTAAACCACAGGCCCACCGGCCACCACTGTTTTGTGGTTATCCGAGCTCAACGTGACTGTCTACCATGCATTGAAAATACCTGTTAAATTTTGATATAAAAGCAAAATTAATTGTATAAAAAAAAGTTTTATCTTTTTTTAATTCGAGTAATTGCTTAAAAATAAAAATTACATAACATTACGTCTGTTATCCCCAAAAGTTTTGGCAGAGATGTACCTATGTAATAGTACACCATTTATTTATTTAACGATATTTTCGCGCGATATGACCATTATCTCGCCTGAGTTTAAGCTTCTGTGGTATTCATCAGTACGGCTGTCCACCTTGTGAGTATACCTCCTAAGCTGCACTTGCCGAAGCATGATCTCCTTTCGAGAATCTTACCACCCCATCGGCAATGTGTAGCCCGTGGCGAAAATAGGGGTGCACCAGCCCCTGGAGGGACACAGAAATGGAAAAAACCAAGACTACAATTGTCCAGACCAGGGTTAAGTTTGAGAAACTCGCACTGGACGCATAAAAATAACTAGTTCGGACACTGTCTGTGGCCTGCCCACTGCCATTTTAACTTACAAATTCTCTGAGCTATGTCAGCAACATAATATAAACCCGTAACAAAATCAACACAAGCCAGGAATATCCACAATGCCTCCGTTATGATTAAAACTCGGCACACAATACAGGTATAGATCAACAAAGAACCTTTTAACTCATTCAAATAAATTCAATTGAGATTTACTTGACTTACTAACAGCCAGTAAGTTACAATTTTACCACCTTATTTGAACACTGGGACATTGGAAGATAGAACTTAGTGTATCAGGAATAAGAGTGAGGTTGAACGAATTGGTAATGTTGTAGGATTTATCCACGGATTAAATCGGAATGGCTGAAGCAAGTCGGCCAAACGGAAAGTATTAGATTATACACGAATCAATAAGATCGCAGTTTGCTCAACGGTTTCACAGTCAGGTAGGCTTCAAGCTCGAATTAACATCGGTCTGTGATTAGGTGACATTCCCAGCTATGGGGGCTTTACGTAAGCGTTTTTAAGTGCGTGTGTGTGTGTTGTTTGTATGTGGATGATTAGAAGGTTTTCCCCTTTGACATTTGAACATAGGTTTAAAGAATTTATGAACTTATTTTTTTGGTAATATTTTAAACGTTTTTCGTCGGCTAAACTATGTACTTTTAGGCCGTATTCAAAGTTCTCTTAACGGTCAGGACGTCGGTCTGCCGTTACTATTTCCATAGAGACCATAGGTGCATTCGCAGAAGCACCGACCGCGTCACGTCTACAGCAAACCAACGTCAGTCTTGACCGTCAGGAGAACACTGAATACGGCCTTATCCTTTTCTGCCTCTAAAGGTGGTTCTTTACAAAAATATGTTCTTAGTTCTCAGCCTGTTTAAACTTTTCTTATGGAAACAACGTTCTAAACGCAGCTTGCTTTACTGTTATTTGCTAATAGAATAGCCCTGGATAGGATAGAAATTGGAATTATTCCCGTTGAATCCCATAACAAAAGAAAAACGTTTTATTCCATTGAGCTATTATTACTACGTAAAGAGACGACACCACGCATCACCACTGTGTCCCATCCAGGATGAGTGCGCGCGCCTAGAGCACGCCACAGAGCTGTCAAACAACTGAATGAACTTGTGCGCGTTGTCTCATCCTGGATGGGACACAGTGGTGATACGTGGTGTCGTCTCTATACGTAATAATAATAGCTCACTGTTTTATTCTCATTATTAGAATCCCAAGAACTATTCCCGTTGGAACCCACATGCCCCGCATTGTCATCATGTCCAGCCAAAATCTGCATATTAATTTTAAACTTTACGTCATATATTAATGACCTCTGATGACCTTCTCCAGTTATCAATCTATCTTACCGCTATTTGTTATCATTATCGTTCGTTGAATCAGCCGCGAAATAATTTCGCACTTGCCACACTTTGAGTAAAGCCATTTTTATCATTACTAAGCCCTTTTTAGTAATTAATTATGATAAACTGATATCACAATTTCTAAGATCTGCCTCAATCAAATGTTAATTAGGTTTGTACCAGTATTTATTAATCCATGATTCTACTTTATGATGATAAAGTAATTATTTATTCAGCTGATTCAATTATGAAATAGGATTCATTTTTAAGACATGTATTTAGGTTCTGTTCAAGAATTTGCCCGAGATTAAGGTGCAAAAAGGGGATCAGAGTTAATAGAGAATAATCCTATATTAGGTTAAGTTAACCCCATAGTTACTGGCTGATTTCACTATCGGATCTATTATAACAAATCCTTGCCCTTTTTATTAACTGGACTGCCACATAAATTGCTAATACTTATAATTTTGTACTTATATATCGGTAACAGTAAAACAAACATTCACTCCTTTATTATGAGACAATCACTACATTCGCTAGCAAATGTATGGAATCAATAAACAAATACAATTAAAATGATACAATTTTAAAGGTTTACCTGTCAACTTTAAATTTTAATCGATAACAAATTTATTTAAATCACGCCATTGTTTAAGAATCCTTCCCATGTGATTCTACATTTTAATTGTAGTAAAATTCAATCATACGCATCACTCTCTTTGTAACATGCGTGTCATCCCTCGTCATCAAATGTCCAAAAGAATGTCACTATAAACAAGTCATTTTATCATCGTTCACTATAGACGATAAACAAATGAATGTAAAGTATTAAAACTTAGTAAAGATAGAATAGCAGAGAACTTTTGGAATGTAACCCTAAACGATTGTGAAAACAAATTTAATAAACGCATTTTACTCCGACTTCCCGAAATGCAACAAAGAAAGTCTGACTTTGTTAAATCCTGTTTTAAAACGGCGGTTTTTAAGTCATAAGCGGATAGCGATTTTCATTTGAGAAAGCTTCTTTTCCCGCACTGAAAAATAACGTACACCGTGATATTATGCAGGTCTTTTTTTTTCGAAACATCCGTGTCCGGTGAGGACCTGCGTCATTAGGCAGGTCTTATGAATTTTCAGTTAATGTGAAGTAAAGTGGAAATTTGACATTAATTTCAAGGATAAAAATAGTTCCTTCTTCGTACACCAGGGGCGCTGTTCCATTTCCCCATATAAGAAACGCTGTAAATACTGGAAAGACGCTGCAAAGTAAAATACTGAAAACTCGTGATTTCGATTTAGAGAGCTCTGAAACAACTACTAAAAGATTGTGAGAATATTCGTTCCATACGGGAATGAAACCTGTGACAAGCAGTGTAGCAGTCAATTGCTCAACGACAGCGCTTACCGTGCCGTTCATTTCGCCATTACATATGGACATGTTAAATTCTTAATAATCTTTATCTATAAACTTACACAACTCTTTTAAATATTTATACTGACCGGGCAAACTTCGAACCGCCTCGAAAAATACAAAAAAGATAATCTTTTATACCTTCTCTGGACTACCAAAATTAGCCTAATCGGTCCAGCCGTTCTCGAGTTTTAGCGAGACTAACGAACAGCAATTGATTTCTATATACCTAATAGAGAAGATAAAGCTTGGGTCGTGTTTTCGTAAAAAAAAATGAGGAAATAAAAAATTGGTAAAGCGTCTGGAGTACTTATTTAAAACACTTTACACAACACTCTGGGTTCGAGTCCCACACGCAACTGAATTTTTCTTTCCTCAAAAACCTTTATGTTTATTTTTACATTGTGTTGGTATTACGTTACCTACTATAAAAAATATACATACTGCCATGGACAGGTTAACCGGAATTCCGAAAATATGTGAATAGTACATAGCATTCTGTTATAAATTCTATAAAACACAATTATATTGTGTTACACACTCGTATGAACCGGTATTTGCTGTGGTTTTGTTAGTGAATCCAATATTCAGATATTATTGTGGTCCGTGGTTCCTGATTCCAGGTATGTTCATATTGATTATTGGTATTTCCCAGAGTTACTTTTAGTACTCGATCACTGTGTTAGCTGAAATGTATACTTGTTCATGATACAACAGTAACTGTAGCCCACTGAAAGAACAGAGAGCATTTTTAGTAAGTAAGAGACTAAGAGACTGACAGTCTTTTTATCTCTACCGAGGGCATGAGAACCCTTTTGATTACGAGTATTTTACCACCCAAAAATAATATCACCTTGTGTTGCTTCGATGTTGTACAGTGTGGATGAAAACATCTAGCGTCACGTTGATTCCGTTGCAGTGCTTTAAGCGTGGATGCCGCCAAACACAAGAAGATTAGCTGTTTATGCTAATCGTCTTGCGTCTGTGACGTAAAAGTAAAGGGACAGGTTCGTAACCGAATAAAGACAGCAGCAACAGACGTGTCGCTAAAAAACTACTGGTTTTTATGTCATCATCATCATCAGCCGGAAGACGTCCACTTCTGAACGTAGGCCTATATGTATTTCAATGAAATACTTTTCGCAGCTAGACACGTCGCACGGTCACAGGCGACGTGACGTGATATCCAACCGCACATCCTGTAGTGCCACAGACGCTAAAGTGACTATCTATAGTGGGTTTTGGAAGCAACAACACGTCCTCTACTGCTAGTTTTTATAATCAGCGAAAACTTGTGCCTTTAAGCTTTTAAATTATTCACAATTATCGCCACGGTAAGCGCAGTGGCTGATTGTGGACTGCTGCACTGTGTGTCGCGGGTTCGATTCCCGCACGAAGCAATTACATGTATGATCTACTAGTAGTTTTTTCGGTTCTGGACGTTTGTGTATGTTAGTTTAATGTTTGTAAACGCATCCACGACACATGAGAAATTCCTAGTGTGGCGTTTTATAAAATAAAAAAAAAACGCTCTAAGCTTATAACTTAAACAAAAAAGGACCCCGAAGTTAGCACAAAGATTTAAAGTATTCATTATACGGGCTGCTGAGAGCTGATAGTTGTTCCTCGACCAGCGCTGGTACGCCCGGCGACTGCAAACTGCTACTTAAAGGAATATGAAGAAGAAAATAATATTTAGGTATTAATTTAATTTGTAGATGCTACTAGTAGTATAGTAGAAGGAGAGCGGTGGTGGCAGGGCTATTGGCTAACTTGATAGTCACTAACCAGCAGTTGTCAAACTGAACTTGGATGGCTCGATACCTGTTATGAGGCTAAGTTGAGGAGTGGAGGGCCTCAAAAGCGTTAGAATAGTTGATTTTAAGTAACATTTACATTAATCAGTTTCATTACAAATGCAAAAGCCAATACGAAATTTATCTATTGACCGCTATTTGATGGTCACCACACATACACCGAGGTATGCAATAGCCCCGCTAGTTCGTATAATATAATACCGTCATTTGGCGTGACTAGACGCACGGCAAATTACATCCTCACCATAGACGATATATTACGTCGTTGATCCTCACCTTATTGCTGCACTACCAATTCGCACTAAGCGTTTCCAAACGTCTTTTATAATGCAAAGGAGTGGAACTCTCTGCCTGCGTCTGTGTTTCCGAACGCATACAACCCTAAGCTCTTCAAAGTTAGAGTGAACAGGCTTCTTCTGGGTAAGCTCGCTCCATCGTCGACCTTGTCTTAGTCATTCCTGACCTAGACTAAGTACAAGAGCAAACCCATCTCACATAAAAAATATATATTATAGGAAAGTTGACAAGGTGATAGAAATACGTAAGAACATAGCAGGTGGAACTCTGTAGTTTTGAAGAATATTTCCAGCAACAAACAGTGGTATTATGAATGTCACTAATGGACGACTGCTTTACCAATCTCAACCTTATCTACTACCAAATAAATACCCACTGGTCACTATCTAATCACGTTTTAGTACATCATCCTTTCAGCTTGGTATGTGACCGTTGTTTTTATACCTAGCTATATTTTATTCAAGATAATCAAGGATTAAGTCTTTAGTACAATCAGAGTGTGACCGCACTCACTGGTAAGTAGCTTAGTCCATTCATACCTACTAATTAATGTCAATTTTGATTAAGTTCGTACAAAGAAGGACGTATTGGTACAATGAAGGTCGTTTAGCTAAATATTAGCAGAGGTCAGTTTCCAAGGTTAAACAGCGCTTGCTGAGGTGATGCCGTGGATGGGTGATTGATAGTTCTTTTATTTTTGGAGGTGTAAAAAACATCAAGTCCCCGCTGGTAAGAGCGGAAAGGACCGTCAGACTGACTCAAAACAGGTTTTAGGGTTCCGTAGTCAACAAGGAACTCTTATAGTTTCACCATGTCTGTCCGTCCGTCTATCCGCAGCTTAGCGCAGAGACGCCTAGTACTAGAAAGTTGTAATTTGGTGTAAATATAGGGATTTGTTGCGCCGAAAAAGTGGTAAAAAAAAATCTGCTAAAATATTTTTTTTAGGTTACCTCCTGTACACGTAAAGTGGGGATGTATTTGTGTTTTTTTCTCGCGTGCCCCTTAGTGTGGTGTATCATTAAATAGGCCTTTAAAAAATATTGATAGTTTCCATCAACAATTTTTTGATAAAAAGATTCTTTTGTGAAAAATTAAGCTTTAAAGTACAAATTTTTGCTCGACTCGAGTGTCCCCACTCTACCAGCTAAACGGTTATGTTTGGGGGTGTGAAAAAATTCACACTAGTAGTATATATAACGAAGTTTAAAAGAAAATTATCATGACTAAGTAGGTTTTACAAGTTTACGAATAACAGTCGACCAACTGGATAACATATTTTCCTAAACAAAATGTATTGGAGAACATGTTCTTCAACTGCAAATGTAAGTTTGTTAACTTTATTTTTACAGCTATAATATATGGGTATGTTTTAGGGGATAATTAAATTAAAATTTAATTCAGAGAATCAGTTTAGTTACTTCGCATAAGTATTTTGATGGACACCTACGGAACCCGACACGCACTTGGCCGGTTTTTTTCAATAAATAAAATTAACTGCGTATCGCAGGTACTATTTAAGCATGTTTTTAAAAAGAATGTTTTTTTAAATTACTTTCTATAGTCGAGTTGTTATAGAAGGAATATATTGGTTATGGATGACTAATATAATAAGAACACGTACCTCACCAAGTTCAGATGTACTCAAATTCATCGATCCGATTAGAAACAGATTAAATTCGTTATTAACTGCGTAGTAGTGAAACCATCAAGTGATAATAATGAAAAATATTTGTGAGATAAAACTACCAGCAGTCATCATAACAAGTGATTATGAAGTGATTAATACTAATAGCTTAGCATTATAGTCCATACCGACAAGTTTAGGCAAACACATAGAAAATCATTTTAAAATGCTTTATATCCTTTATTCATTTTTTTAGCTTATTATGTACATTTTTAAATATTTTTACAAAAACATAAAAAAAATATAAATAATAGTGGCCTACCGGTATCGGGAACAGGGTCCAAGCTACCGGCAGTCAGGGCTCCAGAGTAAGGAATCTCCGAACAATGCGCGCCGTGTCCAGCAGAACTGCTCTCTGAATCTGGCCCTTGATCCAGCTGCCTAACGAGAGCCTCTTGAGATGTTGGTCGACGCTCTTGGCGATTAAGCCATGGGCCGACACGACATGAAAAAAAATTTGCTTATTGTTAGGAACACTATAATACAGGGCGGGTTTTTTCCAAAATCAGCTGGTTCGATTCCAGGCCAGGATTCAAGATTTTTCTAAAATCGATAGATGCAATTATAATTTTCGTTAAAATCGGCCTTGAGACTTCTTTCAATGTTTTTTGATATTCCTTATGGTTTCGGATATTGCCATCCACGCCCAATTGAAAAATCACCCTGTATATATAGTACACGGTTGTCGCAGTGGTCGAACGATTGACTGCTGCACAGCGAGTAGCGGGTCCGATCCCGCCAACTACGATATATTACTAGACTCCGAATGCACGATCCAAGGAACAAAAACATTATTCTGTCAACTCGCTGAGGTAGTACGTAAACGAGGGGGACGGGGTACTGCGTTGTGATTGGCTAACTCAAGGTCTGTTCTGTCTCAAGGTATGTTTACGGCTCACAGGAGTGGTCGAAATAAGACGGATATAAGCCTTTTTTGCCTAATGTGTTGACAGACATCGGTCGCCTTTTATTAGGAGTCTAGTAATATCGTCGATAGATCCCGCACAGGGGGGGTATTACAACGTCTTAAAACCAGGCTTATTCCAGTGAGTGAACGAGATGGCGCTAGACGACTTGTATAGCTCTGTCACTTTTACCCGCCGGAATAAGCCTGGTTTTAAGACGTTGTAATAACCCCCCAGAACAATTATCTGTGTGATATGCTGCAGGTAATAGTTTCGGGTCTGGGTGTTTCTGTATATAAGTTTCTATGTTTGTAAACGCACCCCCGATACAGGAATAAATTCCTGATGTGGGGCAATGTTTTAAAAAAGAAAGAATAATGAAATGTATTATTAAAGAAGTCTTGGATAAAATTTCAGCTTGCAACAGTTGGTGAATATCGGGAATAATTGGCTTAGTGGAGAAGAACAGTGTGAAAGCAGTTTTGTGTTGTCTCCTGTAGCCTTGTCTTCATTTGCTTTATAGGCTGGGGTTTATGATGCTATATACTTTAGCTACTAGTAATAGGTAAACTATTTCATTTTCTCAAATTATTGTAGTCCTAATAGAAAACAGTCACAGGCAGAGAAAAATGGAGCAAGATTGTCACTCAATGGTACCCCCGAGAAGGACAAAGGAGAAGAGGTAGACCACAAAGAAGATGGGACGATGACATTAGACAAGTGGCAGGAACAACATGGAGCAGAGTGGCCATGGAAAGACGAGAGTGGAAAAGGTTGGAGGAGGAGGCCTTTGTCGAAGGACAAACAGACTTACAAAAACTAACCAAAACTCGGATAATAAAATAAAAAAAAACCTATTGTACTATGCAAACTTATTGTAAGATCTGCAAACAAAAGGCTTATTTTAAATAGAAAACAGTATTAATGGCGAATTCATGTTCAGTATAAGTCTTGCGAGATTAATAAATTTTGATCTGAAAATAATCAATGCCGATAATGTGAATGACGCAAAACTAAATGAATAACTATTTTTCTTCTTTATGTCACCTCCACGCAGCGGTCATTGTGTCACGGAGAAAGAAGAAAACGGTCGTAATTAAAGTTTTGAGAATGACTGTTTTTTTATTATTATTTATAGTGGGTTTCCCAACTCAGGAGGAACTTGAACTCCTGCGCATCGACAAAATACAGTAATAACTTTTTGGTGTCGCACCAGGCGGTCCTGATTATCCGTTATAGAAGGGGATGACTACAAAAAGATGGATGGCCCGTGGTAATTATGTGGGTCGACATTATGAGGTGTCTATGAATCAAAAAGTATGGAGAATGAAGAGGGCACAAGGAAATGACATATTAGACGCGGGCATTTGCACAGCAAGTCATGGAGTATTCACCGTCCGATCATGAACCATACCCGCCGGAGTAGACGAGTGACAGTGCGTCAAGTTCCACACGCTCCTTAAAGAGCTGCCAACAATCTGACAGTTCCATGGAAGGCCTAGACTCCTGCCGAGGTCGCGGGACTGCTTAAACACGACCGATGAACGTAAAGGGCTATTGAAAGAACACTGTGGATTTTAATCAGTACGAGTCTGACAGTCCCTCCCGCCTTGGGAGGACTCGTTTGATGATTACAACGCTAAAAGAAAAAAAATGTAAGGAAATGATGAATTAGCACTGAGTTCGTGTTGTTGATCATATAATCTATCTTCTATAAAATAAAAATGGATCGCAAATGATATAATCGTTGCTAAGCTCATAACTCGAAAACGGCTGGACCGATTCGGATAATTCTTTTTTTGTTGTGTTTGTCACCATCGGGACCGGATTTTAGAAGACCGGGTTCCACCCGTGCAAAGCCGGGTCGGGCCGCTAGTATTTTATATAAACACGTGAATATCAGGTTACTTATTCAATCGTCACATGACGAAACATTCGGACAGTCAAAGTCTAGGTTCCATTATTTATGTTATGTACCAATGTTCGCACGTATTTCATTGTTATCTGTTGATTATCATCGCATAAAACATTGCCGCATATGTTTTTATGTGCAGGCGATTAGATAATTATGTAATTAGGGTAATTAACATAACTTTTCTTTAATATCCTCCTGTATCATAATGCACTGTCACTGTGATTGAGATTTCTGGACGCAATTGAATAAAAGCCTTTTTCAGGATGATTCATCATCATCATCAGTCGGAAGACGTCCACTGCTGAACATAGGCCTCACCCTTAGACCGCCACGCCGAATGACAATTCGCCACTTGCATCCATCGGTTGCCCGCTACTCTCACGATGTCGTCGGTCCACCTAGTGGGAGGCCTGCCCACACTGCGTCTTCCAGTCCGTGGTCGCCACTCGAGAACCTTTCTTCCCCATCGGTTGTCAGTTCTACGAGCGGTGTGGCCTGCCCATTGCCACTTCAACTTGCAAATTTTAAGAGCTATGTCGGTACCGTGCCGGTTGTTGTTGGGAATGATACTCTCGAAGTTGTAGACCATTATATTTACCTTGGACAGATTGTTCAGTTAGGTAGGTCCAACTTCGAGAAAGAGGTCGCCCGAATCCAACTCGGATGGGCAGCGTTAATTGGGAAGCTACGTGATATCTTCTCAACGAGAATCCCGCAGTGTCTCAAGACAAGGGTTTTTAACCAGTGTGTGTTGCCAGTGATTACATATAGCTCTGAAACGTGGTCTTTGACTGCTAGCCTTTTAGAGAGACTAAGAGTCACTCAACGAGCTATGGAAAGAGCTATGCTCGGAGTTTCTTTACGGGATAAAATCCGGAACACGGATATTCGGCGAAAAACCAGAGTCAGGATGATTGAATTTTAGGGTCCCGTAGTCAACAAGGAAGCCTTATATATATGCCGACGAAAATCTCCATACATTTTACTATGGCGGAATATTTTATCCGGCCTAGGTTCGAGATCGAATTGCAGAGCTCAGTCGTCCGCAGGAGTTCAATGTGAGAGCACGTCGCTTTTTTTAGCAAAAAAAAAATACGCGGCTAATGCCCGGTTTCTATAAATGAAAAACGATTCATTTTGCTTACGACTAGTAGTATTGTCTACGAGACGTAAGTCTATAAGTTTTTTTTTTTACTACGTATCTTTTATACCTAAAACGAGATAAGCATTCATGTTATCTTATGCATAAGTGGCGTCGTGGTGTGTACACAAGAAAACCTGCACAGTGGTTGGAAATCAGGAATTGAAAATTAAGCAAAATTGTACGATTCTTAAAATACATAGTTGTATGTTTGTAGTTGGAATTGAAAAATTCTTTTTGTGATGGATGATAGTTTTTGCTAAAGGCAAGTTAAAAAAAAACAGGTTCTGAAAGCGATTTTCGACCTTATTGACATTTAAAATTTAGTTTGTTTTTCTCATATTCTCGCTAGCTAACATTGCTCCTTCATTATAATCCGGTGTTTGCATAAATGTCAAACAGGTCGGAAATCGATTGAACCTGTTTTTTTTTTAAACTGCACTATAGCAAAAACTATCATCCATCACAAAAAGATTTTTTCAATTCCAACGTAGATCCTGAGATTAGCCTTCAACCAAACAAAACAAACTTTTCAGTTTAGATAAAAATATATTTTGAAATATTATTGTGTTAGGTACGCACTTGAGCACTCTATGCAATCATAGATGTGTGTGTGAGTGGGGCGACCGCGTCTATCGCTGTGTGAGTAGCGCTTCAATACCTACCTAATTTTGTCTCGCGCCCGCAACATGCCTTAAATAATATAATTAAAAAACCATAACATTAATTATCTAGCGTTAAATGTCGCCAAACCGGTTGTTAATAATATTCTGCGGTTAATGGTATGCGCATGCGATCTTCTTACCTTTAGTGTTTGTTTCATTTTCATTCAGTAACAGTGGGTCCGTGTTGTGAAGTTGAACGTTTGAATTTTGAACCTGTAAACAAATTGTAAGTAAAACAATTGGTATTATTTTTAGTTCATACAATTTGGATGAAAAAATGTTTTGCTAAATTTGACCAACTTTCGCCGTCCCGATTTTTTTCTTCCCATACAATGAAATGATCCTTACATGAAACAGAGTATAACGGCATTAAAAAAAATTGGACACTTTCACTCATTTCTGTGGACAGCTCACACTTGACCAAAAAAATAAAAACGCCAAAGTTATGAGTATCAAAAAAAAGCTAAAGGTTCCTAAGAAAGTTTTCCCGTATCTCTTATGGATGCAGCTGTCTTCCTTTTGGCCAATTTAAAAGAAACACCCTGTATACAAAAATCAATTCGTTTGCCGGGGCAGCTAGTGAATAATAATTATATCTTTCTATACATATTATAACTCTGATTGCCATGTGTTTCGTACATAAATCTAAATAATACTGCGGGCATTGTGTTGTTATATTTTACTCATTTTTGTGGTAATCTTTTACTTGACCAGAAAAGAATATGTCGAAAATTGTAATCATCATAAAAGAGCTAAAGTTGTCTTAGAATGTTTTTTCCCTATTTCTTATAGATTAGTATTTAACCTATTGGCCAATATAAAAAAATATTGTTAAGAACAAACGTTAAAACTATGTATGTACAGATGCTAGCACATCAACCTAAACCAATTCGTATTTTTTTTCTCCCTCATAGATCAAGTTGAAAATCTATAAAAGAAAGACAGATTAAGGTAGATTGACGTGAAGATGTCTGTACCTTAAACACTGAAAACATAGAAACACTAGAAATTAATCATGTATCTCATTCTTAATCTTGACCCCGATCTTTCTTAACGAAAACCAGTCAAAGAAATGGAGCCATGAATTGGATTGAAATACAATATGTATTTCTTGCATTACATATACTATCCCATATCAGCCTATGGCGGTCCGCTGCTGGACATAGGCCTCTCCCAGGGAGCGCCACAGCGCACGATCTCCTGCTTTTTTAATCCAGCCACTGCCAGCCACCTTTTTCAAGTCATCGGTCCATCTTGCCGGGGGGCGTCCCACCCTACGTTTACCTACACGCTAAATATACTATAAGCAAAATATTATCAGATCTATACTAATAATTAACCTTACTTAACGTATAATTACGTGATTCCCTAATTATAAGTACCCTTAATGAGGACGCATTATAAGTCAAAGCCAAGCCGTCAGCAATTAAATGTAGATGTTGATTAGAACTAGATTCGTGTGCGCTCAGCTTGCAAAACCACTTCGCTTCCCTCGTTAGCAACTGCGTCAATTCAAAGCAATTTCACCTTTGTGGCTCATCCACTTTGATCTTGGCACGGATCGATTTAATTTTAGTAGCTTTCTTGTAATTAAAATTGAGCAACTGAAGTGTCTCATTTGAGTACTGCGGGCCAAAAATATTTGGACATTCAAATTAACTATTTATTTTAATGCTTAGAGACTAATCCACATGCTGTCCGTAGAAAAATAAAGCACACTTATTTTTTTTATCAATAAATATTGACAAAGCTAAAACGCACACTGTGAGGTATTGTGAATTTTAAAAGCGTCCTATTGTCGTCAATAATTATGGCTTAGGTACGTAACAGAAGAAAAATACAAACCAAATATTTTTATGGTATTCTAACTGACTATTTAATTACTTTTTAAACGACTTTTAAAAAGGAGAGTTATTAATTCGTTTAGTATTTCTTTTATGTATTACTAGCTTCTGCCCGCGACTTCGTACGCGTATCCTGTTGCTTATGCCAGCGACAACGGGATCGTCAAAATCTAAGATCTGAAAAGTCTATTACCCAACTCCAAGAGCCCGGCAAAAAAAAATAATGGCTTTTGGCCAGTAGAGTACAATAATATTCATACTAATTTCACTGTATGTGAAATTAGTGATAGCTTTGATTTCCATATCAGGTGTTCCATATCTTAAATTTTATACATAAACAAATAGTGCTCATCAAGCTGAAAAACTTTTGCTAAGACGTCATTCCTCGGGCACGCCGCAATAGCGGCGGTAAGACCCCTCTTTGAGGAGTGGCTGGAGAGACGTCACAGCGTCCTTACCTACCGCATGACGCAGGTCCTCACCGGACACGGAAGTTTCGGGAGGTACCTGTGTCTGATGAGAAAGGAGGAAACGCCTGGGTGTCACCACAACCGCAGTGCGTAGACGCCCACGGCGTCAGACGTCGGCAGACGACCTCCAGCCACCGTAGGCGCGGGCATGCGGACAGTGAGTAAAGGACAACTCGCTGTCCGACCTTGGACCATGCCCGGGTCGACGGCGCGTCGTGTTCCACGCACGCCTAAAGAGCGTCAGCAAATGACGGGGCCCCCTCACAGAGGGCCAAAGCCTGACGGGGTCTCGGGACTTATTTCCTTCACCGTGACCCCGGAACATAAAGGGCTATTGAAGGACACCGTGGATTTTAGTCAGTACAAGTCTGACAGTGGGGGTGGGAGGCCTCATTTGATGATTTTACCACGCAAAAAAATAAGACGTCATTCCTATATGTTATAGTGTAGCTGGGCTCTTGGAGTTCCACATTAGGTGTTCCAGAGCTTCAATTTTTATACGTCAACAGAGAGTGCTCATCAGGCTGAACAACTTTGCTAAGACGTCATTCCTGTACATGTTATAGTGTAGCTGGGCTCTTGGAGTTCCACATTAGGTGTTTCAGATCCTCAATTTTTATACGTCAACAGAGAGTGCTCATCAGGCTGAACAACTTTGCTTAGACGTCATTCCTGTACATGTTATAGTGTAGCTGGGCTCTTGGAGTTCCACATCAGGTATTCCAGGTCTTCAATTTTATTCTCTCAGCAGAAAATGCTCATCATGTGGAACACTTTTTGCTATCGCACTATTTTTGTATCTCTTATAGTTTAACTGGTCTGTTGAGGTTCTGCGCCAGGTGTTCAAGTTTCCAGAATAATTTATAGCCTATGTTTTGATCAGATTTAATACCTATACAACAAAAAAGAATCATTCAAATCCGTTCAGTACTTTTTGAGTTTATCCCGGACATACATACAGACAAACAGACAAACAGATAAACAGACAAAAATTCTAAAAACTATATTTTTGGCTTTGGTATCGATTGTAGATCACACCCCAAGTATTTTTTTTTTTTAAATTTCAATGTACAGTTTTGACTTTCCTACTATTTTTTATTATATGTACTAGCTTTTGCCCGCGACTTCGTACGCGGATCTTGTTGCTTATGCCAGCGACAATGGGGTCGGCAAAATCGAAGAGCTGAAAAGTCTGATACCCAACTCCAAGAGCCCGGGTAAAAAATTCATGGGAGTTTAGCCAGTAGAATAAAAATTGTATTAATATATTAATCGTCATCGAAAATCAGTCCGTGAAATTAGTGATAACTTTGATTTCCACATCAGGTGTTCCAAATCTTATATTTTAATACATCAATAGATAATGCTCATTAGGCTGAACAGCTCTTTCTAAGACGTCATTCCTATACAGGACCTGTATATATATATATATTACAGGTTGAATTTTTCAACTGGGCGTTGAGTTGAACAAAAATAAGCATGATTTCAAAGAAGAAAAGGTTAACTTAAGTTTCAAATACAGTCCTCGCCTTGAAGATTGATCAGTTTTTTTTTTCAATTACACGTTTTTCTTAAGTTTGCCGTATATAATTACTTCCCAGAATTGTTGAAAGGAGTCTTCAACATTTTTCGATATTCCTCATAGTTTCGAAGATAGCCTTCCATGCCCAGTTGAAAAAAATCATGTTATAGTGTAGCTGGGCTCTTTTTTTTGTGGTAAATCATCAAATGAGTCCTCCCACCCCTACTGTCAGACTTGTACTGACTAAAATCCACGGTGTCCTTCAATAGCCCTTTATGTTCCGGGGTAACGGGTGATGATATAAGTCCCGCGACCCCGGCAGGCTTTAGCCCTCTGAGAGGAGGCCCCGTCATTATGCTGACGCTCTTTAAGGCGCGCGTGGAACACGACGCGCCGTCCATTGTCGGACGGCGAGTTGCCCTTTATTCGCCGCCCGCATGCCCGCGCCTACGGTGGCCGGAGATCGTCTTGTGACGTCCGACGCCGTGGGCATCCACCAACGCGGGGTAGCTGGGCTCTTGGAGTTCCACATTAGGTGTTCTAGATCTTCAATTTTTATACGTCAACAGAGAGTGCTCATCACACTGAACAACTCTTGCTAAGACGTCATTACTGTATATGTTATAGTGTAGCTGGGCTCTTGGAGTTCCACATCAGGTGTTCCAGATCTTCAACCTAATTCTCTCAGCAGAAAATGCTCATCACGTGGAACAATTTTTGCTATCGCACTATTTTTGTTTCTCTTATAGTTTAGCTGGTCTGTTGCGGTTCTGCGCCAGTTGTTCAAGTTTTCAAAATAAATTATGGCCTATGTTTTGATCAGATTTAATACCTATACAACAAAAAAAGAATTATTCAAATCCGTTCAGTACTTTTTGAGTTTATCCCGGACATATGTACATACAGACAAACAGACAAAAATTCTAAAAACTATATTTTTGGCTTCGGTATCGATTGTAGATCACACCCCAAGTATTCTTTAAAAAAAATATTCAATGTACAGTTTTGACTTTCCTACTATTTTATTATATGTATAGAATAGATAGATAGATTGTTGAGGTATATTTAGTGAGTAGAACAAATTACAAAGGAATACATCTCAATGGAATACCATACATAAATATATGTCAACCATAAAGTAGACAGCCCTATAGACAGCCAGTATCTACAATTATGTACACCGATTACTCCGAGGTTTTTTTTTTTTTGCCTATTTCCAAAAGTCTTAGAACAAACATTGTTCAGTAACATGTGCTGAATTACCCCACGAGAGGTTTTGCGCTTTTAACGTTACACGTTGTATTTGACCGTAGAATTCTTGGACCAGTCTTCCAGAATTTCGAGACGAAAACAATTCTGTCCGCCATTGTACCCCTCTCATAAAGCGTACCGTCAGCGATGCGTTATTCATTAACATTGTTCCGATGCTCGCGATGAGTTCGCGACTGTACTTAGCTGTCTGTTTGTCTGTCACCGACGATTCATAAGTAATGAAACGGGCTATTAATATTCACGTATAAATGCTTCAAATGAATTTTAAGCGATTTCTCTGTTATTTCAGTTGGATCTCATTGATATTTACAGTGAGCATTGACTTGTAATGAGCAATCTTACATTCAAACAATTGAGAGCGTGATAATGAGCATATTAACGAACTTCTGGCAAGCGTTTTACCAAGCCGAGTGTCAAGTTTGACAACTTCATGAAAAACGACCAACCACCCACCATTTTGAAGTTCGCTAGAAAGATAGTAAAAATCCTCGTAGCGATGTGCGGCCCCCGTAGGCGCAGCATGCGGGCGGCGAGTAAAGGGCAGCTCACTGTCCGACCATAGACCATGCCCGGGTCGACGGCGCGTCGTGTTCCACGCGCGCCTCAAAGAGCGTCAGCATAATGACGAGGCCTCAGAGGGCTAAAGCCTGCCGGGGTCGCGGGACTTATACCATCACCGTGACCCCGGAACATAAAGGGCTATTGAAGGACTCCGTGGATTTTAGTCAGTACAAAGTCTGACAGTCCCTCTCGCCGCGATGTTTAGCTATTTAAGCTTGGCGCTGTTCGTTGTTCACTTCGACAAAATTAAAAACTGCCTATACTCGATGTTCTGTTACTAGTGAATGCTCAAATCTATCAAGTACGTATTGGGTAACCTTAACATTTTACCCAGTCTATGAAAAGTAACAGAATTTTGTAAACAGACGTGAAACAGAATTTGATTTGACAAATGAGCGCGTGTGGTGGTATATTAAGCGGTCAGGAAGTAGTAACTCTTGCTGTGGTCTGTTTGTGATTATGTCTGATGTCTCAAAGTGAAAGTCTAAGTCAATTTATTTAATATTCGGACAGCTTACAGACTAATAAATAAATGATGGACAACGATTGCACTGACATTTGCTATTTACAAGCTTTCACAAGTAAATCGAAGTCATTTTGCTTGTCATGTACTAGAACAAGTGCAGTTGGCGCTGTGGCTAAGCGATTGACTGCTATTCTGCATGCTGCGTGGCAAGGGTTCGATTCCCGCACGAAATAAAATGTGTATAGTCAACAGGCAGTTATTAAATTCTAATAAAATTCATGAAATAAAATAGTGAACCTAATTTCTTTTCCAGCATAACAAAATGGCTTCCAAAGAATTTCCGTATGAAATTAAAAATGTAACTGAAGAGGAGGACGACATTATTAAAAAGTATTATAAAGGTAAGTTATAGAACGCATTCCTTTTAAATAATCCTACGTTAATTAAACCCTCTTAATTCTACCTAAGCAGAAAGTAAGATAATTTAGAGATAATAATTTAGGTACCTGAGAGGGAGAAACCGATCTAATTTTAGACAAAATTATGTCAATTACCTCTCACATTATTAATATACAGGGCGTCCCACGGCGATGCCACATGGAGGGAAAGCACCTTAAATATTGTAAATAGAAAATTTTACTGAAAGAAGACATTATTTTAATTTTAAAAACAATTAAAGTTGCATTCATAGATTTTTAAATAATTACATAGTTCAATTGGGAATTGAACTAGCAACACGAGAAAAAAAAATTACCTTGTTTGTGCATATTTCTAAGGATTATTTTTTACTAAATAAAGAAAGAAAGGAAGAAATCAGATTTATTGGGACACACTGGACAGAATAAACAAAATTACGTGAATAAAAACAACAGAGAGAAAACAAAAATTAATAAAAGAAAAACAAAGGTAAAACAAAACAAAAAACAATTTAGTCCTGTGCGAGGCCAAAAGGCATGTGATGCAACATTTAACTGTCACAGCGCTGGTTTTCTGGTAAAATAGTGTCAGAGATAAGAAAAAGAAGAAAGAAGATTGTATAATCATTTTCTTTTTGCATATCGTTTCAAAGAAAACCTTAACTAATAAGGATTCTTACTGTGGGCATATCTCAAAATTAAACTTTTTTTGTTCTTTTTACCCGACTGTGCGAAGCAAAAA
This sequence comes from Agrotis ipsilon, assembly GCA_028554685.1. Taxonomy (NCBI): domain Eukaryota; kingdom Metazoa; phylum Arthropoda; class Insecta; order Lepidoptera; family Noctuidae; genus Agrotis; species Agrotis ipsilon. Next base: position 15,737,374 of record CM052962.1, on the reverse strand, counting down.
GGAATGGTTTTAATTTGGGTAATCTGTGAACCTATGTGGTCGCGGGACTATGTAACTAGGTAACAGTGGGAGAACGTGAATCTAAAATATTGAACGGATTTTAAAACAAGATGTCAATAGATTCGACCCGGAAATCGAACACAGGCGACCACGAAGCCAACGGGTACTTAGAGAGACTGATCAGAGACTGATACTGCTGGCCTACTTCATCCCACTGCGGAGCCTCTCCCCATGACCTAAAATTTTCGCGATCCGGGGCCACGGTTTCGACGACACGGTTACCGCAGTGGCTGAGCGATTACACTGCTACGCTGAGTGTATCGGGTTCGATCCCCGCATGAACAAATATTTGTAAGATCTGCAAGTAGTTGTTCCGGGTCTGGGTGTTTGTGTGTTTCTATGTTTGTAAACGCACCCACGATACAGGAGAAATTCCTATTGTAAGGCAAAGTTTTTTTTTTTAAAGTGGACCCCTGATCGTTGGTGTTATCCAGCTCATCCCGCCATCTTCTACCAGGTCTACCGTAACGCCTTCTGGCTGTTTCAGGGTTCCACAAAGTGGATATTATGGCCCACAGCTCATTGGACAATCGGCAAAAGTGGGTGAGAGACATATTAATAAAATATTTTTATTTTTTACACAGAATACGAGAGACCATTTATCCGAGTGGGTCCAAAAGGGTACCTCTTTAATGCAGGTTATGGAGATCACGCTGAACAGATCTACAACTTGGAAGTCAGACCTGATGATATTTGGGTCGTCCCGTTCTCTAGATCAGGTAAGAGTCAATATCTCTCTACATCTTAAAGCATAAGAATAATGATATTATTACTCCACAACTATCACACAACGCCATCTAGTCCCAAGTTAAGCAGAGCTTGTGTCATGGATACTAGACAACTGATAAACATACGTACTTATTTATTATACATTTTATAGATTAATTCCACCCAGACACAGAACAAATGATTGTGCTCATTACATAAACATTTGTTCTGGGTGGGAATCGAACCCACGACCTCCGGCATAGCAGTCAGGGTCACTAACCACTAGACCAAAAGGACTGTTGCACTTTATAATTTTCCCACTACGGGGACACAGGCTACCTAGTCTGTGCAGCAGTAACCAGCAGTGAGAATAATAGGAAGCCTGTGTCCTAGCTGCAGACATGTATCAAGTCTTGTGTGATAGAAAGGACTCTGTGGGACTGGGTACTAGGTGTTAATCTACAACGCGCACCCAGTGTGGTTTGGTAATGTCGACAAAGTTTTCGGTTCTAGAAGTATCGTAAGGAAACGGGCCGGGGTTTCCTATCGAAGTCTTCCGTCACCGTTTTTGAGAGCAGTAATGATGGAATAAATTGAACAAAGTAATGCGTCAAGCATCAATTCATTTATATAATAAAACTTCATGCACAGAGTACATAGGCGAACCTTAGTAATCTCTAAGCAGTGGTGGCCCAGTGGTATCGGCCCCGACTTACGAATTGTAGGTCGTGAGTTCCAACCCAGCCTGGCGCATTACTTTGTATATTTCATCACCACTGCTCTCAATACGGTAAAAGGAAACATTGTGAAGAAACCGGCATGTCCTAGAATCATCAAATTCGAAGACATGTGACATTTGCCAACCCGAAATAGGCCCGTGTGGTGGACTAGGCTAGGCTAGCTAGGCCTGTGTCCCAGCAGTGGAAACATTATAGGCTGATGATGAATGCGTCAAGTTAGGCTCGAGCCCATAACCTACTAGTCGTATAAAATTGGAGCCACATCGGCCACGACTGCTCTCAATGTGAGTTGTGCTATGCTAGCGCCTTATGTATTTAACAGTGAGCTTCTTTACGTTTCTGATGATGATAACTAGCAGTATTAAGATTGTCTTATTATATGACAGGCCTGTTGGTCTAGTGGTTAGTGACCCTGACTACTATGCCGGAGGTTGTGGGTTCGATTCCCACCCAGGACAAATGTTTGTATGATTAGCACGATCATTTGTCCGTGTCCGGGTGTAATTTATCTATAATATTTATGTATTTAGAAATATATAAGTATGTTTATCAGTTGTCTAGTACCCATAATACAAGCTCTGCTTAGCTTGGGATTAGATGACGTTGTGTGATAGTTGTGGAATATTATTATATATTATTATTATCTATTTTCCAGGTACGACTTGGTTGCAGGAACTGGTTTGGTTGGTGGCCAACAACCTTGACTTTGACACTGCGAGGACCGTACCGCTCTCCAAGAGATACGCTTATATTGAGTAAGTATGATTTCAATTTTTTTCTTTCCAGTTTCCTTAGGTCCAAATCTATAGAGCGATCTTTTGTTTTAGTTCAAGCTTAGCCGAGTTACACTTTATCTCAAATTGCTTATTGTAGGAATAAGAATATAGTGGTATGTATACCTATGTAGGGTTCATTTTGGGATGCAATGCAATAGAACAAAGATAAGAACTAAGACTTAGTAACAGTCTATAACCTAGTTCAAATATGTAGTTTTATCTAAGCCAGTAACAGTCGGGCATGCGGACAGCGAGTAAAGGACAATTCGGTGTCCGACCAAGGACCATGCCCGGGCCGACGGCGCGCCTCAAAGAGCGTCAGCAAAATGATGGGACCCCCTCACAGAGGGCCAAAGCCTGTCGGGGGGTCGCGGGACTTATATCCGTCACCGTGACCCCAGAACATAAAGGGCTATTGAAGGACACCGTGGATTTTAGTCAGTACAAGTCTGACAGTCCCTCCCGCCCTGCCCAGGGTGGGAGGACTCTTTTGATGATTTTACCACGATTAAAAAAAACGTCCAAATCTGTAGAGCGATCTTAGTCTTAGCTCAAGCTTAGCTTAGTAACGCTTCATCTGAAATTGCTTATTGTAGGAATAAGAATATAGTGTAATTACGTATGTAAGGTTCATTTTTGGATGCAGAGCGAAACAACTAAGATACAAGACTTAGTAACAGTCCGTAACCTAGTTAAAATAGATATATATGTAGTTTTATCTAAGCCAGTAACAGTCACATAAAATTGTATATCTTTGAAGACTTTCACATAGGGTTTAAATTAAAAATGTGTATGTTGCTTATAGCCTCTTAAATACGACGGGAAGTCATTGAACAAATAATTTGTGTCAACGTAATGTCTTCTAATTTATGCAGGTCCTTTTTTGTTTTACAAGATTTTCCAATGTCATTCATTTTCCCGCCCTGGGTTGACCAGAAACCCGGGTCGACGGCGTGTTGTGTTCCACGCGCGCCTCAAAGAGCGCCAGCACGTTGACGGGTTCCCCTATAGAGGGTCAAAGCCTTGCCGGGGTTGAAGGACATACGTATACCGCGACTCCGGTACACAAAAGGCCACCTAACGACAACGTGGATTTTAGTCAGTCGAGTCTGACAGTCCCTCGCGCCCTGCCCGGAGCGGGGGGACTCGTTTGATGATTTTACCACGTAAAAAAAATAAAAGGGTTGACCAGAATGGACTGTCAGAATCTTATTGAATCATAATCCACCCAGTTCCTTCAGCTGCCCTTTGCGTTCAGTCACTGATACCTTGACAGACATACCCACAACCATTTTAGAGGTTCTAAGGTTATCAGAGGGAACACAAAAAAAAAACATCGAGAAAAGTCTGTTCCAATCACATTTTACCATAGTTACATATTGTAACGCGATAAAAATATGTTGTTATCTAACCGTAGCTACTATCTTTGAGTAGTGATAGTTTATCAAGTTCAAAAATAAACTGAGTTGACATAACATTTACACCGATACTACAGTAAGTGACTTGAGTTCATTGCTCGACTCAAACAGAGTCAGTAGTCATGGCAACAGTTTACAAACGCCAACCTATTTGAATTCTTAGCCGTGATTGGTTAAAACTAAAACAGGGATCTATAAAAGTTAAGGTAGATACACAGAAATGTGACTTTCACACATAAGAATATTTATTTCTTCTGTTGATTTACTTGTAAAAAACAGATAGATAACAAGAAATACAATGTCATTACAAAACAACGGCTATGATCATTGATCAATCATGCAGTGCAGGTTGATTGATCATTTACGTATTTAATTAAAAAGTGTATTATTGGATAATATTACAGATTATGCCACGGTAACATATCTAAGTGAATCATACCACAAGTGAATAATAACAATGATTATATAGGTACTTTCCAGGTCCCAAGTCCTCCTTCGTAATTCTTATCTACCAAAAAGAAAGGTTTTTATGTCCATGCGATAAAACTGAAAAAAATTGACATTTTCTTTTCGTTTGAACGACACGAATCGCCACTGCGTCGGATTATTCACTTTTTAAACACCAAAATTAGGTAACTACTGACTGATTCAATATTGATAATTATGGTATTTCTTTAAGGACTGCTTTCAGTCGAATAAGGATCCAAAGATTAATCAAACAAACAGAAAATCTCCAGCTTGAAGTTTATAATTTTTCTCACAGACACCCAACCCTTAAGCCCGAGATTCGAGCTAAACCTACAGAACCAAATGCGGGCACCATTGGAATGCGAGCGACCTACGAAGACTTCCGAAGTTTACCGAACGTGACGTCACCGAGATATGTCAAATCACATCTACCGCTGTCACTTCTCCCGCCAAAATTACTCGAAACGGCCAAAGTGAGTTTCTTTTTTTTTAACACGCTTTTTTATTGATTTTTTGCAAGTTTATTAATATCCCAAGAAGGTTTCGTGATGGATCAAATAAAAATGTGACCCATATTCCAGAGCTTCGCAATAAAAATTCCTTCACTAAATTAAATCATAAAACAATATTTTCATCATATTTGGAGTGGGTGGGATCTACCTCCTAGCCGTTATCCACCCTCAACAAAGACAACCGATTTTTTTTAATTCGCACAGTATTGGGAAGGCTAAGGTTTTTCAACCTTACCGCCTTGTCAACAAAGACACAACAGATTATAACAATGCCATTTTCTCTAAGGACTTTTGTTTTTTTTTAGGTTTTTTACATAGCCCGGGATCCTCGGGACGTGGCTGTATCATTTCACTTCGTACACAAACTGTTTAGATACTTCGACGATAGCGTCCAGTTGAAAGAGTTCTGGGACCTTTTCAAAAAAGACTTGAGTGAGTATAAATTGATCAATTTGCTCTATCCATCACAGGCTGAATTGGGGGTTTTATAAGGCCTCTTTTGTACTAATATTATGAATTGCAATAACATTATTATAAATATAACATTCCATATTACTATCGTAATTCATATTATACGGTTGCGGCATAACGCAGTTTCTCCCCATAAAAAGTAGTGTTATTTTTTTCATTTACCTAATCTATCCTAGTCAGTCTTTGGATTGTATACTTAGAAAAGAGGGACAATGGGACAATGATGGCTCAGTGGTTACAGCCCCGAAATTATGAGTTGTTTCATCACCACTGCTTTCAAAACGGTAAAGGAAACCATGCTGAGAATACCAGCATGTCCTAGAAACAAACATTCGAAGACATGAGCTCACTATCCCTATCTCACACAAAGAAAAGGCTTGTCTATAATTTCCCCACATTCCCAGACTTGCCTTAAACTTAGTGACTTCTCTTCCCAGATCTCTCATTTTTTTTTCTGTTACAGTTTTACATTGTCCTATATTTTCGCATGTGGAAGAGGCTTGGCAGAAGCGCAACCATCCCAATATGATGTTCCTATTTTACGAGGATATGCAGAATGTAAGTTAAATAAAACGACCATTTTATGTATTTGTGAATATAACAATTATTGCGTGAGGTTACGACTCTTTTCAACTACTATCATCACCTGACGCTAAATGATGAGACCTTTGTCATTTTTTCACCTTTTCCTGGAATTCAAAGATATAAGAAGGAAAGAGATAGACTTGGACATTACGAAAATTGGACATTTAAGATTTTGGACATTTTGACACCTCTGGACATTTTGAGAATTGGACATTCTGCTCTTATATGATACTTGGGAGTTGAAAATGTAAAGAAACTCTGTGAAATTGCTCCTATTACTATGTTTCTATTCTTTTTTTTACTTTTTAGGACTTACGCAAAGTAATAGACAGGGTCTGTCTGTTCCTTAATAAGGAGTACTCAGATGAACAGAAGCAACAACTCATTGAGTATCTCCGCTTTGATAATATGAAGCAGCGCCAGGCAAAGAGTACTGCTACTGTTTCTACTGATACAAAATCCGAGCTCAAATTCTTTAGAAAAGGTTAGTGACAACTACATTATTTATCACTTCTAGAGTATGCCACTCGTCGGCTGTAAACTGTTTTAAGAGCACCTATGTTTCGAGCAACTATTTATTCCTGTTTGAGCACATAAAGTCACACTTCACCAGTTGTTTTTAATTCTAATGTAAAAAGGGGTAAACCTGCCATTATCCAGACAAACATTTATTATGGCCGTTCAAGGAGTTTAAGATATAGGGAGCGCGTTCTTCCTACTAGAAAAACGAGCCCAAATCGATGACCTTGGAATGAATGAAAGGCACACAGCTCTGCATTCTGTTTCTTTCTAATAGAGTGTCCATGATACAATACTTTGAGGATAATATGAATAATATAGTGTTACAGAAAGTACTTATAATATTACGACTGAGTGAACTGTTTTTGATGATTCTCTTTTTGTTCGATGAAATATAACTGTCATTTGGTATCATTTCAATTAATATTGAACCAAATGTTCAATAATTTTTGTTGACTAAGCATTTCTTATTGTGTACTTGGATGATGTTTTACCGGTATTATGGATTTGACAAGAATTTGGGTTGAATATTTGAACTAAATATGGTAAAATAAAAGTTTAAAAAAAGTAAAAAAACCGCCTTCGAAAACCACCACAAAAAAGTTTTAAGGGGAATGCTCCAACCAGCCCACAAAATTTCAAAATTTAAAAGAACATTTTTTTCTTAATAATTATAACCAACAAAATCAACAATACAACGCTCTAAGTAATTTTTTTTTTGTTCCTGCGCCGAGCCGAGTTCATAAAGAACTCGGAGGGTTGTATTAGTGATTTTGATGATTATAATTCCGTAACTAGATACGTCTTACAGCCGCGAATAATATTTTACGTAACACACAACCTAGCACTGGCCTGCAAATTGCAAAAAAACGCAAGAAAATTTAAACGCGGGTTGATTGAAGCTTTCACCTTAAACAACTTATCTTTAGAAAGTCAGTGGCCAAAATTGGCTAAGTGCGAGTCGAACACGCGCACGACGGGTTCCTTAGTATTATCTATGTAAACGGCAAAAAATTATGTATAATTTTGTTTTTTTTTTCTATTGCTGTTCATTGAATGAAAGGTAAATTGCAGTTTACGATTTATGACGTATTAAAAACTACTTACTAGGTCTCATCACCTCGCTCAAACTAATTTTCTGAAGAAGTTTACATGTTATATTGATAACACAGTTTACATGACAGATTCGAGTAGGTTCACTTGCTGTATGTACTACAGGAAGTGAACCTACTCAAATCTGTAAAATTTTACCAATAGAATCTCTTCCGCTATTGTAATAAGGTTGAAAAGTTGATGTGCTGGCGTTTGTACATAATATATTTTTTTAGTTTTATCATTCTATAATTTTAGAAAATGCAGGAGCCAGTCTTCGTCGAATTATCATACTATTTATTTTATAACTGAGACCAATTTAAAAATTAATCAAAGTTAGAAACTCGTAAAGTATATATATATATATATATATTTATATAATAAAAATAATTAAAATGAACTGTCACATTATCTAATCGTAAAACGGAACAACCTAGCACACCTAACTTAGATTATATTATTATACCTAAAATTACTTTTTCTTTAAAGAGGATTAATCTCGGAAATCAGTTTATATTGGTCACCCTACAAACGTCACCAATGATTTGAATTTGACAACATCATAATGTTGCCATCTTAAACGTTAAATACACCCCCTAGTTTTTTGGGAATTATTATTGGATTTTTGTGTTCTTTTTTTTTTGGTTTTCTTAAAAATATGAGTAATTAAAATACATTACACAATACAAAAACTATCATAAGCTGTAAAAAATGTAATATAATTGTACCAATATGCATCTAAAAAAAACTTTAACTCAAAAAGTTTCAAAATATTGGTAAAGTTTTTTATTTTGTGTAAACATTTATTAATGCCAGAAAGAGAAAAAACTCCTAGCTGTGTGCCTCTCTTGCTTAAAAACTAAGGCACGGTTTTAATGTTAGAAGTACTCACTCCTTAAACTCCTTGTGGCCGTTACTAAAGATGGCACTGAAAACGAAGCATTGCAGTTCTCGGCTCTATAACACCCTCGCCTAGGGCTCGGGTGCGAATTCCGCCTCGAATGCAACAACAAACTTTACTACTCTACATTCCTCGCTTAGGTAAGCCAGGAAAGTAGATATTATAATATCAAATGTACTTATTACGACCTGACGGCCAAATATACAAAAAAGAAACAGTCTATTCGGTAGAGATTTTTCGAAGGAGTGCAGCCTCAAACTAGGGATGAGCGTTGAATCAACGAACTAGTTGAATCAACCGTTGAGCTCTTGTCAACGTATTAACGTTAACTGTATACGAATCAACTAGTTGAATCCGTCAACGACGTTTATGAGTTTAACTCGTTCGTCTCGTTGAATTAACGAGAACGTAAATGCAACGTTGTTTTCAACGTTGAGTTTTTTGTTCGTTGTTTTTAACGTCATGCGCGTCATGGATTGCGAGCGATTGTAAGAGTTGATTTTAGAAACATTTATTTTAAGAATAGTATTTTTATTGGTGGAGTTTTTTACTTACGTTTACCACAGATGTAGACCTAATCCCAATGTATTATATTATTTGAAATGCACTATTTTTGAGATGCAAAGGTATAGCGAACAGCCGTCTAAAAAATAGAAATATCTAATAGTTTTGATTTCACACTATTTTAGATGTTAATTTGTACATAAAACTGAAATTCGAATGAAAACTACGTGATTTATGAGTGTAAGTGGATAAATAAGCAACAGAAAAGGAAACATTAATTTTTACTAATCTTACTTCAGCCAGGATCTGCAATTAAACGAACCGTCAATCAAACGTTTTCCAATACATAAATTTAATAAAATTGTTTCTAAAATTCAACGCACAATCGTTAGATAAAAACCGTTTAATGAATCAACGGTTTACGTTGCAAGTTGACAGTTAAATTCGTCAACGACATGAACACGTTGACTCGTTCAACTCGTTGACGAATTCAACTAGTTGATTAACTAGTTGACAAACGTGAATCAACGTTAACGTTTCGTTGACGGAAAAGCCATATATTTTTAAATATGATAGGGTTTCATTGCCTTAAACATAATCATTCAAATACCACATATTCGCCACTTAGATACTTATGTACAAAAATGGAGCTATATCAGAAAGATTAGATTTTTATATCACGTAATATTTTATGAAAACATTGATAAACTAAACCCCGTACTAACAAACCGGATGAAACCGGATTAGCGCCTATTTCGGCATATATGACAAGAGGTGGGCTCTGACCTCCGAAAAGGTAGTAGGAATTGTCTACGCCTTCGATACTCTGATCGTCATTGGCCTATAAATGTTCCGATTGCTGGGACACAGGCCTCCTCTCTGTGAGAGATCTTAAAATCCATAGCCCAACATGTTAATTTTCTAGCTCTTTGAGGCATTGTTTCGGTACATTGAAGATGGTCAGGTCATTTATGGATGTCAACAAGAATTACCTAAACTTCAATTTGTTTTTTCGTGAACCCCATAATATACCTAAATAATAATATAATCATTTTGATGTTAACAGGTAAATCGGGAAACTGGGTGAATTACTTTGATGAAGAAATGATGAAGGAAGCTGAAGAATACATGGAGAAGAATCTGAAACTAACTGATATGCGTTTTCCTGAATTCATAATGGATTGAAGGATTTTTTTTAGTTGCAATAATTGTATACTTGGTAAGGTGGATTTTTTCTTTCCTCAAAGCTCTGCTACTCGAAAATTTTTATTATGAATAATTATTATGACTATTTTTATAATTTATTAAAAAATTAACACCTAAATAATAAATTACATATTTTTATAGTATCTCTGTGGAGTCTAAATAGGGACGCTTGGTAAATTTAGTTTTTGAGTGAATGCGGAACGAGCGCACGCGCAGTGCCGGGGTGACATCACGCCACCGGGCCATACACCCATGTCAAATGCAGGTAGAACAACAGACGAATGTACAATAGTAGATTACGCAACAAGGTAGTAAAGCATTGCCTTACGTCACAATGTCAAATTATATGTCAGGCAAACCTACTGTAAAGCATGACATTTTTCCCTCTCGGTCGAGCCGGGCAATAATATTGCACTGAATTTAATTATTCTCGTGGGTATAATGTGATTTAAATTTGGAACCTCACAGAAAACCGTATGAAAACTTTCACCAAGCAATCGTATCAGTAATGGCGGCCGCTGGCCGCAACAGCTGATCGCTTGCAGTGGTACCAACTTCACGTTCGAAGGTTGTCGTACAGTCAGCATCAAAAGTCGATGACCACATTCAGATTTTCAAAATTACTGTACATTATATCACCCATAAATCGCTCAACAAGATAGGGGCCAGTATTGAATGAACATCATTAAAGTAAAAAATTAACTGAACACAACTGTCAAAGGTCACTGAACGCCATTTTGTCAAAAATTGCTGATCGTTATAATATCCGAAAACATCATAACATTCAGTTTTACAAAGGTCACTGAACAACATAAAATGCTGTTTTGGTTATTCAGTGTAATGACGGCAACGTCCAAAAATAACTTAACTTCATAAATAACAAAAGTCACTGAACAATATAAAATGCTTGTTTTGGTTATTCAGTGTAATGACGGCAACGTCCAAAAATAACTTAACTTCATAAATAACAAAAGTCACTGAACAATATAAAATGCTTGTTTTGGTTATTCAGTGTAATGACGGCAACGTCCAAAAATAACTTAACTTCATAAATAACAAAAGTCACTGAACAATATAAAATGCTTGTTTTGGTTATTCAGTGTAATGACGGCAACGTCCAAAAATAACTTAACTTCATAAATAACAAAAGTCACTGAACAATATAAAATGCATGTTTTGGTTATTCAGTGTAATGACGGCAACGTCCAAAAATAACTTAACTTCATAAATAACAAAAGACACTGAACAGTATAAAATGCTTGTTTTAGTCATCTAGTGAAATCAAGGCAACGTCCAAAATTAACTTAACATCATAAATGACAAAAGTCACTGAGCATTACTTTGTTTCGATAAATAACTACTATCAGAATTAGCTGAACTGCAAACTAAAAAATCTTCAGAGTTATAAATCCAATCTTGTCCTATCCAAACTAAATCATGTAATAAAAATAGATGAAAATACTTAAAATTTAACTTTCCAAAATAATTTAGTTTTTTTTTTTTCATGGTTTGAATGAGAAATGTTAGAAGTGGGTGTTCAAGTGGCAAGTTTTTTAATTTGTGATTTCAAAACATTGTTTAACATTTTTGAAAAAGAGTAAGTATGGAGTGTCTTGCCCATTCTTCTTCATACAACCTACCTTTGCGAATGGGTGTAGAATCAATCCTATCCCTTCCTATTTTCTTTAATTTTAATAATCGACGTTCAAAAGTGCCTCTTTGATGGCCTTATTGGAATAAATGATTTGACTTTGACTTTGACAAGCACATCTTTAATTTTATAGGCTCTGTATAGTTCTCTAAAAAACGAAAATAAATGTGAAATTAGAACTTGGCGCTAATTTCTAATTTTTCATTTCATCATTTATGTCACGTCAGTTGATTTTAGGTTTTCAAAACGACTTAAGTTTCACTTAATCTTTAGGGAAAATTAATAACAATGACCTATACTAATAGAGAAAGATGGTTGCTAGATTCTGAACCGAACGAATAAGATAGGAAAACAATGAAAACAGATTAATACGCATCCTTTAATTGATTGAAAGAATATACAGGTCAAGCTTTACTTTTATCGAAGCATGCAGTAGTATGAATACCCCTTTTCACCAGCTTGGGGAGTGATTTAAGAAAAAAACCCTTAAACACGCGTTTAACTATTTTTGATCAAGTATATAAGTACTGATTATTTAATTGATCGGCCCGCGCGTTATGATTTTCCTATACAAATTTTATAATCGTCTAGGTCACCAATGGAGGGTAGTTTTAAAAACTACTAGCGACAATCTTTTAGATTTACTTATTTTTATATTCATGACAAGTTTCAAATGTATAAACCTTTTGTATGAAAAATCTTATTCCTCAGATTTTTCATACAAAAGTTTTCGCCCCTTTTCACCCCCTTTGAGGAGGATTTTCGCAAAAACCCGTCTTAGTAGACTGCGACTACTGTCCAAAATTCAAGTATCTATGTTTAGCGGTTTAGGCTGTAGGCAAGTCTTACGACCCTGTTCTGTTATATATTTTATATAGAGAAGATGATAAAAAAATATTATCAGTTTCTGGTTAATTCCTTTGTATTCACCTAATTACCTATCTGCCTGCCAAATTTAAACTTTCTTGGTCATCTGGAACTGGATTATATTTTTGATCTATATATAGGTCACTCATACAAATGACGATTTTTCGACGTTAATAAATAAATACCCGTTTGAGACATGTTTATAAAATTTGGAACACGTGTATCTCGCTAGTCTCAATTTAAGAGCCAAATGTGACAAGTCTTGGTGAAATAGTTTTTGAGTAAAGAAGAGCTCTAAAGTGGCTCCAAATGGTTCGTGTAATATTACACACTGTGAGCTGCAGGCCTGAACTTTGCTTGACTGTCTAGATATTAAATGACAGTAACTCGTAATAATAAAAACAAATAATTGTTATTAACTGTATTGATTTATCGAATCATTTAATTTAATTTTGTTAAAAATAAATTAAGCTGTTGTGATTTACATGTGCATGTGTCTTCTTACTTTTTAAAGATACCAAACACACATACCTACCGAAAAAACATACACACGCATTTAAACCCAAAAACATTTCATTTTGTCTTGGGACTTTAGAGATAAACGATGGTATGCTATTTAGTCAAATATTTGTTTAGAAACTTTAGAGACGAAGAATGTTAAGCTTTTTTTACTATAACTTTGTTTAGCGACTTTTGAAAAGTGATGATCACCTACTTATGCCCTTTTATGATAATCATTCATTTTTGGCGCTTGTCATGTTGAGCAATTTAGGTATAATACGGTGTATAGCGATTTTGAAAATCTAAATGTGGTCATCAACTTTTGATGCTGACTGTACCACATCAAATTTTTTGAATTTATTTCCTTGCTGAGTAGATGTGAAAAGCAGAGTACGCTCCACGGGAGTAAAGCTGCCTTGTCTTGGGCTAACTTGAATCCCTCGGTACACTAAGGATTCTTAACTTAATTCCCTCGTTTCACTCGGGAATTAACACTTGAACACCCAGAATCCTCAGTGTCGCTTCGGGATTCAATACGCCCGTGACGTAAGGCAATGTTTTACTCCCTTGGTGCGTAATATACTATTATCCACACACATTAGTATTTCCCTTTACGTTCTTTAAAAGAAATAAGGTTTAAGGTGTGAAGACAAGACGCATATAGCAACATAAACAAACTAGGAGACGAGGTATCGAGTGTTATTGTTGTGAAAATTGCTACTCATATAGGGTTGCCATCCTTGCGAATTAAAAAAAAAACATGACAGGGATCAGGAAAGGGTCAGGGACCACAAAAATTGATATGTATTTAGCTTCCTGGCCTAACTTTATGAGCCCTTTAGAATTTTCTAGTCATTTTCAATGTGATGAAAAGTAAACTGTGACTTTTCAATTATCGAAATGGCAACCCTGCTATTCCCATGCGATGCGGCCTGCACAATGTGTTCCAGAGACAATTATTTATTTTGTTCAAATAACGCTTTGTTGGCGGGAATAACGACTATACACGTTTGTCTGTAACTATTTTGTTACATATACACACATCAACAGAATCTAGGGATATTTTAAATTTCATCAAATATCTAAAAATCTATGAAGAATTTTCTAATGTAGTAAATGGAAGAATGATAGGTTATTTTAAGGTCTATATTAAAATATAAAAAACATTTCGTGATTTTCTTGTTTCAAATAAAAATGTTACTTTTTTTAATCGCCGTAGCAAATTAATATGGTAAAAAACTTCATTTCTTCTTATAAAGCTATTAATTTTAATGAAAATTGAAATAATCTTATAAAATATAATTACTAATAATCAGTGTTGCCACCTCTTACATTAATTACACATCGACATCGATTGTTCATGCTTAAAATTATATTGTCAATGTCTTGCTGCGGTATGAGGTCCCATGTTCTTTGCAAGTGTTCGTAAAGTTGTTGTTCTGTCGTCAAATTTGGCGGAAAATCTCTCAAAGCTTTTCGTTGTAACATGTTCCAGGCATACTCGATAGGATTTAAGTCGGGCGACTGTGCAGGCCAATCCTAAACTTGAAAATCGTGGTCTCGGAGAGCGACCGACACCAGCCGCGCCGTATGGGAACGAGCTTTATCGTGCATGAGTAGAAATTCTTGGCCCATTTGGATTCTGTGTGGGACAATAACAGGCTCTACTACCTCCTCGTGGTATTTTTGTGCAGTCATGCTACCTTGGATCCAAATGAGATGGGTTCGTCCGCCAAGATGAATTCCTGCCCACACCATGATTGTCCCGCCTTGGTATGAGTGGACCTCCTGAGGATGCCGTAGACGGTTAAATCATCCTGGAGTTCTCCAAACGCGTGTTCTTCGTGAATCCGGATGAAACCCAAACCGGGACTCGTCGGTGAACAGCACCAAAGACCATTGTTCGTCACTCCATGGTAAATGCTCCCGAACCCACGAAAGCCGCCGACCGCGATTGCCACGTCGCAATGCTACAACACGCAGCGGTCTTCGAGCATGAAGACCAACTTCATGCAACCTCCTTCGCACGGTTTGGTCGCTTACCAACAGCTGGTGGTTCTCTTGGAGCCTTTGTACTAGTTGCATCGCTGTGATATCGGGTTGTCTTCTAGCGGTCATTTGGAGAAATCGCTCCTGTCTCTGCGTAGTAACGCGATATCTACCCGTGTGCCGTTCAGCTACATCCCCAATACTACGATAACGTGACCACAACCTTGATATCACGTTTTGGCTGGTGTGTATGGGCCTCAGCAACGACGCGCTGAATAGCACCATTTTCTAGCATGCCCACGGCTCGTAACATTTCATCTCGACTCAAATGACGACGTGACATGACTCCTAAAGCTCACACGGCACGTTAAATTAAAAAAGAATAACAATCTAATCCCTTTTCATTAATTAAACATAATAAAACAAATTTAATTTTCCTTATCGTAACGAATTACTATCAATTTTGCCGCCGTATTTTGTTTTTTCTTTTTTTTTATATATCTATTTTTTTAATTTTGAAAATAGAATAAATAAGGTTTCAATCTGTATAGGGTAAAACACCCAATTATTGACCCTTTAAGCGGTTTTTCTTGCTTCTTTCGCAAAATAAACCAATATACGAGTTGACAGTGGAAATGAATGTTTTTGGAAGATAAAATGAACATTGAAGAATGTAACTAAAACATTATAAACAGTCATACAAAGGTAAAAGGTGTTTTTTTTTCTCGAGTTTAGCAAAAACAGGCCATTTGACCAGTTATCAACATGCCTTTACCAAATTTTCGTCATGTACATGACCAATTTTTGACCTCCTTTTGTATAAGAATAAACTCAAATATTATTTGTTATGAATGTGATACGAGGTTTTATTTGATAAAAAACAAACAAAGCTAGTCTTATTGCCCTTCTCATTTTCTTTTTTCACACTATTTAGGTCTTCAGTCTTCAAACGCGGCCAATAATATTCTTGCACTTATTTTTGAAGTTCTGTTGTAGTTTTTATCACTTTTTGTCCAATTTTTCCTTTTTATTAGTAGTTATTTCATTTTTCTGTATTATGCAGCAGATTAAAAATGCTCGCCGGCAAAACAAATTGAAAGAATACGGCTTTAGTTCTAGAAAGTGAGTATAAAGAAGTTTGAATTAACATTTTCCCAATTACATAAGACGGTTTTAACTTTTTCAACTTATGTAGAAGACCTCACAAATGACAAAAAACCTTGATACAAATAAAAAAAAACAGCTCACACTTTGCCTCGAATATGATTTAAGTCAGATAGTTCAAACATTCAGGTTAGAGTAACTTATGTCAAAATGTTATGCATAATACCAACTTATGGCTGAGGCATCGCTCCTGTTATGTTCGGCAATTGTCCCACGAGATCATATACCGACATAAAATTGTATCAAAATCCATTCAGCCGTTCACTTTTCCTATAATAGTAGATAGTTTAAAATATTCAGAAGGATCCAGAATGTGACTGTAGACCGAAAATTTAATACCTCACTCAAATTATGCTAGGTTCTCAAGTTACTACATAAGGTATTTTTTTTATGTTTGTGATTATGCAGATACACACCTTTAGAGGTACCAACGCCCATGGGCATAATACAGATGCATTAGAGTTAGGCTACCTCACCATTAAAAATTAAGTATACGTACAAACGTGGTGTCAGTAACTGGTCTATTCGTACATATGGTTCATTACCAGCTATTGACATGTCATGTCAAATAAATGGTTATTCATACATTTGAGTGTACCACATATTGACCCCATCATTTTAACAGGTTAAGGCTCATTAAAACTTGAAAATCATATGGAAAAGCATTATGTCTGTCCTAAATAACGAAAAAATACCAAATTGTAAGGAATCTATCGTGTAAAACTGAAATAAAATGACATTGAAAAGAACCGTCAGCTTAGCAAATTGTTAAGTTTATTGATGATTTTAGCAGGGTATTTTATTATCATAGGTTTACGGACGCAATATTGCTTTATTTAAATTTTCTGTGACGCCAATATATTACTAGATAAATTATTTTTCATTTTCTGTATTCTTTATGCAGCACTGCAAGAAGATTTATTATTATTTTTGGTAAAAACTGTTAAGCGGTCAGTAGTTGGTGGGAGGTCGGCAATTGGGTACTTTACCCTACTAACTTTTTATGAAAACTAAAAGGATTTTAAACTAAACATTCGTAAACAATTTAGGATAAATATATCCCTAGATTCTGTTGATGTGTGTATGCTTTGCTGCAATAATAAAATTGAAAATAGAAAATACCTTTCTGTGATGGCAGGCTTTTCTTTTTTCAATATGATGTTCCTGTTTTAAGAAGGCTGCAGAATGTAAGTAAAAACGAGCTTTGTACTAAAAGGATAAAGAATATTTTATTTATTTATTTTCAGACTTCTTTGGCCCAATTAGAAATCTTTCCACCCGCTGTATTCCATTAATTTCAACCAATCAAATGGCTTTAATCCAGTTTTAAGAAATGCTTGAGTATTGAGCGACGCTTTTTATGTAATACGGGACTTGGTTAGATTATTTTGACTAACTTTGCATCTTTTTTTAGGACTTAGGCAAAGTTAAAGACAGGGCATGACTATTGCTTATTAAGAAGTACTCAGATGAACAACTCATTGAGTATCTCCACTTTGACAAAATGAAGCCAGAACTCCATTTTCAAAGCGATCGCTGAAAAAGAATCTGAGGTCACTTTCCTTAGGAAATTATTTACATTGACTTTTGAAATATGGGCTAGAATCGCGATAGAAAACATTGTGATCCCTGCAGTGGCTAGTAGCTAGGCGGGGATGAAGCAGACTCATCATCACTTGCCATTTAGTCCCATAAAATACTTATTTGTTCAATTTGGTTCAGTAGATATGTTTAATTATATAATCATTTTCTTTTTTTACAAGGTTGCATTTTTAGTTTCATAACACAGACTCATTCTTATTTACCTTCTTTCTTTTGTTGCTCTTTAGTCTTTGGTTAAGTTCTTATCTTAAAATAGGCTTAGTTACCAGCTGTTTTCAGTTATGGCAAACGAAATTAGGCCTGTCTTCTACTACTACTGTCAGCCCGTATCATCCCACTGCTGGGCAAAGGCCTCTCCCCATGACTTCCAACTTTTTCGATCTAAAGCTAATGTAAGCCACTGGTTGTTAGTTTTATCCAGCTCATCCCGCCATCTTCTGCGAGCTCTGCCGCGACGCCTTCTGGCCTGTCTACTCAGT
The DNA here is from genome assembly GCA_028554685.1 of Agrotis ipsilon. Lineage (NCBI taxonomy): Eukaryota > Metazoa > Arthropoda > Insecta > Lepidoptera > Noctuidae > Agrotis > Agrotis ipsilon. Next base: position 15,719,161 of record CM052962.1, on the reverse strand, counting down.
GAAAATCGCTAATAAGTATGTATTTAAAATCAACAAGTTACTTATGAGTTTCTAATGAATGGTTAAGCTCACAACACCTCGTTGAGAACTTCGAAGTTAAGCTAACTCTTGTGTAGTTGTATTTATTGAGTTAGATAAACAAATAAACACCTAGAACTTGTTGTTTATGTTGCTATCATGTTTTGACGTGGCGGGAAGGTAAACGTTGTTATTTACCCACTGGTTCGTAAACTCCTGCTGTGTTCATAAAATATACGGTATGTTAATTAATGCTGATTGTTCTGGAGAATGTATTTATGCCTTCCATCGTTGCAGGATCCATCCTGCAACGAAATTAATTAGAAAAGAATAGTGGTGGTTTAGGAAAAATATGTTTCCACTTTCCTCGATGTCAAGCAGGAGACGGAACAAAACAAGGCCAATAGGCACAAATGGTCTTTACAACTGGGAGAAGCCTAGTTTCCTAGCACCACGGGTAACTACTAATAATTAATGGGTCGAGAACTTCATTGTCACGACGCTTTTCTGGTAGTTGCCAAGCTGTTGATTCGGGTTTTCAGGAGTTGCAGTGGTTTGGAAATGGCGCGGAGGGCTTGTCACAAAAAAAAATGCTGATTATTGGCTAATAATATTGAAGATTTTTTACTTTTCGCTTTGGTGGCGGGACTATTAAATCGATCGCAGCACGATGTGACAGAAGTGTGAACTAACTCGGGGCTGTCGGGAGCACATGTCGGGAGTGACATGTAAAGTATCAAGTTGAATAAAAGCACCACAACCTTTATACCTATAAGTACTTTTTTAAGTTTTGTCTAATTTTCAAAGAAACACAAGCCGAGAATGTTTTTCAAAATATCTAGTTGGCAAGAGTTGGTGGAATCCTATGTCCTGAGATTATATAGTGTTAACTAGGAGGCGCTGTTATCGATCGATCGTACGATGATAGTCAATAGTGCGTTCCCTCCAATAGTTAGGTTTTCCAAAATGAGAAGACAAGAATATTTTTAATCCATTTATTATTTTCATTGTAAACTCATACACTTGTTCTATCATCAACCGTTTATAATTTACGTTATACACGTCATACATCACGAGATGAGACTTAAACACTAACGCTCTCCATGCGTTGTAAGAGACGAATTAAAAAATAATTAAAGGATAAAAATCAAGAGTTCTTGAAACGTGGTTGACTGGCTTCAAAATTATTTAATAAAGGACTTAATTTGTAATTCAAAATATTAGAAATAATATCCAACGAAGTAGAAAAATAACGTTTAGTAGAAAGAAAAGTATTACAAATAAATTACAAGTTTTTCATTTTTCATTTTAATGACGTTTGGTGTAAAACTTTGAAGAGTGAAGAGTTCTTATATTACAGAAAATGTAAGTTATATTTGAAGAAATAATAAAGATATAAATAATAGTATTCGTCTCCTACAACGCATGGGGTTCCAAATGCATTTACTTTACTTTTAACATACTCGGGCGCACCATAATTGACTTGAAAAAGCAAAACAATCGATAAAGCGAGATTTTCAAAATAATATTTATAAACAAAAACATACTAAATTAAATAATTCGAATAGTGTTCCGTTTTGGAAACGCTGCAAAATAATCACTTCAGTTTTCAGTAACAACATAATTTATGGCACTTTTTTACAAAAAGGAAACAAAATACAGTCCATTTTTTATAAACAGGAATTATTAGGAATGCTACACACTCGGGTTGGAATATTTTAAGCTGGTTCATTTTTAGGCTCGTTGGGCCGATCGGCTATCATCCCATTAAGCGTCTAGTCTTTCTGAATCATGTTTGCGTCGGCTCGGCCCGACACAATTAGAGCTGAACCGAGTTGGCTTCTTCTACTCCCAGCTGTTCCGAAACATGCCGACCCGAAAAAGTGCTGTAGCACTTTTATTAAGAACAGAAATGTTTTGGATCGAATATGGATTTTTAAGTTAGCAAAGAATTAGCTAACTTACTACAAGAATGCAGAACAAAAATTACTAATCCTTATATTAATTGATGTTCATTGACATTATTTTAGAAATAAAAGGCTAATAATATATTCGAAAATTCGCATCTCTTAACACTTCCTATTTAGGTAAATATAATTACCAAACTACGGTAACTTTATTGTATTGTAGGCAAATTAAAAGCGAATAAGCTTTTGAGCTTCAAATAATTGAAGCAATTCTATTCCCGGATTTGCTAATACAACTTTAACTTTGTAAAGTTTTGGCGCGAATTATTCAACGATCGGATACATTGCCCGGTAAGGCGTGGTACACACTTATACCAATCGGTTCGGTTCGGCATGCCGACCCGAATAAGTGTGCACCATCCCTATAAAATCACCTCGTAAGAACCGTAACATATTTTACAACTGTCTAAGTGTTTATTATTTACGATTATAAATAGTGTGCAGTAATTACATTGAAAAAGTTTGTGTATTCTTACAATGTAGAGATAGTATAGGTTTTTTGTTATTGCATATTTATTCGCTTCGTTTTGAAATATACACACTACAGTCACATTACGACACCACAATTTTTACGTCGTAAAAAAGAGTTTTATATAAAAAATGTTCGTAGTCTCAAAAGTGACCGCATCAACCATTCAGACGAGAACTTAATCACAATAATTATTAACAGCCGTCTTCTTCAGAACGGTCCCAATGACTATATAGATATTCGAAAGCTATTGCTCTATCTATTGGCCATAATAAATAAATATGAATCAACGTAAGAGGCATTAGACGTGTTATTGCAATATCGACTTCCGACATCAAGACAGAAGTTTAAAATTGCAATAATAAGGTTAATATCACTTACGACTTTTCAAAATTCCACTTTAGTCGAGGCTACTGGGACCGAACGAAGTGAACTATGATATTGACGAGTAACTCTTCCTGCTGTACAAACTTGAACCTTATTAACTAGCTAAACCTTATTCTTAAGTTAAATTATGCTTTATCTTTGGCGATTACACTGCTTATGGTACCGTGAAATTTGAGAGAACTTAAAAATTACGTTTGATCATAAAAAACCGTACGAACATCGTTGTAAAGTCTCACAAAGTTTCCTATTTTAATACTGAGATACAAAACTGTTCGCTTTACAGAATAAAATGGTACCATTATTACTTATTCTACTTAATACATATAGCTAATAAGATAATCCCGGGAATGGATTCTTGAAAACAATCTTCAATTGTCCAATCGAGCGTGTTTTGACGCCAAGCGCCAATTTCAAGGACAACATAAATATTTGTATTTTTTTTTTTAATTATTTTCAAGAACACATCCCTCAATTAAACGATTAATAGTTACATTTTGTGGTGTTATAGCAAGAGCAGTACTTCCCATTAAAGTTAAACTACATTGTCTATAGATAAACGTCATTAATTCTTGTTCATCAAATGGCAGTTTTCATTTGCACCTTATTTACAAATAATTATTATATTTTTATGTAAATTGCTTCTACCAATTCCACTTCTTACTAACTCACACACGATGGAATGCTTAATTTAATTTTTATATTATTTTATTTACAATTAATTGGTTAGCTGTAAATAAAATAAGTTTAAATTCAAATTTATTTAAAATTAAATAGCCCTAACTTATATTTACATTAGGTCCACGCAATTTAAATCAGTTTAGTTATTGAGCCATAAATATGAGAGCTAAATAATTTAATTAACTACCCAGTAGAGATTCCCGATTATTTTTCCGAAATAAAAATTAATTTCTAGTCCAAATATTTTGTTTTTAATTTTATTGTTTGTGGAAGACCACGTGAAAAAGGACGAAAGTAAAAGAAAAGTATCTACTGTTAATATTATTTACATTCTTAAGTTATTTAGAAGATATACAATGCAATAAAATGTCTACTGTCAGGCTCCGAGCCGTCTACTTTTTAGTATTAGATGCCAAAAGAATAAATATTTTTTAAAGATGTGCCGACATGTCGTTAAAGCTGACTAGTCGGCCTTTTTGCAGTCGTCTAGTCGGCACATTTCTATAATTTTCTCCAATAATTTGGCAGTTTTCGACCTAAATTTAGCGCTAAAAAGCGTTGAAGAATAACAGTTCGTTAGACCAATGCCGGATTTCATCTTAAACACTATATTGAGCGAAAACCCGAGTCCAAAAACATGCGAAGTCTTTGTTGACACAGTCGTCACTATCAACGTTAACGTGAGTTATCAACAAAATTGTTATAAAATATTGGTCTTCAACATTCGCTAACACAGCCTTATTAGACTTTTATTGTACAGATAAATAAATATTATTGATAAGCCAACGCTGTTCTTCAAAAATTTTATAAACAATAAAATGAATTTTCTGATAGAAAAATTTAGATTTTTTAATAAAAAATATAATGTAAAATAGGCCTCACTTAGAGAGTTACCAAAGTAACATTACCTAAACATTTGTGCTAAAATGATTCACTAAAAAATTCGAGACAGCAAAAATAACGTTCGTCAAAATATTTCTCGACATAAATATTAGACCAGTATTCACAATAAATTACAAAGATTTTGAGCAATCACGCACAGGTAGAAGTTATTCGTTCTATGAAACATCTGCGCTGACAGAATGTTTGCATAAGAAATGATTTCTTTAACAAATCACTGATTTGAAAATCAATTAATTTCAATCCATTTTCGTCATACTATTTTTTTCATTCAATTTATTGCAATGTCCTTTAATAACCTTTGCGTTGAAATATTCTGTCAGCACAAAGACACAATTAACCACAGTTGAGATATCAGTCACAGATTCACAAAAACTCATTCTAAGTATGTTCACTCCGTATTCACTATGATTGTCATAGCGAGACATCGAGTGTCGAGAACGTCACGTGGGTCGAGGGAACACTGGGACACATGACAGCGTCAGAGGGGTCGGGGACACTGAGGGGAGGCAGCGTCAGAGGAACACATCCAGAGGAGTTAGAGAGGCGCGGGGTTGCCCCTAGAGCTCTGTCACGGCGTACAGGTCGCGTGTGTCCGCGTGTGGCGGGTGGATTCGCTCGACGCGGTCGCGCTCGCCTCGCTCGGGGCGCTCAGGTCGCTCCGCTCGCTCGGGACGTTCGGCGCGCTCCGGTCGCTCGGCACGCTCGGGCCGATCGGGTCGCTCTTGTCGTTCGGGGCGCTCTGGGCGGTCTTGCCGGCGGCGGTGTGTCGTGTGAGTACTGTGCGGCTGCGCGGGGACGTTGTTCCGTCGCGGTCGCTGCAGCGAGCGGTACTCCAGCGCCGCGGCCGACAGCGGCTGCGGCTGGTCGGGGTGCGGCTTCCTGGCGGGCCGCACGGTCGCGTACTTGTCGGCGGCGGGCGCGTGCGGGGGGTGCGGCGGGTGCGGGGCGTGCGGCGGGTGCGGGGCGCTGAAGGTGCCGAGGGAGACGGCGGCGGCGGCGGGACGCGGCCGGGGCGCGCGCGGCCCGAACGACGCGTACTTGGGGTCGAAGCGGTTCAGGCTCGTAGAGCGCCCGGATTGACCTGGAACGGTATTTGAAATATGAAGCTTTTGTGGCTACCAACGGTAGAAAATATTGGTTAAAACCTTCGACCATTAATAAAAACTAGAAACACAATCAGCAACAAAAAAAGTCCTCACCAAAAGAATGATCAAATCAGAGATCGGTCATTCTTTTAATTTAGTAGGTACCTACTGTTCTAACGCTTGGTACGTAAACATGCCTCCGTGCTCGTTTAAAAAGTGCAAAAATCACTCTTCCAGGATCGGAAATTAGGATGGTATTATATGTTTATTTCTGTTTTCTTTCTCTTTCTATTTACGAACCTACTTGAGGACCGTTTTAAGTTCGTTTTTGTACGGGATTGTGTGTCTAGTTGTTATTAATGATCGAAGGTTAAAACATATAGTAGTAGTTCTGACCTGCGTTATGTTCTGGTGGGCACGCGCCGCCGGGCCGGTCTCAGTAGAAGTCGCTGGACTCCAGTGTCTTGCACTGCTTGCTGAGCGTGGCGTACTTGCCGTTGTGAGGCGCGCGGCCCAGGGTGTGCGCGCCCGAGTGCACCGCGCCCGCGCCGCTGCCGGCACCGCGGCCCAGGGTGGCGCTGCCTGACATGCGCGACCTGAGGGGAGGAGTGGCATATCTAGAATGGGCTCATAAAAACAACAGTACATAGCTGATAGGACATAGCAAACATGCTACTCATAGGATTAGCGATTAATGATTTTAAGAGCTGATGGTACAATTATTAATCAAAATAGCGTGCGGAATATTTGTTCGCGCATTTTTTTTGTGAGCGTTCTAATCCTGAATTGCGTTTAACCGGTGTCCGGCCACAGTCTAGCACACGAAAATTTTCGGACTGCGTTTAGCAATGTGTACGCACAAATAACGTGTCCACTTCTCACATGTGCGCGCTCAAAAGTATTCAAGTATGCGCGAACAATTTTAGAATGTTCAACCAATATCGCATTCTGCTACACAGAGTTGGAATCGCATCTCTATAAATACTCATGAATCAGAAAACTTATTACTGATAAGTAGCAAATCAGCAAAGGCCCTTACCCAACGCATTGAGATTTAAAAATAAATCTGTTTTGTAAAAATTCACCATTTGATTGTCATTATGCCCAACCTAGTCACTTTTTAAAACTCAATGTGCTATGTTGACAGCCACGTACTGCACTGTTTTACAACACACAAGGGGGAAGGCTCAGATGTATCTGGTATGAAATGTTTTCGTGTTTGGTTTATATTTAGTAATTAGAAGAAATGGAAAACATTGGCTTTAGAGTTGAAGAAATTAAATGCACTGATTATTCAAAATGGAAAACACGATTGTCACAAACATATGAAATGGCACTCAACTAGTTTTAATTACGTGTATATTTCAGGATTAATAAATATTTTTGTAAAATAATTTTTTGGCTTAGTTCCCATGGTATTCTCGCCCACACATTCAGCCCAGCTTACCACTACTGCTGTTCCAACTCCGTGTAAACTGGGCCGCGGACCAGAGGCAAGTTTCCCTCTAAGCCAATTTTTTAGTTAAAAATCATCAAATAGACAATCCCAAAATGTACACATAATTCAACACATTTAAAACCCGTACCTGGGCAAGACATCACAAAATAGTATACCTAAAATATTCATAGTTACCTTGGCTTTTCGAAGTCCATGAGTTGCACATCAGCGCCGTAGGAAGGTGGCTTGCCCGGGCTAGACAGAACGTTAAACATAGTTACCGTGGCAAAGGGGTCTCTGCCTAGTTAGGCAACTACGTAGATCTATAGACCTACGTAGTTAGGCATTTTAGGTTAGTCACAATTTTTTTTTTTTGCTTTACACCCCTGAATACTCGATGAGTATGTCAAAAATCACGGTGTTTTGTTGAAAAGCTAGTGGATTTTGTCAGAAAACTTCTGATAAGCGTAAAGCGAACTAGTTTTGTTGATGATAAAGTTAGTTAATGATTGTGAAGCTAGGCTATAGTTAGTGCTTATTGAGATGGTAGTAGCGGTCATTTACTAATCTTCAGCTGTTTGCTGAATTATTTAAAATGGTTCAAAATGAGACGCGCGTAAGTAAAGTAATTTGTAGATTACATTATTGAAGTCGACAGGATTTACGTGTGTAAAAATCTATAGGGACTAGAAGGATGTAAGAATTTTAATCTGTGAAAACATTGTGACATTGTTTACCACAAATTTTAAAAACATGGTAGCTATGGTATGACTTTGTTGTTAACCGAATGTTTTTTTAAACAAGTAACCAATCAATTTCTTCCTACGACCTATGATTTTTTTCAGAATCGTCATTACAATTATGTCTTCAATTTTTCAAACAATAAGAACTACAGATTACATATTTCTCTAGAATTTTAATTACAATTAAATGTGTTATTTGATTGGACGATTTCTCCCTAGCAAGACAAATAAAAGGGGCAATGACCAGTACCACCACCTCTCAGAGCACACACTACAACAGTGGTGATCATATCACCTGGGTCGCTCCAGGTCCATGAGCTGCACGGCGGCCCCGTACGAGGGCGGCTTGCCGTTGTTGTAGGGAGCAGGCCGCGGCAGCGTGCGGGACGCCTGGCTGGACCCGCCGGACGACAGGAACGGAGCCTGCTCCTCACCACCGCCGCTGCGTCTGCGCAGGACGGGGTTTAAGGAACCTGGCTTGTGGCTATAGAGGGGGGAAACTGGGGGGTAGTTCCTCATCGAATGAAATGGGAGGAACTTGCAAACTAGGGTATTTTTTTCAACCCGTTTTCTGTCTGGCGTTTAGCCAATAATATCCTTTTTTTTTGCGATTGATGTCGTGCTGCTAAACAAAGGTATCCTGTATATCTTTCTACGTTTTTTTTTCCAACTATGGAAATAAAATTAATAAAACAGTTCACTACAACCACCTGTCTTGGAGCATGTAACACAACATTGTTCTTTATAAAACACTAGCGGCCCGTCCCGGCTTCGCACGGGTGGAGGACCTGGTCTAAAACCCGGTTCCGGTGGTTACAAATACAACACAAAAATAATTATCCGAATCGGTCAAGCCGTTTTCATGTTATGTCGTGACAACGGAAAACGGGTTTCATTTTTATATATTAAGATCAAAGTAAAAAAGTAATGTTAAAAAACCAATTAATTATTCAGTTAGTTACTCTTATTAACATAAGATTAAGCTGTTTTGTGTATTAATAGCAACGATCGCAAACTTACACTTAACCTTTATTTAAAATTATTCACAATTGCGAACAAAGACTTGCGGCGAAAAGCACAATAATTGTTAGAAAACATCGTTATATTAAGTTAACACAAGTTATTATAAAACATTTACAAATCAAAAGTTTCGATACTATCCTTGACGAAGTAAAACCCACCACCAGCCGAGCAGTAAAGACACCAGCGATAAATATTGCACATCGACTATTACAAAGAGACAGTCGGCTAGTTTCACCTTTGCAGGGCGCTATCCTGGTCGCACGTAGCACAAACGTCACATAAGTGGTGTGTAAGGCGCCCATTATACGGTAGGTTTTGCCATGGCTAAACCATGGCAGAGATTTTTACTGACGGAAAACCTATCGTCTAATGCGATGATTGACGTTTATATGACGAAAATGTAGTCGATAAGAATTCCATCATTCATGATTGATGGAAATGATTGACCGTCTATTGGGCGCCTTACAAATATTTAAAGATTTGATGCCACTGTTTGCGTAGCGATTACGAATAGGTACGTAATTATTATTTTTTTTTTTTTGATCTACAAGTATCCGGATGCGACTTACGATACAGGAGAAGTTCCTATACTGGTAAAATGTTAAAAAAAAGTTATAGCTCTATGAAGCCTAAACTAGCCTAGATTATCTCTTTCTAAAGTTACATAATGTGCATTATTTATCATAATTTGTAACTAAAACTAAGTTGCAGGCCCGAAGCCACCTAACATGCCGATTCCTATCGAGTTACCTTTCGAAATATAGCAAATACTAGTGTTAATTTATTTTCATTTATCATTAAAAAAAATTACGAAGTTACATTGCTTGTAAAACTAAAACTAGCAATCAAAGAAAAACACTCAAACTAAAAGTAACAATCATAGAAATAATAAATATTTACTTAAGAAAATAAAACAAAGAAATAAATAAATAAACGCCTACAACTGTCTTCCGCGCAATTTCAACTCGCGCAAAACAAGCAAGGTAAGCCGTAAGGCGAATCAGGAATTTAGTACTTATAATTTCATAGAAATCTCTCTCGGCGACCGTGACCTTGAGGCCACCTAACTCGGCTAGTTTAAGTAAGTTATAACCCGAGATTTTTCGGCTTCCGACAAGGACAGAGAAATGTAATGCGTACGCCAGAACGAGATGGAATGATACTAGACTTCGTAATTCGTATGGATAGTTTTACTTGGATGACAGATTCACATTAGTTTTGGTTCGCGCTTATTTTTAAGTGTTTTTTTATTGTTTTAATTTAACTTATCAATTTGGATTTGATTTGGTATTATTGAAATTGATAAGTTTTTCGTAGTGAGTGCAGTAAAACAAGGTTAGTTCAGTTCAATTGTATTGTTTGGTAAATATTCACCTTACAACAGTCATGTTAGTTTCGAAGTTTCAACTAGATGGCGTTGTGCAATTACGTCACGATCCTGAATCGCGGTGTTAACATCTGTAGGCCATTAGTATAAGGTTTAATGCCTCATTTACATTCAGCTGTAGTGAGCAGGGAAGTGGGCAGGGAAGTGGGCAGGACGAGTATGTAAACGTATACTTCTCATGCCACTGCTCAATGCCACTCGCGCTGCCCAGCGCTCCCCAAAAGAGCGGTTTTTATGCGGACTTCAAAGGACCGGCAGCGCGAGCGGTAGGGCGTGTTTACAATTCTGCTCAAGCGCTCAGTTGACGCCGTGCGCCCGGAGTGATTAAACGTGTATCTGCTGTCCGTTACAAACTATTCATCTCATTGAAAAAGTTTTTCTAATTAATTCTTCTGCATTATAAAATATTATCTTAAGCAGGTTGGTAGGTACTTACAAAGTTCTATTACGATGAATAGATATCATCCACCATCTTCTACGACGTCTTTTCTTTTTTTTCATTAGATTTATTTTTAACTGACGCATATAATTATGTATCGCTAAAAGACACAGCGCGGACACTGCAAAAATTTCAACGTCTGCCATTGCCGGAACTTGAAAGCGAAGTGAGAGGCAGGGCAGTATGTAAACACACATTTCCTTCGATCCTGCCACAGCAGTATTTAGGGAATTATTGCCGGCAGCGCGAGGAGCAGCGATAGGGGCTGAATGTAAATGAGGCATAAGACCATGTATTTTTTTTGCGAAGAACTGTCGAGCAGTGCACGACTCAATACATTTTGACCTGCGAGATGCCATGCCATACATAAAAAAAATATTTATTTCGTTGGTAATTGGTATTGTGAACATCAAAAAAATCTAAATTTCAATAATTTGTTAACCGACTACTAAACAGGAGGTTAGTGGTTACTCAATTAGTTCTTTAATTCAAATTGTTTTTTTTATTGTTTCTTCTTTATTCGTGGCACTTCGTCGTTAATGAACCGATTTTGATGATTATTTTTGTTGGAAAGAAGATGTTTTAGAGGTGGTTGTGGTCCCATGATAATCAGGGTTTGATGGTGGAAGACCAGAGAAATCAAGCGGAACTTTCAAAAATCTTAGAGACAACTAGTGTTTACAAGTTTTTTCATTAGATATTTCAAAGCTCTATAATTTAGAGTAGGTATATCTGTTGATGATGAAGCATTTTTTGGCCCGGGTTTACCTTCAAGATTATTTACCCTACGCCACTGCTAAGTTGTTCTGCTGTATATTGTGACTTACTTGGTGTTGATGTAGATCCATGCGTGTGAGTCGACTAGTACTATGGCAGTGAAGAGGAAGCCGGCCGCCACAGCCGCTATGAGTTGTAGTGATAATGCCTGAAAGAGTAAGTTTTTATTAATTTTAACAAATATTATAAATTCAATAAGATTCGATATTCCACTTTTTGTTGCCAATAAAAGTTTTTGTTTTTAAATTTAAAAAAAAAAAGTTTATTGTAAAAAAAAAACAGTTTCAAACTAAGAAAAAGAAAGAAAATAGTGTTTATTATTGTCTGAATATTTTACAATTATAATGCATTATGAATTAGGACCTTTAGGTTAGGACCTTGGCATTATGTCGTTCTTATTATCATTCTTTGTGCAAGCGCAATGTTGCATGTTTTAAAGCCAGGCCTAGACTGGTGTAACGTGTAATGTAATCCACCGTGTAATGTTACACAAGGTCTACCTGTCGATCGTAGTGCCGTCCACACGTAGAATTCATGTTACATTACACAGTGGATGACATTACACGTTACACCAGTCTGGGCCCGGGTCGATCTCTGTTACCAAATACAGAGAACGCATGCACTCAGACATGCATCAACAGATTATATTAGCGACACAGATTGGGATGGATTGCTGTGGCTCTTTAACAATAAGGATGGGTCGGACATACTAGATATGGGAAGCAGAGGGCTGAATATTACAGTGAAACTTGAACTTTATTACCTGCAAACCGGCATCGCAAGCGGCGCGTGCGGCGGCCACGAAGTAGGCGCGCGCCATGCGACACTCGAGCGCGCCGCTCAGAGCGACCAGCGCGCGCTCCGCCTCGCCCGTGCCCGCACCCAGCGCGCCCAGGGCCGGTTGGAGACCTGAGCGTACACGAAGAATCAATAAAAATCTAGTCTTTATAAATAAAAGAACAGGGTATGGTCGTAGGACTCTCCTACAGCCAAAACTGCTACACGCAGAAACCTATGATCTCCCTATGGTCTCCCTATGATCATAGATCACCCTATGGTATCTCTATGATCTCCCTACTGTCTTCCTATAGTCTCCCTATAGTCTCCCTATGGTCTCCCTACTGTCTTCCTATAGTCTCCCTATAGTCTCCCTATGGTCTCCCTATAGTCTCCCTGTGCTATCCATATGCTCTCCCTATGGTCTCCTTATGGTCTCCCTATTATATCCCTATGTTCTCTTTATGGTCTCCCTATGATAATCTATCTTCTATATACATACAGGGTGGTGATGACAATACGACAATAAATTAAACTTCGTGTACCTTATGACGTTCCCAATATACCTACAAAAAATCATTTGAAAATATCAAGTAGTTTAGTCACAGGAAATTATTTTTCATTTTCAATATTTGCTACATGATGTATCTGATTTTAAGGAAGCACTAACAGGTTAACGACCCCCGCATCGGTAAAACAAAGACACGTTGCCAACTCGCTATTTAAAAACTTACGCCAAATTATTTTTTTGCAAATTAGACCTTAATCCAGGCCAATAAGATTCACAAAGGGTATCCTTAAGAGTTACACAAGAAGATAACGCATGCGGAGGTTGATTAATAGAAAATTTAGTAAGTGCGAAAGAGATAAATAAAAATGTAATTTGATTTGTTTGTACTTCATTTTTTGTCGTAACTTGAAACTACGAAATACGAATTTAGGTCAGTGTGTCGCTATGATCCTGTGACGATCCACGCGTCATCGCAAGCGCACGAGTACCGCAGGATGTACTTTCTTTGGCCACCTTGCCGCGCCTACTTTGAAGTAACCGACGCCCGAGTTTGTGTTTGTGATTTGTTACTAGTTCTTTATCTTAAGTGCGAAATTGGACGCTTTATTATTTTAGTGCCAGGACACGTAACATTTTAATAGGTATCAGCGTTTAGTGAATTGGGCAAGATAAGACTCTTGGTTTTCATTGTGTCAATCATGCCTCGTTAATCGTACACAGCTTTGGAATACACCGACATGGTTTTAATTTACGGGGAGTGTCACAGAAATGCCGCTTTGGCTATACGGACGTACTGAGAGAGGTATGGGAACAGTCGAGTTTGTCTAAAGGGCGCACGATTGTTCCAGCTGTCCAGAGGATGCGTGAAAATCGATCCTTAATCCCGCATGTGGGTAGTGGCTACTCCACGTGTGAGAGTGACCCACGAGGAACGAATTTTAAATTATTTTGAACGCAACCCAATGTCTAGTTTGGGCCGGTCGACATTCCTACATCAGACGTACTTATCTAAGTAATTGAACAGTGATCCAGATAGTGATTAATAATTTAATTTAAAAAATAACCAGCTGATGAGAGGTGCCTGATTGTTTGGTGAATAGTCTGTGATTTTAGCACGTTGGCTGCCATGGGGGGTCAAAATGACCGGCACTTGGTAGAAGCGTTGGGGCCATGGGGGGCTTAAATGACCGGCACAACTAAGGTAAACTTGAACACTTTTTGCGCGCTGACGGCCACGCGTGCAACGCAAAATACCATTACAAGTGGCCGGCGCGGCCCCAATGATCACTTTAGATAACTTGGCCTCAAAATATTTTTATAATTTTTGGTTGTATGAATGTTTTTGTAGGAAGTCGAACAAAATTATGATGTAAATTAAAAACAGTATACTATTTAAAATATTTTTATTTTTAGAAATCAAAGAATAGTGTTATTTAGAAACACATTATTATGTTTTAAGATCAAAGTAATTTAAAATTAAAAAAAACAAACAGAAAATTAATGATTTTTATCAAAACACGATCTGCACAAATATGGCTTATCTGGGCAAACTGAACAAAATGAAGTTACCTTTTTGGTTTTGTTTTTGGCGATTTTTCTTCCATGCATTTGCGAATTATTTTTGTAACAACCTACACAAAATTTTCTTGTCGTCGCAGCCTTTCCTTTTGCTTTTACAAGAGAATGTTTTATTCTCCTAAGCCTACACGGAATGTTAGCTCCATAACGCGGGTTTGAGTCAATCATTTGTTGTGACAGTTTTCGTCTAAATTCAATAATAGGTATCATTTTTTTGTGGTAGCTTCATATAAAATCCGAGCATTTACTACAGCTGTGTTTAGAAGCAGTTCTAAGGCCAACTTCTTGTACCACTTGATGGACTTTCGAAGCGGAGAAGAATACGCTGTCATTTGATCCGAGAGGTCTACTGCTGCTTTAGCTTTATTATAATCCATAATTATCTTCGGATTAATCACCGCTATTCCTCTCTTATTTTTAGTTTTTAAAAATCTTTTTTTTTCTAATTTCTCTTTTTTTATAAATTTTTACGCGGTTAACAAGGATGACCGGCAATTCGACCGGCGTGGCTCCAATGAAAAATATATTACATTTGCGCCGCGCCGGGTGTAATTGACCGGCGGACTAAAAACAGCACATAATATACAAAAAAGTATATAAAAACTTATATAATATATAGAAATCTTATAAACAAGTCGTTTCACGTCATTTAAACGGCTGATGAAAAACGCAAATATATTCGGATTTTCATATGGCAGGCAACGTGTTAGTGTAATTGTTTTACTGAACATTAGCTAAAAGGTCAAGTCGCTACAGGACTGCGTGGTTGCCGCTCTTACCTAGGTTAGTGAACCAATATTATAAATGGTGTTCTATTTCGTATTCAGTTTTATGACATTTAGTTTGTTTGAAATTTTTTTTTTTCAATTTCGATTTTGGGATTTTTTTGACAGTGTAGAATTATTTCTATGAACTAGTATAATGTGTGTTTTAATTTATTGTCGTATTGTCATCACCACCCTGTATAATAAAACTGTAGAAAAATTATTTTTGTACATTAAATAAAAACTCAAAAAATATAGCCAGGGTATTAAAGGACAACCAATAGAACCCATTTCTAGCATTTTTAGAATTTTTGTCTGTTTGTCTGTGTATTTGTCCAGGTATCACGTAAAATATACGAAATTAACGTAGATAACTTTTATACACAACGATTAAGCGTAACTTGGAGAGGAACTTAGTTTTTGTTTCATTGGAATCGGTTCAGTCTATCAAAAGATATTTGAATTTAAACCGTCTTATTACAAAACGAGGTTTAACTATAAACCCAGGTTTAAATCACGTCAAACTATGGTTTACCTAAAAACGTTATTACAAAACGTGGTTTTGCGTTAAACCATGGACTAAACCTTGGTCTAACTTTAATCCACGCCTCCCCCTAGTTTAGCGGTGGTCTAAAGTCGTAGCTGTCAAAGTTGTGTCAGTTTTTCATTGAATATTTTCCATTGTATTGTTGTTTTTGTGGTATTTTGACCTAAAACATGGTCGACTTAATGGATAATGATCCTAGATTAACACTTAGGCTACTTTTAATTTCGTTATCATGTTCCCGTGGGATAATTGCTTGACATACTTATCCCAAACATACTTTACTTAGACATACACTAGTAATATTCACATTAATAAAGATGGTGAAATTATTAAAAAGAGGCAACTGTTCTAAAAATGAAAACAAAACTTCATAATAATTCCAAAAAATAATTAGTAAACATGTCATAGTTTATTATGACACGCGAGAATGTTACGTTCCATTACGCGCTTTAAATGTTATGTAAGTAAAGAATCCAACATTAAATAATATGCATAAAAAATCAAACTACAGTGTAGGAAATGACTTATATCTAAATTCTAAAAAATAAATCAATATTTTTAATATCTCTAAACCTCAATTAATCATAAACGAATTATCAATACATTCTGTTTTCTGGTAATATGGAACGTTGCAATCGAATGATAACATGATGAACGAATGAAATTTGTATTAATCTGTGGTTGGATTTAGACCTCGGTTCAAATGACGGTACTAAGAAGTCTGAGGTTTATTTATGTTTTGTAATACGAATAATTTTAAACCATGGTTTAGCACTTAAGCCTAGACTTGATAGTTCTGGTCTAAACCAGGGTTTTGCGTTGTTTTTGTAATAAGACGGAAAGTGTTTCAGAAGTTTCTTTGGTCTCACACATTGATTTCGTACGTCAGTCGCGCGATCTAACTTCGAATAGAAAAACTAGATTATTCAAATAACTGCAATGGATTGGAATGGACTGGAATGGACTGGAATGGACTGGAATGGACTGGAATGGACTGGAATGGACTGGAATGGACTGGAATGGACTGGAATGGACTGGAATGGACTGGAATGGACTGGAATGGACTGGAATGGACTGGAATGGACTGGAATGGACTGGAATGGACTGGAATGGACTGGAATGGACTGGAATGGACTGGAATGGACTGGAATGGACTGGAATGGACTGGAATGGACTGGAATGGACTGGAATGGACTGGAATGGACTGGAATGGACTGGAATGGACTGGAATGGACTGGAATGGACTGGAATGGACTGGAATGGACTGGAATGGACTGGAATGGACTGGAATGGACTGGAATGGACTGGAATGGACTGGAATGGACTGGAATGGACTGGAATGGACTGGAATGGACTGGAATGGACTGGAATGGACTGGAATGGACTGGAATGGACTGGAATGGACTGGAATGGACTGGAATGGACTGGAATGGACTGGAATGGACTGGAATGGACTGGAATGGACTGGAATGGACTGGAATGGACTGGAATGGACTGGAATGGACTGGAATGGACTGGAATGGACTGGAATGGACTGGAATGGACTGGAATGGACTGGAATGGACTGGAATGGACTGGAATGGACTGGAATGGACTGGAATGGACTGGAATGGACTGGAATGGACTGGAATGGACTGGAATGGACTGGAATGGACTGGAATGGACTGGAATGGACTGGAATGGACTGGAATGGACTGGAATGGACTGGAATGGACTGGAATGGACTGGAATGGACTGGAATGGACTGGAATGGACTGGAATGGACTGGAATGGACTGGAATGGACTGGAATGGACTGGAATGGACTGGAATGGACTGGAATGGACTGGAATGGACTGGAATGGACTGGAATGGACTGGAATGGACTGGAATGGACTGGAATGGACTGGAATGGACTGGAATGGACTGGAATGGACTGGAATGGACTGGAATGGACTGGCCTGAATTAAGCGCTGAGAACTAAAAAATACATTGTTCAATTCCGACATCCACGCGAACGAAGTTGCGGGCACAGCTAGTAATAAATATTCCTCAACTATCACACAACGCCATCTAGTCCCAAGCTAAGCAGAGCTTGTGTTATGGGTACTAAACAACTGATAAACATACTTACATATTTCTAAATACATAAATATTATAGATAAATTACACCCAGACTCAGATGGTTTGTCATATGGTCTCCCAATGATCTCCCTATGATATCTCTATGGTCTCCCTATGTTCTCACCGGGATCGTTAAAGAGCTGTGGCGCTCCTCGTGCCAGCACGGCCAGCGCCTGCCTCACGGCCACGACCGCTCGCTGTGCGTTCCTCAGCTCAGCAGTCAGCACGTTTTCACGAGACACCTTGCACGACAGGTAGTAGTGCACCATCTGGGAAAGTACAACATAACAGGGGCCTAAGAACTGTTTTAAATTTTGGAAAAGTACTTGAGGTATACTGAAAACTTGCTCAATACTTCTTCAATTATCTCTGAACACAGAAATGCTGACCTAGCTGATCAAAAGTGGTTTTGAACGAAGCTAGACGTATTTCGTGTCTTACGTCGATCTTATATTAGCTTCTTGGCCATTCTGACCCAGTTTTGTTCTTCATGTATAAAATTACCAGGTTTGACCATCCTGAAATGCTATCCAGGCTGCTCTTCCTGGTGGCCTACCATGAACTCTTTTAGCGTTAGTCTTTAGGCTGTGGGAAAGAGATGACGCTAGACGACTTTTATAGCTCTGTGTCTTTCCCACAGCCTAAACTGGGTCACGTTAAGAGCTCGTAGGCCCTGGTAGTCTAATTGGGTCCTATCGGTTACGGAGTTCAGATCACAACATTTCTTTTTTCCAGGGCTAGTGTTGGGCTGTGATAGTTTGATCCAATTGATGAAAGTGTTTTAGTATACTTACATCAATGGGAAGGTTGTGCGGCGCGTGAAGTGCGAGCGCGGCGGCGGGGTCCTGGCAGGCGTCGGCCGCGGCCACCGCACCTGCCGCTAGGACTGCGCCCGCCAGCCAACATACTACCAGCGCACCCAGAGCACCCACCTACAACGCAAAATTAAACGTTATTAGAGAGGAATTTGAACAGTTTCGTCACGAGACCGAATCTAGGAGAGAGCAAGAAAAGGGCCTTACACAATCTGAAAGACCCTTTTCTTTTAGGCCAAAAAATAAGACTTGCGTATGCTGTTCGCGCGCACATTCTTTACCTATTACAAAAAAAAGTGTACAAAGCCGCTAAAGAAGTTTTCACATAAAAAAAAAGACAGTGTAGACAATGGATGTATACTCACACAGAGCAGTAGTAGAGCTCGTCGCGACCGTCGTGCAGCAGCCGCCAGCAGTGCCACACACACGGCTCCGCCGCAGCACCAGCCGGCCATGCCGCCCGCCCAGCGCGCCGCCTCCCACACCCAGGCTCGCTGGGAAATTGACATTTTTTACATAAAAATATCAGGTTTATAAAAGCTTCTTGTACGCATGCTTCACTGTAGGCCACATCTACACTTCCCATTAGGCGAGATACGAGCCTATCAGCCGTAGAACATCCCCCATAGATTTCCAATAGGACCGGTTAATTTAATTTTCATAAGATCGTCTGCCCACCTTGCAGGTGGTCCTACGCTACGCTTGCCGGGTCTCCACTCGAGAACCTTTCAGCGCCATTTAATTTTGTAAAAGTTTTTGTTAACCACTATTTGTATCATGTACTCAATTAATTACATTTTTTTCTAAACATAATCCCTTTATCCCAATATAACTGAAATATATTATAATTAGTAATTTTTTGCCTAAAGCTTCGCCCGCGTGAAAGACGGGTACGTAATTTCCTGCTCGTCTAGGTTATGAATCATTTTTTGTGCCAATTAAATCCCAATCCATTGGCCTGTTTTCCTGTGAAAGTTACAAACATCCATCCAAACTCATCTATATGTCGCCCAGGACAAGAAGACCAACCTTAGAGTACAGAAGGTACAAGTTCAAAAAAGCCAAGTTTATGCTTACTAACCTTCATAAAAGCATCAAGATTCAACGCAGCCAACGGCCGCCGTAGATTGTCAGCGGCTGAAGCGGCTGCGCTGGCGTTGTTCCTCAGCGCTGACAGCGCCCGCAGCAGCGTGCCCAGCGCTGTCTGGTTGGCCACGGGCGCGTCCAGAGCGTCCGCCAGGCGGGCCAGCGGAGCGCGCGCTCGGGAGCCCATGGCTTCTTCTAGGATGCTTGACTGGAAGTGAAGAGAAATGTGGATTAGTTATTAAAATCAACGGTTAAATGTGATCACTGCACGGGATAAGCTTTGCCTAAACTTGAGCCATTTTTGTATAGACGGTCAACCTAACCAAATCAGTTAAATGTTACCAATCGAACATTAGCCTTCCATTGTGATAAAGTTTAACTTATATTTATGAGTTAGATTGAGGTAGGTTGATGTGCTGGCGTCTGTACTTTCTGTGAAACTTCATTGAGGTGGGAACCAACTCCTAGCAGTCCGCCCCAAGCAATCAATGAGGCTTTTGGTAACCTGAGTTCCGGATGCGCTTGCTCCACCTAAAGTCGACTCATCTTAACTTCTTATGTATATTGAAGACTGAAGCAAATACTTTTCATTTATTTTAAAACTAGTATTCTGCCCATATTTATAAGTACTGTTACGGCATAGCCTCCTAAGCAAGGCAATGGCATATCAAGTAAGAGAGGCTCCACTTCAGAAGTGATAGGCCAACCCAGTAAGGGAAGCTTATTATAATGTTCATGTCTGAGTGACAACAAGCCGATGAAGTGTGATAATGCCGATCCTATGTTTAATTGCGTTCTTTGTTCCAAAAACGTGGCACTTGCAAGTTGTATAGAAACGACAAAAAAGTATGAATAGACGCCAGCAACAAACTATAACCATCTGTTAAGTTTACCAGCATTTCGACTATATCACAATTATGGAAGGTTTATATTCGATTGGGAAAAGTTGGCTGTTTGAGCGGGTTGATGCCAATTCTTACCTGGTTCTTAACAGTGTTGACGAGTGCGGCCAGCTGATTGCCCGCCTGGATGCTCTGCAGCATGGCGTTGTGCAGGTCATCGTTGCCGAAGAGGCCGACACCGATCGCGCCGCAACACAACACCGATAGGATCATAAGCGTTATCTGAGGAAATAAAAACGAGAATAAGATATTTGTTTACAGTAAATCTGGGACGTTCGGCTCACTGGCTGAGCGATTGACATCTACGCTTCTTGGATTCCCGCAAGCGACACATATTTGTATGATCTACAAGGAGTTCTTCTGGTATAGGTGTTTGTTTATGTGAATTAAAATGTTTGTAAACTCACACACGACTCAGGAGTTTAGCATGGGAGAAAGTTGAAAAAAAACTATGGGATGAAAAATAATTCACCACGACTTTGAACACTGATTCTTTAAAACCATAATATCTAGCTGACAATTAATAACACGCCTCCTTGTGTGCTTAAAGCACAAATTATAAAAAAAAAACAATCTTGCTCTATCTTCCACTAATTTATTATCTAAACAAAACGTATTAAAAAGCTCTTTGATATCCACTAATTCTCTTTTGATCTCCAAATCACGTCGGAAGAATCACACACTCCCAAACTTCTAATAAATTTAGCCTTTATAAGATCTTTAAAAATTTGTTTACGCTATCTTGAGGAAGACATCAAAGCTTTCTTAAGAGCAGGTATGTACTTACGCCGACCGGCATTTTTTCAATCATTTCATACAAATCCTCAAGTCCTTATTTTTGAAAGGGCTGAACGGATTGTGTGCGCATTTGATCTAAAAGATATCAGAGACCCTTTTCAAAAAATAGAAAAGCTAGTCAGATTTTAAACTTCTCATTGAATTAAAAAAAAATAATTGATCCTTTTTTTAAACAAGACATTTCGAGATGTTGACTTTTCAGACGTATATAGAGCCAGTTTTTTAATAATAATTCAACTAACTATTGTTGAAATCACATATTTTTTTAAGAAATGGGTTAAATGTTTATAGGTTTAAGAAACAGGTAGTTTGGCTTCTGTTTAAACAACTGGCTAAGTGTTTCAATCTGATTATTTCGTAAAATAAGTATGTACTTGAAAGTTTGTATGAAATGTCTTTTAGCGAAAAACTAAGCTCAGTGTCCTAAATTACTCTTATAATCAAATAACGGTTTTAAATAAGAACATCGTGAGCCGAACATCTGATCGCTTGAACACTTGTCTCGAACACGTGTGAGTCTACTCTGTGAGAATTATTTTGATTGTGTTCGCAGCCTATTTATAGAGTGACGATACCCTCGGGGCGAACATGATGAGTTTATCACTCCTTGTCGGGAAATAGCTTTGACTTGGAAGTATATTGAGATGGCAGACTTTGGGCCTGTGGGGTGTGAATCTCATTATACTGGTTGATCGATCTAAAGGTTGTCTTGAAAATATCGCTTTAAGCGAGCGATGTTTCTTGCCCGTTCTTCTCCATAGAGATTTACTTCTTGGAATGGGCATCTACGGTACTTTCACAGTTTTATGTCTTGTGACTGGGACTGTAGCATCATAACTTTTTAGTGTCTATGTACATTTTTATTTGTCTATGACAATTTAATAGTGTCCCCAATTTAAGACCGCCCATTGTGTCAACTTATTTAAAAGATATTGTGAATTGGATATTTCAGTAATTTTTATAAGGTGCATAATCAAAAGTATTCTATTGTAATGATGTGAACTATATCATAACCTAGTTGGAAGAGCCAGCTGGTTGCTAAGCTAAGTAACTTGGGGATAAGGTATTTGACTGAAAAAATTAATTAGTCCGTAACTTAAGCGCCGTATTCACGTTCCATCTTGCTGTACGTCCCGCCAAGGTCATACACGATGCACGAAGCAAAAACACCGTGATTATGACGTACGTCAAGCCTATTCACGTTGTTTTTGCGTCGTGCATCGTGCATGACGTACAGCCGTGACAGATGGTGAATACGGCGCTTTAAATGATCAAAAAATATTTGACACGTATTTTTTCTTTTGTTACATAAACCATAATTGATGAAGATACGACTCTTTTAAAACTACAAATACGTCATAATGAAGTTCAGTTTTTACTTGATTCTGACGACATTCTGACGAATTCTGAAATTTCGAAAAAATCATGCGTTATATCTTTGTTATTAACATACATATAGTAAGCATGCCTAAACAGCTACCGTGACTCCGAAAAGTAAAGGGCTATTGAAAGACACCGTGGATTTTAGTCAGCACAAGTCTGACAGTCCCTCCTGACATGCCCTGGGTGGGAGGACTCATTTGATGATTTTAACACGATAAAAAAGCATACCTAATGTCACCCCGGCCCTAACCAGTGGTGGACTAGCAGCTGGTCCCCACCTGCCAGTCTCATCGGTTAAATTAAATGTTCACGTATTCTGAAGGTTATTGTGGTGGTGTGAGTGAACAATGAATAATAAATTAACTAGAAATAGGTTACGTCAGTCATTGAAGTCTAATTGTATACGTATAGGCAATTAGGCGAACCCACAGAAATAATAAATCTATGGGCGTACCTAAAGTCAAGGAAAAAGAAATATTATATCATGGGCCTTGGTATCCATTTTGCCAAGAATTCTAAACACAAAAAAAAACCTAACAAAAAAAGTTGCCGCACACTAGGGCTTCCTCCTGTTTCGTGGATGCGTTTACAAACATAGAAACGCAGACAAACAACCATCCATACCCGGAACAACTACTTGTAGGTCATACAAATATTTATTGCACGCGGGGATTGAACTCTCGATACGGTGCGTAGCAGTCTATAGCTCAGCCACTGCGCCAACCGTGTGGTCAAACAGTAGTAAAACTGTGAATCAATGAATCACTCATTAACACGTAGAAATCAACAAAATTTTAAAGTCAATAGTTGACCAACTATAGACCAGTGAGAGTCAAAATGGCGGGCGTACCTCAACAAATCAAATCCTCATAGGTATCAAAAAACTGTACCCAATACTGTACTATACCACACCCGCCATCGCCGCATATACATTTTGAAATAATTTTGTTCTGATGAAGGTACCTACTATTCTTTTAAAACCAGGTACTGAATAGTACAGTTATGGTACAGTTTTTTGATACCTATGAGAATTTGATTCGTTGAGGTACACCCGCCATTTTGACTCTCACATAGACCACACATAGGGCTTTCTTGAATTACGCCGTAACTGCACAGCATGAATGGAGAGAATTACCATGAGCTTGCTAATGAGTTTCACAGTTTTTATGTCGTGTGACTGGGACTGTAGCACCATAACTATTTTTGTACTTACTTTATCTTATGTTTCTTGACAATTCAAAAGAGTCCGCAATTAGCCTACTTGAAATAAACAATTTGATTTGTTTCAATGTACATATCTCACCTTCAAAGCCGTGATACTTCTTGGAGGCCGTTGCTTTCTGTCGCAGCATCGTGTTAGCAGGTATATCAGCAGTACTGTTAGCGTCAGGATCAGCCATGCGCCTGGTATCGAGCCGAGGATGCCCAAGCTCTGGAAATAGAGGGTATTAGGTTAAACAGGTTTAAAAATCAGAATTTTTTTAAACGTTACCATTGTTCTCTCGACGGAGGTTTCACATATGATACTAAATGTAGACTACATACAACAGACTGGTAACTACTATGAAAATCTTAATGGTATCCAATCACAACTGACCTGGGTATTTAACCAAAGAAGGCCTTTTGAAGGCTTCTAAAGTCGAGGTAGAAGCCTAGAAAACACTGAAATACGTAATTACGAGAGCTTTCTAAAAAATAAATGGATAGAATATTCATAACGTTTAAACGCACAGCACATAAAGTGCTTGCCTGAGTCGCGGGACTGCCTAAACAATTAACCGTGACCCTTTAACGTAAAACGGCTATTAAAGGAACACTGTAGATTCTAGTCAGTACGAGTCTGACAGTCCCTTCCATTCCACCCAAGGCAAAAGGACTGATTAGATGATTTTACCACGAGAAAAAAGGTCATCATAAAGTTTCCCTGCTTAACAAAACTAATCAACTATTTCCGCGGTATAACAGCTTCATTTGCCTACCCGCTCTATCTAAATTTAAACAAAGCCGTGCCAAGTATAGTAAACTTCAATAATGAACCTGCATATCCCTCCAGGCACAAACAAGCAGTAATGAAGTGTCATGTATTGTTGACAAACGTCTCACACGCCAGTGTATATTCCGGGATACGATTCGTTGGGCTGATAAACTGAAATAGCAATGCGTTGAGGTCTTATTGAGATAGTGATCTGACGTAGCGTGCAATGGATGTATTACACACTATGCTTAGCACTTTCATTCAATCAATTTTATGGCCCCGTTGAAGGAATGATTAAGTCATAAATTCTGTGCAGTTTCTTGGATCATTACACTGGTTCGTTATTTAGTGCTCATAGTTCTATTCTTATCCTATACCCACATTATCAGCCTATTGCCATCCACTGCTACATTCTTCAAATCATTGACCCATCTTCCTGCACGGCGACCTACACTACGTTTGCCCATTCGTGGTCTTCACTCTGGCACATGTCTGCTCCATCTACCATCTGTTCGTCTATTTGGCAAGGATTTCACAGTGGCACAGTCTAGAATTGGCTCAGATGATAATGTTGCGCGCTGGTAGGCCTCACCAGGGACGCTAGGCTCGCGATCACCATCCTGTCGGGGTTCGGCGCCATATAGTCTTTGCTGTGTTCCGTAGGTAGCAAGTTTTAGGTCCTTCTGAGTAAGCCTCACCTTTAATTCTGGCCTAGATTGAGGCCAAGTTGATGTCATGATGATCAATAGGCTCATAGCAGCACCTGGCGATGTTTAGCACTATCAGAAACACATTCTCTAAGCCTTTGGAACCTTACCTCGAGGTAGACCGGCGAGTTGGGCGCGAAGGTGTCGTTGACGCGGTGCAGCGTCACGTTGATGTGCGGCAAGGCGTGCAGCAGCCGCGAGAGACGCGGCGGCGAGTACTCGTCCGACACGCCCGGCGCGCCCATCGCGACCTTTCACGATCACACCTGGAAGACAAATGACATACATTAATTATACTGGCACCTGATACCCATGGCAGGACGGCGAACTTTAGGTCAGAATGCCACCTGCTTCTACGAGTATCCTACTATCCTTACACGCGCAAGCCGCCGGTTGCGAGAATTACTATTAGGTTCTGTGTAGAAAAAATAACATCTACATTTTTATTCATCGGAAAATGGTAAAGGGGAAGACTTATTTCCTCTTCAGAGGGACCTAAGTCATGTGCATGACAGTGCTGAAGTAATGGAGACAAGGCTATCTCTAATTATAGCTAAGACGGTACCTGAGAGGTGACATGAGAGATTCCTCGTCTGCTCGATAATGGGTGTGAGCAACACTCCCGCGCAGTTACCATAGACAGATACAGTTAGTAATGGTAAAGACACAAGACAGTCCTGTGGTTCCTCATCTATCATTGTGTTGTGGTTGTATTGGACTTCATTTGAATGAGTAAAATTAGTTCAACCAACGTCATCAGTTTGGACCACACGATGCTACATTTGATTTTAAATGTTTACGGAAGCCATTATTTGGGCATGAAAAGTAGTAAAACAGTTGTTTAAGCAGCCTGACCTCCTTCAAAGAACGTTGACATACTATTTAAATAATTCACATTTTGGAGGCCTTGTTAAGAAGATATTATAACCTAATTCACACGAGGACAAAATCAATGGAACATTAAACTCGAACAGAACTAGCTAATTGTGAACTAAAATAACTTTTACTGACAAATGTGGACCATCTGGTATGAAAGCTCACACGAATGACAGACGAACAAACTAAATTCACTATGACTCATTGAATAAAAAAAAAAATATTAGGATAGATGGGAAAATAATAGAATATTAATTTGTAGAAATGGATCTCTGGACAAATGGAGCACAATTGGAGCTGTTGGAAGCAGTGGCGGGACGCCCAGCAGTGGGACAGTACAGGCTAGTAATAATAACGCGGCTGGCTCAAGGTCTTGATTCAGAAAGCAGTGCTTTTTGGACAGGGCGCTCATAGTGAGGAGGTTTCTCCCTCTGGAGCCGTAACCACCGGTAGCTTGGTGGGTTTTTATATTTTGTTTATCTTTTTTTCTTTATGAGAAATAATAAAAATGAAAAAAATATGATAAATAAATAAACGGCATGATATACAATTTTAAAAACAGGTTTACAGGTCTAACTTTGGCACTAGGTCAATAGGACATTATCGTTTTCCCGAACAAATTGTGGCAGGTACACTTAGATAAGTGATAAGTGCTAATGATATAAGTTTTGAAGTGTGTTTATCATTGCAAGTGGATAACAAGTGCGGTTAGTAGAATGCACCTACGGTTAATCGATCTGATAAAATTGCAGAAACTAGGTAAGCTTTCGAAAACACCCGAATTTTTGGTGACTCATTGTGGACATAATTTTGTTTTCAACGAAAAGCGAACGATGGAAGACCCAAAACATCAAATCCATGCATGGCACAATGAAAGTTTTCCGCGAGACTAGAATACGTAGACAATTCCGACAATATGTGTAATTAATTGTCAGGAAGAAACCCCGGCAGACAATACCCATCTGGTTAGAAGGTCTCTCCGTTTTCAATGAAGTATCGTAGAATTTTACATCTTGTTCCTGATACCCACAAATGTAATTTAGCTCTAGATGGGCTAATACGAGTGTCGGCCTTAAGACCTGGCTTCCTGCAGAGACTGACGAAACCAGAAGCACAGCAGAGACGCAAAACCCTGTTCCACTGGTTACCATCAATGGTGCTCAAAATTCCATTTCCCCAAAATAATTTGTAAAGACTTTTTCTATGATAGAAGTAACCAAAATTTGCCAAATCTCTCCAGAAAATTCGGCATAAAGTGCCAGAACTAATATGAAGATGTACTTTTGTCTTGTTTACGCGTGTTAAGTAGAAAAGGGTAAACCATTTTAAAAGAGAATTCTTTGTTAATCTTTAGCACGTCGTACCCGTCACGTTCTTGAGACGAGAGGTCTTAAATGCACTTAATAGAACAACAGGAATGCAACTAGTTTAAGTGCATTTCAAGTAAAGTATGGAACTTGGAGATGGAATACAGTCTGAATTAACTAAGACATAGTTTATGAGAATGGATGTTGGCTAATCTTTTACGCAAAAACTACTGAACTGTAGTGCCTATTATTGTAGTCCGAATTCCGAAAGAGGTGTTTATTTGAGAATCCGAGATGATTTACTAATATCAATTGACTTCGATGGAGACTTTATTGTTTCTATTCAATAATTTTTCGTAGTCTTAAAAGATTGCAAGTCTTATTTAGTTCAAAAAGTTTTTAACTTAGGCGCACTAATCAAAATATTATCGTTTAAAATAAAATACTGTACTATAAAAAACTCCAGGTAAGGCGCAGTAAAACAAACGAGAATATCTGAAGCATATGAACAGTTAATGAAATCTAGTCCTTTCACGAGCCAGAATTTTCCAGACAAACTTTTGATAACACTACTCAACAAATTTTCAACTTTTGATTTTATCTGAGGTCGCATTATGTGATTACTATTTCTTGCCACTAAAGTAATAAAAATATGCAAATATACACACACCATCACATGTCAATGTCCAGATAAACATCCATGTGCGAAATCACGAATTTTCCATAATTTTGTTGTAATTTTAATTGAAATGGCGTAGATTTTTTGGAGTAGCTGGCTTTTCTCTTGTACTCAGTAGCAGGGGTCTCTCTAATAAGGCTCCAACAGTAATCCGCGAGCATAGCAGGCTCTCATCTGCCTTGAAATCGCTTTTCAAATGCAACAGCATCTTGGTGAAAGCGTTCGCCATGTTCGTCACTGACTGATCCCATATTTTCGGGAAAAAGTCCAAATGCGAGTGAAGAAAATGCAACTTAAGTGACATATTGCATCCCATTTTATAGTAGCAGTCCAATAAAACTTTTATTTTTTCGCGTAAATCGCGTTAAACAAAAATAACAATCGACGGCATGATTCGTTGGCTCCATCCACACCATTGGCGTACCAAATGGCATTTTTTTAGTTGTTCCCTTACACCAACCATTGAGATATGTATAACATCTTAAGCAGCACACTTTAGGAACCCATCCATCCAAATAAGCTTGATAGCACTGTTTAATTAAGTCAGAAAGTGGTTTTTTTTTCGATTTCGGCGTAAACTCGCCACAAATATAGCAAAATAAATCAGGACTGTTAACACACACTCGCGACATTTTAGAAGTCAGTTAATATACTAACAAATGCACTATGTTCCATTTGCAAAAGTAATAAGTTTCCGGACTACCCGCATTTTAACTTTTGTAGGTAGGTAAAAAAATAAATAAATATTTATCCCTATAACCAGATGTGATATCGAAATAAAATGCATACAGTATTTTTATATTGGTCAAGCTTATTATGAAATAATATGAATTGGGTCAGATATTTTTTAAGTGTTGAGTAGTGTAATATGTGTACAAGCTTTAGTGACACGAAGTATACCCGGCAGAGCAAAAGATTATAAGCTCTATAGTTTTGTCGCTATCGTTCATTGTAGTTTGGGCAGGTGGTGGTCTGTCTGTCTTCGCAATGTCTCCCGCTTAGATCGGATATACAACGATATGATGAAGGTACACACGGCTACCGACCAAGCTATGCAAAACCAGTTAATCATGACCTTGCTTTACTTTAGCTTTTCTCACAATGAACGATCAGCTTAAAATTTGGCTTTGTGTAGAGCTTGTTAGATGTCGATAGCTGATGCGGCGCTGGTAATTGGTGCCAGGAAAGATGGAATAAAATATCGGAGGTAGTAAATGTACGTGTGTATTGTACCAATGTCGCAGATAGAAGGGGAGATAAAAGTGTTGCCACTATATATACATATAAGGATTTACACTAATTTGATGTTGGTGTTGCAAGATAATAATTAAAATCTCCAACACTTTTTATAACTTGATGTATAGCCGTGTGTACTTGTATCTTAGTCTCGGTACTTACCGCAACTATCTACCAGTATCTCTGCTTACGACGCCATGGTTGGCCGGACTGATGATTCTTCACTTTCACCGAGAGGACATCTGTAACAAACGATGGAATGAGATTAATTTATGGGATACTAATGGTAATTGATAGCTGTCGTCTGAATAACTGCCGTATAAAAGTTATGGGAATGATTTACTATAGACACTGTAATACTGCGATATAGAGAAAGTAGATGCCAGAAATAAAACTGTGTTATTAAAGATAAATAATAAAAAGAAGAGTAGGATATAAAGATTGTGTAATATATTAAGTGTAATATTGATGAGAGACCTGTCGAGTATCGGGAATATTCGGAACTAATGCTAGATTATTTGGATTTGAGTCGTATAATTATATCTAGTTTTTGTTTTTTGTTAATACACGATTTTGATTCTAAATCAATTATCAGAAAAATATAAAAAATGTCCTCAAAAAACAAATATCCAACGTATTTTTCGATTGAAGGTTTGATACTACCTTTTTTTTTTAATTATTATCTACCGAACATGTAAATTGCAACTACCAATAACACGAATTTAACTGGGATCCCAAGAAGCTTGACATAACACATTCTACCAACAATCCAGCTTGTTCTAGTCAAAACACATCGACACTCGGACACCCTGTTTACTTGAAACCGACCCAAACCTATAAATTTCCCTCAACTGCTTGACGGTAACAAGAACCCACCATACAGTCCTCTTCCAAGCTGCGTCGGCGCCGTGACATTGTAAAACAATCACAATGAAATACCTACGTTACTCGTTCCTAATTTTATTTAAAGGAACTTAAACTTTATTACTTAAATTTTGTAGTTTATTTCAGCACGATTACGATTCAAACAGCCTAGCAGTGATGAAGATTATATAGGTAGTGCACGCACTACGAATTTAATTCGCAGCACGTGTGCACTATCCATACGTGGCCTAAATATTTAAAACGTCAGAAAACCTTTTTTTTTTTTAATACCTATTTATAATTATAAAGTTTATATTGTTTTCAAATTTGGGTACTAAACCACATACTGCGTACAGTACATTAACAAATAAGGCCATCTATACGTGGTCCGAACCACGTTTACCTTACAAGCACGACCACACACAGTGTTGGTCCCAGTGGGCTCCCATTAAATACTCCAACTACGGTCCCGTTGTTCAAACAAAGTGAACAAGGTGTTATCACCACCATTAAAATTATCTCGAATGCATTCGGTCGCATTTCTCAGATAAACTAGATACTATTGTAAACTAGGAATGAACTCGTGCTCTAGGATCATGTTACGAAATCAAATGAAGATTTTTGTTCGAGATAAACCGCTTTGATATCTCCAGTTACATCATAGTTACATTTTAACGTTTGCGGGGGATATGAATCGTGTATTTGATCAACTACATCTACAACCCCGGACTAGGCCCACTCATGAGTGGCATAAGAAATTATATGGTCTTGAGAAATAACTCTTTCGTGCAGCATACCCAAAATTGTTACTCTACGAAACATCCATCGATACGGCACGCCCGTGTGAGATGTGTTTGCTGTAGTGGTCAAACAATAAACACTCTCGTTTCCACAAATAACATGAAAGAATCGGAAGTTCCCGATTTTAGTCCGATTTCTTAAAGGTATATACAGAAGGAGCATGACCAGTATACAGGGTGAATTTTTCAACTGGGCGTGGATGGCTACTTTCGAAACTATGAGGAATATCGAAAAACGTTGAAACGTCTCGAAGCCGATTTTGACGAAAACTAAAACTGCATCATCGGATTTTAGAAAAATCCAAAATCTTGGCCAGGAATCAAACCCGCTGATTTTGGAAAAAAAATCACACCCTGTATTATTACACCGTTCGATAATGTTACTAATAAGGATTAAATTCTGGGAAGTAATCATATACGGCACTTAAGGAAATGGCTGATTTTTATGAAATTGCTATTTTTCCATGTTACTTTACATCTACTGAGCTATAATTTATTCGAAATTATAAAATTTCATAGTTTTCAATGTCTCACTAGATTTAACGTTTCAACAATCCCACTGTACTTAGCAATACGACATTATTGAGTTAAACTAAAAATAGCATTATTTTAAAGAAGAAACGGTAACTTATGTTTCAAATACAGTCTTTGCCTTGAAGATTAATCAGTTTTTTTGTAATTATACGTTTTCCTTAAGTTTGCCGTATATGATTACTTCCCAGAATTTAATCCTTATTAGCAATACTATCGAACGGTATAATAATACAGGGTGTGATTTTTTTTTCAAAATCAGCGGGTTCGATTCCTGACCAGGATTTTTGATTTTTCTAAAATCGAATGATGCAGTTTTAGTTTTCGTCAAAATCAGCCTCGAGACTCCTTTCATCGTTTTTCGATATTCCTCATACTTTCGAAAGTAGCCATCCACGCCCAGTTGAAAAATTCACCCTGTATACATTTGCAAATACTTATATTTAATCATAAACTATAGCCAACTTTATCATTACATGTAACTAAGTAGTATGTCTGTACGCGCATATCTTCCGAACGACTGCTCCAAATAAACAGTCATTAAATCATGACCACCCTCAATGAATCAAATTATGCGAAAGACTTTTCCCCAACGGCAACGCATCAATGAAATACGCAGAACTTCGTCGAATAGTAAACACATTAAAATCATAATAAAGGGACTTTACGAGACGAGCGTACAACAGTGTCACGCAACGAATTACAGACAATTGAGACGAGAACGCGGCACCATTGAGCTGTTTGCTCACAAGCAGCTTTTAATTATAATCTAATGTGGCGGAAGCTAAGAGCTTTGTGAAAGGATCGGCTCTTACTGCTGTACAATCTTCTAAACCGCACTATCTTCTCAATTTCGAAAAGGAGCAGTCTCTAGATGCCCAAAAAATACCTAATTCAAGGAATCGTTTTTCCAAGACTCATCGACCTACAAGACTTGTCCCGAACTGCCTAGAGGATTTTCTAGTCACCACTGTTGAATCTGTAGCTGTAGAAAAAGTGAAGCAGGCTTAATACAGCGAAGACAAGGCTTTAGCGAAGCGAAGACATAATCTCCCCTCAAAAGATAGGACGCCTGGAAATTTTATAGGTTACCTTAGCTGTGCTGTGTAAAAAATACCACAAATAAATTATTGTTAACTAGCCGGGTTTCCAGCATAATTTTCAGCGACTATAAATTATTTATGGGCAAACGGGACACCGGCGTGCTCATAACTGGTCAAGCACGCGCCCATTATTATTTCGTATTGAAATTCCTTTACTGCGACGTCCAATGCGGTCCAATGCATCTTTGGAGCAAGAGAATAATGGTCCCGACACGACATGAGAAATACCACAAGTGATGAATACTAGTTCAGAGTAATCGAATGCCTTTTCCTTGTGTTTATACGGTCGTCTGCACCTTGATGCTAGTTTATGGAGATTTGAGCCATGGTCAAACATTATTATAGAGTAGTGGTAGCCTAACTTACAATTTGGTCTTGAGTTTGGATTCAGGCAGTTGTATTATACTGTCCATAATTCATTCCATCTACAATGCTCTATACGGTGAAGGAAACTGGTATGTTCTAGTCCCAAAATCTAAACGCACGTGACATCTACTAACGCGCACTGGGCTTCTAGTGCGTTTAGAAACCACTCCCTCCATACGAGAGGAAGCCTGTGTCTCAGCCGTGCGATGATTATGCAGCAATAAAGCAATCACATTTTCGTTTCAATGGAAAAAACCCAAACATTCAATAAAACACTTAACTTGATTGCATCATAAAATGGTCACGTTAGCATTCCAACAGCAAACTTAATAACGTAGCCTAGACCGTGTCGAAAGCTGAGAGCTTCTGACTCATGACTCGTTTCACAACTTGTTGACGCGAAAAGCGCCTTTTTTACTGTAACTGAACTTGGTCCACATTCCCTTGTATGACCGGTGTTATCTGGACGACTAGATGCTCGGCATTCTTCGTCTACCTTTGTATTGCGTGTGAGAACTTTAGCAGGGTAGATTGATTATCCAATTAACGTTGTTGATGTAATTTGCAATGGAACTGGTTTCTTTTTTATGCAGGTAGATAATTCCAAGATTTAAAACGTCAACTTGGCTGACTTGATCGTAAGTCACTTGTAACTTTGTGCATAATGTAAACAAACAAGAGCAAGAAATTCGCCGGGAAAATTTGTGGTGATTTTTCCAATTTTTCGGGTGGCTAATGTCCAGCTGTGAAGTTGACAGTAGCAACTGTCTGTTAGATGAAGAGCCCAAAACCGGAGACGACCTGGGATGTTATTATCTAAGAATACAGTCTTGAGACAGCGCGGCCCCCGCGTCGAAACTACAGTTCATTTCAAATAGAATTTTTACTATAATAGTATAGCTGATGAAGGACGTGGGGAATCTCTTCTAGATTCTAGATACCTGAAATAGCTAAATACGGGATGAAAATTCGTCATTTAACCGGTGGATTTGGCAAAAAGGCTCGTTATGCAGACTGGCTCTCGGTTTTATCCGTTTCTAAATATAGCTAACGCACTATAGCCATGCGAATAGTTAGAAGTACTAAAACTAGATCGATAGAAAGCTCTAGTCGCGTGTATGGCCTCGTAAACTTTTATTGCGAACATAAGGGGACTGCGCACATCGACACACTGTTCAGAACTTCAGCACACACCGTTAGTTATTCATGCGTTATGAGGATGTGAGGAAAAGTTTCTGTTGTTGTGCTATCCGGGATAACAATAATGCAATTATTCTCACATCTAAAACTACATATACGAACTAATGAGGGGTCATCTCCGAC
The DNA here is from genome assembly GCA_028554685.1 of Agrotis ipsilon. NCBI lineage: Eukaryota > Metazoa > Arthropoda > Insecta > Lepidoptera > Noctuidae > Agrotis > Agrotis ipsilon. The sequence continues at coordinate 15,684,817 of CM052962.1, read as the reverse complement.
ATGATGACGACAAGGAAAATTCTACATCGTGCAAGGAAAGCATTTGGAGAACCAAGACATAAAGAACGGACCAGCTTTTAGGCACGATACTAGTTCGATCTTCGGATCCTCTAATTTAAGATGAAAATTACTATCCTCCTATTTCTCTAACTTATACAGCTGCATTAAGTATCAGCTGGATGAATGTCCACTATTGCTGCAACAAAATTCTATCCGCTTTTCTTGCAGTCCGTGATCAGCTTTCACAAACCTTTGAGTTGAGGCAGACCTATAAACTATTTCTCAAGTTTTTATATTCCTTCTTACTGTGCACGTACTTACTTCACAAAGAAAGTTACTCATAAAGCTGCCTCGCTAGTAAAGAAGTCGTTTCACACTAACCACTTACTAAGAACTTCATTAAAACTGGCATAAAACAAAGAAAACGTAACAACCAGAAGAATTTCTTCATTACGACCATTAATGCTACCGCATTGTTTGACTGCTGCATTGGTCTGTTAGTCCTAAGCGCTTTTGCTGAGTATGAGGTCTTTGGATTTAAATCTGGCCTGAGCAAAGCGTTATTAGTTTTTCCAACAAAAATGGCTCAGGCTTCTTTTCAGGGTGCGAAGTCATCAAATAACACCTTAACACCGTCGACAAGCAGCAGAAAGATTGCATACGCTTGTTACATGGGACTTCAATTGGCCAAAATCTAAACGCATTTTAACTTGGCAGATATTCCAGGGTTAGCCTAGGAATAACAGGCGTGATATTAAGTTATTATCGCGGCTTAACGTCTAAAGCTATTACGGTACGGTTCGCAGCGAATAAAACAATAACTGTGCATTATTATACAATCGATATTGACCTATAGTGTGCCTATAGTCAGTCACGACAACGAAGTAATAGTGTTATCATGACTTCGAACAATGTTGCCAATGCAATTTATCTACTGAGTTGGAGAAATTGTGCTTTATAGGGACCACAGATTAAGACCCACTTACACCAAAAATAATTCGTTTAACTTGCCGTATGGTTTGGGGTTGCATGTTTAAAAATATAATTCTGTTCGTGTCTTCTTCAATAGATTGACAGAATCAGAACGACGTTTTAAATACGTTTAAAGTTTGACACATTTAGTGATTTGTGGTGCATGTGTGCCAACGGGTTAGTACCACTTTATACCAGGTTTAAAGTACAATAGAATACAAAAGTTAGGTATAGTATTGCTGTCATAAAACTTTAGTACCTATTTCACAGACATCTAGCAGCTGTTATATCGTTGAGTTTCTAAATATCATTGGCCTTGTTGGAACTACTAAAGATGTTCAGTACATTCTTTTTGTACAATTATATTTTTTCAGTAATCAAAAAATGGCGGTCTTCCTAATTCAAACACCGTTAAGAATTGCATTTTCTGTAATTCATTTATAGTGCTGAAGTAAATCAATAGACGAAATAGAGAACAAATCAATCGCTATAGAACCAAAAAACTAAATTTAGAAAAGGCTGCTGTCTTCATTCAACATGATCCCTATTTCCCCACCATCAATAATGATGACAGAAACGACAGATCAGAAACCCACGGAGATATGGGTGTAGACAAACGAGGAACATCAACGCGAATGTCGGAACTAATCAATGCGTTCCAATTCCGAAATGCGTTGCCAACGTGGCATATCCGCGTATTGTTCCCTGAAAATCAGAACGAACTGTGAAAATTGGAACGACGTCGGCCAATGTTTGGTGTCAAATGTATAGAAAGCTACACTGTCGGCACTTTATAGAAATGTTCAGCGAAATTGGCCGAGATTGATAACTTAATGCACACTTTGAATCAGCAAAGAGGTCGTGCATTGTATAAAACGATGACTCACTATAGATTCGACGAGAGTAACACTTGCTTAACAGCCAAAATCTAACGGATATGCAACGTGACATAACTCTTAATGCTATTTAAATAGAGTCTAAATAGGATTTTTTAGGAGTAGTGTGCTAGTCAAAATTAGCCTTAGCAAACGAGTGCAAGTGGTATGGGCGGACCAAATATAGAATAGGATATTGCACCATACGTACCGTTACTCGATCTCGAATGCTGGCCTTTGTGGAGAAGTACAAGCAACTTGATTCAAAGTTGTTTGAGTTTGGTACATGAGCTGATAGCATGTCATCACCATATACAACGATTGAACTGCGCAAACCGATACGTGAGCTATTAGATCTTGCAATCTATGGTTTCTGAGAAACTGAGGCTACTACTTTCTGAGGCCACATAGCAGCAAAATCGGTAGAAAAACTTATAATCAATATTGAAACCAAAATTTCAAGAAACAATAATATACTTGAAATTATTTTTGCCTAAAGCAATAAGTTCAGAGAGATAACTGAAAATAAAACCTTGGCTAAGAGCTTAATTCCAAATATGTCTAAATGGGAAATAAGTTTGGTATCGAATAAATAAACCCTAACACAGGAAAGGACTTGATAAGAAGGAATGAGAGAACGGAAAGGGTGGCAACGAGAGAAATGTCTTTAGCATCGACAAATTGGCAATTTCCAGATAAAAACTAAAAATTTACTTCGTTATAATATCTGAACTTCGTTTCTTAATCGTATTTAGAAATAAAGAAGCTGATGAAAATTGAATAGATTGATATAATTTCAAAGGTTTCTCAAATCTTTCTAAGGTTATCACAATCACAAGTGATGTTAGGAATTTGTGGTATGTATCACTAACCATTTTTGATTAAAGACACGAATAAACAGTGCTGAGTTTAATAGTGCCTAGACCCGTAACACTTATCATTTTGTTAAACAATTAGGACTAGTCAACAATAGAAGGATGTCACTACTAAGATGACGGCTAATAGAAATGTATGAATTTATGAAACAGGGCAAGTTGAGCCTATGGGATTGAAAGCAAATAGCCTGATGACTGGCAATCGAGAATTGAAGAAATCATACAAATAGGACAAGAGCAGGAAGGTGATGATGACAAGTTGCCTACACTAAAGGAGCTGCTAAAAATTGAAGAGGACCATGAGGTCAACAACCAACACACAACTAAAACAAAGAAGATAATAGATCGTCATAACAAAATTATTCCTCCAAACAATGCTTCCATTAACCTTCAATTTGTAGCGCACATCCAATCAATCAGCGTTGGCTATTGTAAGAGATAATTATCACTTTTACAAGCTATTGTCTTTAGAACTTTCTACTTCACTGGACAATGATAGATAGTGAGTGATGGCAGTAGTGTGAACTTTGTTTTCTTCGAAGTTTCCTTTACAGGCTTGTGTGACTCTGAAAATTACCTTAGTTAGACGTCTTGTTTCTTACTGGGATCTATAAACTAGATTTCATCAGAACTAATGAAAGCCACCTGCTAGCATTCTTACCGGCATCGGCACCCTTTTTAACATCCAGGATTTTTTGTTACAGATATTTTAAATCATTTTGTTTCTTTCCAAAAATTATTTTACACGCAAGTATTTTCCGTTTTGTACTTAAGTGTTTCTTTTTTTTTTATTACGAGAGCATTTCAAAACCGTAATATCCCGTTGTGACTTTTAATGCGCCGCCATTTATTCAATGTTATCTAAACAACACATCAATGCTCAAGCAAGACATTAAATTTATTTACAGCAGTTACAATTTTCAGTTTATCTGATGACTACGTCACGTTATGAATTTTTACTTCCTGTTCGTTCACTGATATTTTGAATGTTATTCTGATAAAATCATTCGCCAGTGACGTTGAAAAATCTCGAGTATTCCAAAAGCACCGTTTTTCAATAAAGCTACGTTTGCCCATTCACCGCTCCACTTCATTGTGGTTCTTGATTGCAGCTATAAATTCAACGATTACTCGTCGCATCGTAAACATATGGCGAACTTAACTGTGCCAACGGCCAAGTACACAAATTGTGAGCCACGTAAAACCTGACTAGGAAACCAGCGCAAAGTTGTAAAGTGACATACTGCATGAGCTGTCTTATAAAGTGTGAAAATTTACTCCCCGGGCACATTTGGCAGCGTGACCCTAGAGTTGGGAAACAGCCAAGTCTGCCAAATGAAATGCTATCAAAACAGTTGCCCCGTGAAGCTTCGCTATGACGTATCTTGGAGGGACCCACGTTGGTTCAGTTCAGTATTCTTGGCACGAGATAGGAAGTTAGTGCAATATCAGGTACGGTTTGGCAGCTATTACTTTTTTCAATTTGTTTTATCTAGAGTTAAAACCAAAGCACGTGGCGTTCTAGTTTTATGCCAATCTCCTATAAGAAACAGATGTGCATCCAAAACTATACTAAAAGTTTTTATAACAAATGCAAAATACTCATATGCCCAAATTGGAGAGTTGACGTTGAAAATACAAACAAAAACAACCATCAAATCATCAACGATATCAAGCACCAATCCATCACACTATTGTTCAGAATCACTGTGTATCTCGTCAAACAAGTCATCCACTCGAGCGGCTCGTATGTCAGTTTTATGCATCACAAATGGTTTGGCGACATCAATACACAAGCGGCCTCATACAAAGCTATCAGGAGTACGACAGACCACGGGACGCCTATTGTGAGACCATTGTGGTTATTTGGCTATTGTGATTCTGCACACGTGTTACTAATAATAATGCGTACGTGTGTTCCTACATGATTATTAGGTGTCATGACTATCAATCTTTACGAATTAGCGTACGTACTTTTAGTAATTGTCCTACAAGGTCCCAAATTATTCATTTATTCAGATATTGAATCACAAGGTTCAATGATTACTGCCTTGTAAAGTATTATTCTATCATTTGTACAAGAGATACTATTTTCTTCATGCATTTGAAAAGCTCTTGAGCCTTCTTATAATTTGTAGACCAATCAACAAATGACTATTTCTAACTTGGCCGGATACTGGCAAGAAAACATTTAAACCAGACGAAGTGTGAGATATATCACCACCACTAACATTCAACACCCCTAATAAGCAGAACTCCTGCATTCAGTGAACAGAGTAATTGGATAGCATCGGTCTAAAGCGCAGCCGTATCGAATACAGCATTGGAGTCAAGCCACGGTGTGACATCTCGTAAACAATTTCATACACCACTACCTCTGCATGGCTGACGTAGTCACGTACTGTTGCATACGTGGCCCATACGAGTCGTACACGACCTCGGGCGATACAACATATTGAGACATGACTTGCGTCTAATGACTCTTGTTAATTACCGAGAATACGAATAGCGTCGCAAGGTGGGTCACCCAGACTGGCGGCTCCATCATCATCTTCTAGCTCTTTTCTTAGAAAACCCTAAATCTCTTAAATTTGTGCTTTCTGCAGTAACTATCGCATCAACCTCGTTTGAAATCGTGTAACTCGTGGCCAAGTAGTAAGAAAGATAGAGAAAGCTACTCCAGCTTCCTGAATTCTCGGTATTGAGCAGGATAACACCATCAATTCCAGTCTAATTTGGGATGAAACTGACGGTCGTACACCATTTTACTTGTAGGAAGCAGAAGAGATGATTCATTACAGGATTTCCCCCAACGGTGGGTGGTTTGTTGCGGTCGATAATGCGTGACGTTAAGCACCTACATAAATAAAATGGTATAACAAAGGATTTAAACATGCCTACTTTCTGTTGAAGCTATTTTTATCACGCGGCATTATTGTGGTGTGAACAAACAACGCACTTTGTAAACCAATTTAGAGTGATCGTCTGAAATAGTACTAGGCTTTTAAGCTTGTTGTTGCCTTCTGTTAATCAATTCCTATTATCTTAAGACAGGAAACAGTGCCTCCTCGTATATCATCTACCCGAGAATCCCTGGTATCAATGATAACAAGCCGCTGTAAGGATGTAACCACAAGTTAGCTAACAAAGTACTATGGAGCAGTAAATGAAACAGAAAATTGAAAGCAATTGAAAAACGAACCAACTCATCAACGAGTAGCTCATCGGACTAATGTAGCTAATGGATTAACAGAATCGTTGCAGTGGACAGATGACGGACACTCGGTAGATAACGTCCATCCGATATCCGGACGCCGTCCGGCTTGTATCCGCCAGCGGGCACCGGATGCAACAGAGGAACTTTATACAGCTGATGCCAAGTTTTGGCTACTCTATTCTCGGTAGATTAATTTTAAAATAATAGGTACTATTATGACAAATGCATAAAGTGTTTTTGGACAGATAGAACAACTTTGGGTTTAACTGGCAATGTAACAGACTTGCATTTATAAGGCCATTCATTTCCACACGTTGTCGGGAAGATTAATTTTGCAAACATTGGAGCAATGTGTTAGGATTTTCTTGAAAATCCTTTCGAATGCAATAGATAACTGTGTTTCGCAACAGCAGTGCTGGTTAGTGTAAACTGGACCGTCAACTGACAGTATTGCTACAAAGTAGAAGCAGCCATTTTCCTTCTTACAGAATACCCAAGAGTGTTGGTAATGGAATATAGATGGATGAACAAATAAATTACTAATATTGAGGGGACATCGAGTGCCCTAGACAAACCTATGTATTTCCACGCGAAAATCTAAACAGGCATCCTGTTTACCTCAACTAAACGAACCGTAGAAACATAACGCAGTCCCGACAAACTTGAACAATATGTAGAGTACATAAAACCGTGGGTTGGCGGAGCGTGTGCAAAATTAAACGGACAACACGGCGAATATTCATAGGAACAAGCCAACGGGACCCGCGTAAAAATTCAAAGCCATTTTACTCGTACTGCACTGACATTTATTCGGACATGCCTCATGGAATAAATAATTGAATACTCTTCTCTTCATAGTGTTCTTTAGTAAAAGCACCTTTACATTCATCTTCTAAGAAGCTCCTAATTCCGCTCTGAAAGGGTTTACTTTTTTTACTCGAGACTCGAAACCATCCGATGCGGCGATGTTACAAATTGATTTTATTTCCACGTCTTACTTTCATCCCTTTAAAACATCTTCGGGTGCATTGCAGATTCAATTGAATTTTACCGAAACTAAATCAATAAGACACTTTCGATCCTTTGCAAGGAATAGAAAATCATCTGGATATTTTTCTTTTCTTGTAATATTTTCCGTCTGGGAACCGAAAGCCTGCCATTGGTAAACGTTAAGAGAATCTTGAAGTTATGTCCGAATAATGGGAGTCCCAAGCAAGACTTCTCCTTCGGTACGGACCCTCCAAGGAAATCGCAACGCACTGCCTACAATCTAATTATAAATCAATTGTCTTGTTAGGAGCCGCCAATCCGGCGAGCCGCGGGGCCTGAGAGCTCAATTTGTAACTATGTACGCCCAGCAACTGCTCGCTCTAACCTAGTTTTCCTCGCGAGGAAGTTTCCAATCAAATTTTAATGTATATTCAAGGCGATCTAATTGAATTACCTGACCAGATTCTGTGTCGCGTCTGGCAAAGAAACTGACTAATTGAAACTAAGACGTGAGGTGAAGCAAATACCGCATTCATAATCCTACTTAGATATAGTCCTCAGTTTGTGAGCAGCAACACTCATGATATGATGAATTATTCCCAATAGTCCCCTCTAGCTCTGTCCTCCGGGATGACTATTGACAGCTGGGAATTGTCATCCCAGTTGTCACCGGGGTGACAATTTGCGCCGACTGTTCCCTTTGACTGACTAGAAGGGACAAATGGGAAGTCTGTTTCTCATGTCCAAATCATGGATTTTCTAAACAAAACAAGGAGACTACTGCCTAAAGAAACAAGCATCAAATCAAGACATTTTTAAGACAAGATTATTCAGAACCTTCGCAGTATCTGAAAGGGTTCTTCGCGAAAGAGCAAAATCAAATAAGGTATCTTCCCGAGCTAGTGCCGAACATAATCGTCTTAATTTGACGTTAATAACTTGAGTAACGTCAATGCGAACATCAAAGGGATTAATTTAAGTTCCAAAAACGATTTCGTTACTTGGACAATTTATTTTATAAATATTAGATCGAATTAAAGATGGCAAAGCAACCGTAACAAGGTAGAGAGGATATTAAAATGGAATTATGTGATTTCTAAAGTTTGCGATAAAAAAGGATCAAATGAAAATAGGTGAGAAACTCCCCGAATTTAGGCAGCATACAACATAAATCTTTAGGACACCCTTTCAGTAAGAACGTAACCATATTATTATGTTTGTTTGGGGTGTATTTACAAATGTTCGACACCACAGTATAATACCAACTTTCTCATTTATAACTTAATTCTCTTACATTTTTCGCGTTCATGAAAAGGCAGTAAACACGAGCTAGGAATGTTTCAAAGTAAAGTTCCTTGTTTATTTCATCTAGAATCATTATTCTTCAGTACAACGACCCGCTAATTCCGACCGTGAAAAGAAAAGTCCGAGGGTCTAATTAAGAAATGCTGCTAATATTTCATCAAGAGCCGCGAAAATTAATGGTTCTCTCCGCCTTTTAAATGGTTACGCGCATGCGTAGTTTTGGCAAAATAATAAAACAGATTTTTGAGAAAAAACGGGCACTTGGCTTTTGTTAATTCGAGAGAGAGAGAGAGATTTATGCTTCCACTTTCGAGTGTTATGGTAGGACTAATAATTTTCCTTTTAACAAAGATTTTAATACATTAATTATGTAGCACAACCCATCCTTTCAGATTCAATTAAGTCCCATGTTGGGCGTCATTAATACATTATAAGAGTTGGCGCCCGAATGGGACTTAAAAGCTCAATTTTATTTCGACCACAATTCAGTTACTTTTGTATGTAAAGCCGGTTTAGTTTGATTGCGTGTGGCGGCCGCGAAGCCAATTACATCTCATTACGGTATCGATGAAGTTAATTTAATAACGTTTACCGCAGTCTACAATCGTTTCTATCGTACGATAGATACGGCGGACGAAGCAAAACTATTTTTATTCGTACTACGGCCTATTTGGCCAATACTATAGTCGAACACACGTGGTTGTGGCATAGTACCGGTGAATGGAGCACGTGGCCGTTGGGAAGGCGCGGCCGCTCGATACAACGGAGGCTGCGCTCTGAGCCTCGGCCCCGGCATTGCCTCTCCGACGACTAGGGTTGCCATACGTCCGAAAATAAAGATTGAAATCGAGAATCTTCACCATCGAAATAGAGAAATAATTTTAAACCTAAATGTCCTAAATATAAAAAATGTAAAAGATGTCTGAAATCTTCAAATTAATTATTTTTAAACGCTTAACGCATGCGATGCGCATCGTAAAGATGATAATTGAGGAAAGCAAAATTTCCGATTGCAAGTGGGATTCGAACCCGCGTCTTCTGGATACGTACTCCAGATTCCTTAACCAACTAGGCCATTGCAATCCACACTTGCAAGCCGAAATTCTCTATTCCTCGTTTAAAACGCTTTGCGGTAGTGGTAATTTTACTATTCATAGATCTGGCAACTCTACCAACAACCACAATTATCTGACTCACTCTGAATCAAATCAATTAAAGACAGTCTTTTATATCTAGCCACATGTTTTTCTATTGTTATAAGACTACACAAAGACTTGGCATACCGTGTTTCTGTGAGGAGTTAAAACCTACATTTTATTTCAATCCGAGTCAACCCGCGATCATGGCGCTTGCAAAAACGTTGTACAATCAGGAGCTCAAAATCAGGAACAATCGCAGATATCCCACGAATTGTTAAGCAATTTGTTGTTCTACATCTAATAAGTATAATGTATAAGTTTAAATCTAAACCGTGGAAGATTAAAACAGTATTTACTTGTATGTCTGTATGTACCTATGTAAACATTAGTTCAACTTTTCTATATTATTTTTTACTAGTTTTTCTCCGTGGTTTCACCCGATGCTCAGCTCTTATTGATCGTACACACGGCTACACATCAAGCTATACTAAACCAGTTTGTGTTGGTCTCGCTTTGTACGATTTTTACATACAATAAAAAGTCAGCTAATACTGGTTTTGCATAGCTTTCTGTGCAGCCGTGTGTACCTTGATGTTCTTTAGTTTATTACCAACCTAGGTAAATGGACTATCCAATACAAAAGTATTTTATGAATAGAAAATACAAGGATCGAGTATTTTCTCAGATTAGGTAGTACATTCAAGCAAATAAAACTCTTAATCTTCATAATATTAAGTATCATATTATGTTTGTGAAAGCAACCTATAACCTTTTCCACACGAGACAGTTTCCCAAACACGGCTCTACGCAAAACGGGCCAGAAAGACTACCAGTCTAACATGATCTTCGAAACAGTTTCAGTAACACAGAGAATGTTAGAAAACAATGGGTCTTATTGACTGGTCGAGTAATTAGATATAGATGTGTGTGTAGTCAGAGCATTTAAATGACGTGTCCTTATTAAAGCCTGGAGTGAAATGGGCCCATTGTAGAGATATCTTCTAGGGCTAGTTAGTCCCATTGTCTCTTTAGAATCTAGTTTAGAACTGTCGCAATTTGATTTCAAGTTTTTTTTTGCGAAAGGAAGCTTTAGTACTCACACATAAAATCTAGTTTGCACTTACGCTTTTTTACAACAACACTTGTCATTCTCAGCATTACAAAACAGTAGATTAGAAAATTAATTATTTTCTTCCATTACTTAGAAAGAAACATTTGAATAGGCCTTGAGACTGATATGCTGAAACAAATGTGATAATGACATGTTCATTACATTCGTCAGTAAAAATACGTTCCGAAACAAGATAGTTTTTTTTTTATATTTTACTCAATTAAGTTATAAAAATCATTTCTGCGAATTACAAAAACGTATTTTTTTTATAATTGCATTACATAATTATTATTAGACTTTTTCCAATCAAGGAATTGATAAACAAAATGTCATTTATTTTATTGCAAAAACAAATTAATGTTTATTCGGTAAATAGCTTGATAACTGTCCGGACTTACGTCAATTAAAAAATATGAAAGATGGACGTCCATCATTTTTATATTGATAAAAAATGATTAACTTTCACTTTAATAAATAACAGTTTTACAAGAATCTCTTTAAACTCAACACAAAATAAAAAAGCTAATATTCTATCCATACTGAAAACCGCGAAATGAAATCTATATATTTTGCGAGGATAACAGGATTGTAGATAATTATGAAATATGCTTTAAACGCATAAATCTTCTCATACGAATGAATTTAATATCTGCCCTCACCAAATAATCTCATATTCAAGGACAGTAACGAAGAACAGCTGTTTATCCTTAGCTCTTACATCTGGCAACTCAGAAGGTACTTGAAGGCCAAAGCACTCTCCACATGACAAACTGAGCTTGAAAACGTCCAATAAACTTGATTGACCAACATATCTTGAGACGCGGTAAAATTTAGAATTATAGCAACATTGCATCTCATCGTAATCCTCAAAAGGGTTAGGCTGAGGAGTGCCATAGTACTCCAACATTTCGCCAGTTATATTTAGGTGTAATGTAAAAGGGGGCTAGCTTATTGCCAACAATGGGGAACGAATCCAGACTGCGAAACTGTTACAGAGAAATTCGCAAGAAATCTTTTCCCAATGATAGGGCATGATGGTCCTGGTTTCAATTTTCAGATTGGGAACTGGGAAATACTGTCTGCTTTTAAATTTAGATGAGTAAATTCAAAGTGAAAATGTCAAAACTGACTTAAATGCTATTGAAATCCATGTCAGATTGCCATTTGCATGTGTCGATTTGGTCTCTAAAAACTTTAAAGCTTGCTAACGAGGCAGACATTTGAAACAAAATGTCCGGAAGATGTCAGAATGTAAGGAATTTAACAAGTGGATGACGTTTATCATAGCAAGCAGTGCCACCCTCAAGTATCAAGTAATGTTGGTCAAGTGTAATACTTGTTTATTGCCAAGCCGATAGCTACGGTGCGGGAGATAGGCGCAAAGCGACGGGATGGAAGCACCAGATTATGTCGTTTCGGCCTTGTGTTTTGTTTAAATGTTGGTCTTTTATCATTTCCGTATACATGAGAGTAGGGTCTAAAGTGTCAAGCTGATGGTACCAGAAAACAGAAAAATATATACAAAGTTGTTGAGTATAATAAAAAGTGTTTTGACTCCCAAAAGCTGACACTTTTTATCAAAAACTATTGTAATATGTTTGATGTTTCATTTAGCAGTAACGGGAAATCCCGTCTATTACTGTGTTAATGGAAATTATACGAAAATTAATTACTGTAGCTCAGCTACCTATTACTGAAGAAGCATTTGTTTTCAGACTCGAACAAATATTACTCTATTACGTTTACTACATTACAAGCATCGCGGTTTCTTTCAATGTTCTTGTTCCCTAGCGCTATTTTTTCACAATGTACTTGGGAAGATCAAAGAAACTAAAAATGTAGTGTGTGAAATGCATTCTACCATTCTGTATTATTTCTACCATTACTTGAAATAATGCTTTTTTTTTACGTGGTAAAATCATCAAATGACTCCTCCCGCCCCGGGCAGGGCGGGAGGGACTGTCAGACTTGTACTGACTAAAATCCACGGTGTCCATCAGTAGCCTTTTTGTGTACCGGAGTCGCGGTATACGTATGTCCCGCGACCCCGGCAAGGCTACTTGAAATAATGCTAGATGAGATAACGACAAAAGAATAATACATCTTTCTTTTTGTTCATCGCTTCATGTTTGTATTTCTTACCTCGTAACATTCCATCGAACTTTAAATCATGCTAGTACTACAAAAAGTCTACAAATATCTGTTTGTCCATCAAATACTACGGAACTTATAGATTAGAAACATTGATTGTTTGCTAACGACCGCTTAGACAAGCTTTGTGATTTGTTAACACAGTATTAGTACACTGGTCAGTTTTAGAAGAGCAAATATGCATGGAATTAGTTAGTGGTTGTGGCTACTTTAGCACCAATGTGTTAGTGTACTTTATTCTCTGACAGGCGAGTTATGATGTTTACCATATTTTACAAAACGGTACAACGAACTTGAATGAATGAAGTGGAAAGGAAGGTGCGGTTATTCGAGAAATAGATCTATGAAAAAAAAATGGGAACGTTAGTTTCGATTTTGGGCACAAGCCTAAAGATTACTTGTCAAAAGACTACTTGTACACACGGCCACACATAAAGCTATAAAACCAGTTTGTCTTGGTCTCGCTTCGTACGATTTTTACAAACAATGAACGGTCCGCTAATACTGGTTTTGCACAGCTTGATGTGTAGCCGTGTGTACACTAGTGTACAGTCAGTATTTTTTTTTAATATTGAAAAACATTGCTTTGTTCTGGCGCTCCGAGGGGCGAAGGAACTGTCAAAGTTAAATGACTTAATACGACTATGTTTTTCGCGAGGAGTGCTTTGAAGACATTCCCATTAATCCTTATTCGGCCATATGCAGACAAACTATAAGACCACAGCTCTTGTCGTGGTGAAATGGTTTTAGCCGTTTTAGCTGTAGCCGAGTTCAGCTAGCTAGTTGGCCAGGATGCGTCGGATATACTCAAGTTAAGTATCGTCTCGCAATGGAGTGATTTTATGGCATTAATAAAACAAAAACATACGCCATTTAAAGTCACATCTCCTCTTTAGTAGCTTTTTATAGGTCTCAGTCTTATTGTGTTCGAAAAATCGTAAATATATACCTTTATACGATTCCTAAAGGTAATAAAACTTATTGTATCAGTAACTTTATCCTACGCAAATCGTAATTCCGTCGTATAAACGTGATTAATGGCGTAAACTACGATCATACTGACCAAAATCCGTTTTAGGTTTCAACTAAATAATCCGGAAGAGATTAAAACTAACATAATTTACAAGGAACACTTAGCAATTGATTTATTTTGGGAGAAATTAGTAGTTAATGTAGTACAATAAGGGAGGTGTTAGTACAATACATACCTACATCAATGAAATTTTCGGGGTATTCAGACCCAAGATAAAAAGTTTAATATATTCTCAAGTATTTTTATACTTCTGAAACTCAACTTTCATTCACAGTAACACCCTTCAGCCCTTACATCCTTTATTATTTTAGATTGAACTCCTATCCGGCTCGAAGGACCAAACTCTAATAAATAAAGAAGAATGAAGACATTCGACCTCCATTATATTTACGATCGTGATTTAGAAGCAATAAGCGAAAATATCCTTCAGGAATATCCCTCGGGCTAAGGATATTTTGCTTTACTTCTCAATTTTATATGCAGGCGAATTTTCCCCCTGAAATTCGTAATAAGTCATTCGAAGTGAAATGGCGCTTGTCTGTGCTCTAGTTTCTACGGGAATTGCAGGAAACAAATGTCGGAAAATCTACAGGGTGAATTTTTCAACAAGGTGTGATAAGCCATATCCGAAACTATGAGGAATATGGAAAAACGTTGAAAGGAGTCTCGAGACCGATTTTGACGAAAACTAAAACTGCATCATTAGATTTATAACAACAATCCTGGCCGTTTTAACGTAAACACTTAATAAATTACTTAAATACAATTAATTTAATCTAATGTCTCAATCGAATTAAATCGATCTCAGCTCTATTATTTTAAAATTTCAAACAAACTTTTGCTAATTTAGACATAAACAAACGACATGCAAGAAATTTTTGCAGTCAATCGATTGAACATATACCGTTATGCAGCTTTCTATCAAACTTGGTACAGTCACGTTTTATGGAATTCAAGCTGACTCACCGAAGACGGACAATCGACTATAGCGCCAAGAACCTAATTATTTCAAAAAGTTCCTATTGTATTAAAAATAGAACGAATTTTTTACTTTTTTAAAGTCTTTTATTACTTGCACAATGCAAAGCCGCCGCCATTATAGACCACAATAGACCAATAGCTCTATGAAAGCAGTCGTTCGAATTTCGAACGAGCACGAGGAAATATTTCCAGCCAATGTTTTATTGGAATATTACGGCTAGTCGATTATGAATCGGAGTATCGATCATCATCATATTTATTGCCCTTGCAGGCTTGAGTTACAAGGTAGGAGATACAATAATATGCAGTACTTTTAATAAATCTATCCTCAACTCAATTACTAAATTATTTATACCGTGTGGCCAAAAACTAAAAAAGATATACCATACCAAATTAGCAGGTGGCCAACAATACAATCATAGAATTCCACACAAACGCCCATAGAATTCCAATTTCAAATAAAGACAACGATAACAATTATTTATGGCATCGAATCTAACTTCGGAAAGTTCGATATTTGAACTTGATATGTCAACTCTTGATATGTCTGATATGGCAGCATGTTCAAATCGTGACAATAGGAATATTCGTATCACGTAACTCGATTTATTGACAACGCAGGCGGAGCGAGACCAAAACAATCGTTTGGGACGCCATAAAGGAATACTTGATGACTGGCGTTACTTATAAATACTAATAAAAATAAGTCAAGTGTAAAACAATAAAATAATTACAGATGATATCAGCTTTGAGACATTATAGGTTCATGCAGGTAAGCGAATTAAAAGGTACGGCCATTAAGTCAAAATAAAACTTAAAGCAAAATAATCAAATGATACCTTTTTTTCTAAATTACGTACGGTTTTTTTTATATTTTCGTACGTTTATCTCAAAATATCACTGAGACTTGCTGTATACCTACTTTAAAAGTAGATGTACTGATTTGCTGAGAAAATCAGTTTTAAGAGATTTGCTGTGTCTCCTTGTTCTTGCTGAATCGAAATGTCTAGAAAAAGCTACGGGTACCTCCTAAGACAATTTTCCTATACGTATACAATGTTTGAGATATCTTTACTTTAGGAGGTTTTCTAATAACAAATTCTAAGTTACCAGGTTACGGGAAGTAAAGCTTAAAAAACTAGATTCAAAGAAATCGAGACGGAAACTTTAAATGCATCGAAAGCCATTAATTTAAAACTGTCCAACTTATAACCGGGTCTCCTGAGTCACACAGTGAGTCATCGACTCAGGGATCAGAAACAAAAACACAAGATATACAACCTTTCGAAGAAGAAAAAGCTGTTTTATTTATTGCTTCAAGGAGCGCAATAAAATAGTTCCTCTCTCTGTCAGCGAATTTAAATGATTATAGTTCTACAAGGGTCCGTTTATGCCAAATTGTTCTTACATGAGAACAATTGGCATAGACGGATCCTTTATGAAGTCGTCAATCTAAGCCAATCTACTCAAAAAATATCATGAAGGGAAAGTTTTTTACTTTTGGGAGTGAAGTCTTTCGAACAAAAAAACCGTTATGACAGAGCTTAATGCACTCAAAACTTTGTACTGACGGATGCATGCACAACCAGACAAAATGTGCTGTTCCCAGTATTCCGAGTACCTAGTCTTAACAGTATTACTTCATTACGAGCCGAAAATAAAACTAAATCACACAGAAACCCAACATCATTGACAAAGAGAAAACCCAACTGAAATTGTCGAGTACAGTCGTAAATTAATGTAACCCTACGACTTCCGAGGGCGGGTCCAATGGGCCTTTGTCCCAGCTAGCCCTTTGCAAGCCTCGCCTAATGAACCACTACAGATAACAAATTCGCAGCCACCGGGACGAACTGTATGCCAGCCAGAAACATCAACGCAACGTAAATCGTCAGAATTTACTGTTCAGTATAGTTTGAGCAGTTGAAATAACTATGAGATAACTTTAATAGCGGAAACCTAAAAAGGGTCCGTCATAAAATCCTATTTTAACGGCTGTAGGTCATCAACTCTCTACTGTTATCCCAACCATGATGGCTTCGCAGTCACCAGTCTTTCAGTCTTTCGCATTAAACAAAACTGTTAACCCTAGCAACCCAGTTACTGGTTGTTAAGGATACCAGTAAAGACTTTCGAAATTCTACTGATGACAGGCGGAATCTATTACTTTCCGACACACGTTCAGCCACTGGGCCAACCGCGGATTCAATTTCTAATTCAATTAATAATTTAGTCCGGGTTATATTTCATCAATAAAGCAACACTCGGACTGCCAATACATTTTACTGTAAAACTTAATCGGCCGAGGCGTCGCGTCGCGTCGTTTAAATATCACGTAAACGCAATCCTCCCGATATCTCACTATAAAAAGAGCCGTTTTAAAAGAGTTAATTTCAGTAATGGCTGCCTCGTCGTGATTGAAAACTGTAATGCAGCCGTAAAATAAAGCAATGAGATTTATTGAACGTTATAAAAATATGTAATTTATACATTTGGATTCCAATAAAATAAATTAGGAATTTACATCGTGTTCGTTCGGTGGGAGATAGAGTACTTATTTTTTATCCCCACAGTCAATGATTTTTTACGAACACGGACGAAAACTTGGGTAAATCGAATAAAGAATACAAGGTATATTTCAGAACTTCAAATAAAGCATAAAAAATGTATTCAATATTATTTTGATTTCGTATCAAAATGCCAAACACAAGCAGCGACAGGTTAAATCCCTCAGTCAAGCATAAATTGCCAACAAAAGAATTCGAGGTTAATATAATTTTCTAGCGGCATGTGGGGTTTTCAGGCATATTGATTTAATAACCCGCCTGAAGCACGCACTCACTTTATTTTTCATTTAATCAACTGGGAATTCCCGGAATCCCGGGATATCTATAAATGGAATTATAATTGCCTGCTGATCCATTGACGTAGGTTTAGTGCCTGTTTTTACTAGCATACGGTACACATAAATAAAATTGCGTTGTTGTATTGAAGCTACCATATTTTTGTTTCTCGCTTATATCTCGGAAACCATGCGTCCTGGCGCAAATTCGATAATGTTCACCTCCTAAGTTGTCCAAACAAAGTTACGTAGTCAAAAATAGTGTTCCAAGACTTTCCCTCTATACCTTGTTTTGAGCATTCGTTGACTGGGCTATACGTAACAGAAAAAAATACGTGGCCAATATATGTACTGTTTAATATTTCTGTGGCCTAACCCTTCGGGGAATACAGGCGTACTGTTGTGTATGTATAATATATGTTTACTTCAATTAATTGAAGTTTCGTATTAATTTAATGTTAAATTGATATTGGATATAGCTGGCAGGCACACCACAAGCACAGTTAGAATCGATACCAAAGTGATTATTTTAATCACACACATAATGCTCGTTGATTTACTACTATCGATTTTTCCCTAAGGCCTAGTTGCACAAGCTAAGCAAACGTTAAGGTTCAATTTATGTTGACGCAGAAGAGAATGCAAGAGATTTTTTGAGACGAAATCTTACAAAGCATAATGAACTTTATATCAATTGTGTAATATTTATGAGGCCATATAGCACGCATATCTAAAGGCCAATGTGGGCGTAAGGTTCTCGAAGGGAGACCACGCACCAGCATGTGCAACGTGAGACGTCTACCTGCAAGGTGGACAGACGATCTTATGAAAATCACAAGTTCGCGCTGGATGCAAGCCACTTCCAACCAGTCCTATTAGAAGTCTATGTCTGCCTATGTTCAGCAGTGGAAATCTTACGGCTTATAACAATGATGATGAATGTTTTATTTAGACAAAAGATCATAACTGCGAAATATCTCGAGAAATGTTTATTTTATCGATTGACTTCTAGTTTGAACGTTAAACAATAGTCATTAAGTTCATTATGTTTTTTTTTCAATACAAAATTTTCATCCATAAGGTTCCGCGGCAATCTAAATTGAACCTTATGCAGTGTTCAACTGCCCATACATCTCCAAGAAAAATATATGGAAGATCGGGTACACTGACTGGTCGTTAAACTCCTACTAAATTATTGCGAAGCAAGAGATTTCTTTTTCGTGCGCAAAACTGATAATAAATCATGTTCTTCCTAAATGTATAGGCATAGAGCATTTTCTTTCAGATTGCTCTATCGACGCACGTGAGGAAATCCATTTTACCCGAGCCAATGAAGTATTTTTTTAGAGATGGTTATTTTAACGAAACTTAGATTTCCATTTAACCCGTCGAGGTTTGTAAATCTAGTGGTATATCTTTTTGTCGCCATAGAATGTACTCTGTTTAGTAGCCAATGCAAGCTCAGACTTGAAAATCACTCGTGCTTACCAGGTCTTGCTTCCTGAACATGATAGTAGCCAGAAGACGCAACAACCAATTGGTCGGAGAAATTGAGTATCGAATAACTTTACACCCTGTCTAACCAGTGAGTAAGAGCGGGACGTAGGACTCCTCTATGAGAGGTATTGGGAAATAAGTGCTGTAACCCACCACGCAAGCCCAGTGCGAGTTGGAAGATGGATGTCACATGTCTTCGAAATGTTGGTTCTAACTTACTAACAATGTAGAGCAGTGTTGATGAAATAAATTATAAACGACCTACAACGTAAGACGCATGCCCGCGCCTTACCGTAATAAGGCCAGTTACACACCACCGACATAACGTCTCCTAACTAATGTTAATATCCGAGTTGATATTGTACTTAGAACTCAGAATTCCTCAGTTTTGTTTACTGACAAACACAGCGTTATGGTAGGCGCCGGGCACAGTATGTATGCAAACAAAGGGTGATCCCCACACATTTGTTTACCTTACCATCGTAATTTACATCATACGTTCGAAATACGTTATTTTATTAATAAACAACTCGTATGTGAGCTGAAATGAAGGTATTTCAAGCACGTCTTTTGGGTGCTTTAGTTCTTTACTTGGGTATTTTAATGTAGTCTGCCTCGTGTCGCTGTTCACTTTATTATTGTGTGTTGCCAACGTTGTGTAAAAAGGTATTGGAATAATGAAATACTTTATGAACACACGCACAAAAGAAACAGAAAAAAAATAACTGGCAAGTAGAATACATTGCTCACACTCTCAGAATGATTGGGTATTGATGCCTAATAGATGTGGTGTGAAAACCACGCACTAAAAGGCTCTACCGAATGTAAGAAAAATAAGACATAAATGGTGTCAACATAGGGTCGTTTCTGACAGGGAGAGCCAAAGCCTGCCAGGGTCGATGGACTGTCTTATCAGGTAAGCATGGCCCCGGAACGTAGAGGATGAAGGAACCTGATTTGAAAAATAAGTATTATGTTTCAATTTTTGATTTCGAATACGCAATATTGCTCTCTTCCTAATACGGGTATAATTTATTTTTTATTGAGATTTTTGGTGACTCCATAAACAGGCGTGTGTGGCAGGCTTATAGGACCGTGAAAAAGTTTCATTAGGCCTGTCGATTAAAGCACTTAACAGTACAGACACATGTCAATGTCACGAAGGAAGTACTGCTAATTATCAACACGCGTGGAAGGTCCTCGCATGTAAGGTAATGTAAATAATTGATGGAGGAAGCGAACGATAAGACTTGTCATGGGTTTGATGTGGTGGAGTGCGAAGATAAAAATATACTTTAGTAAATAAAAAACACGTATGTATTTTAAATGCGCAAATGTAAGGATGAATGATTTACTTGTCTTTCATGCAAAAATTTAAGGACGGGTTTATATGATATTTGGTGCCAGAGGGTCTAAAACCGCCACTTAGCTACATTGCTGGAAAGGCACAAAGTGATCATTAAGAATATTGCTTAAATTGGCCGTTTTAGACCAGAAGAGGTTTTATAACCTGGGTTATAACATACTACTGTAAATTCTGGTATCAGAAGCCACGCAGGCGAAACCGCAAACATACAGTAGTACAACATAAGCAAATCACCGAAACTTTAAGCAAATGTACACCAAAATTTTGCCGTTTCTGTTAAGTTTTATGTAATAGTGGGACAAGCCTTTAGCCATTAACCGGACACAAACCTTGTCTCCGGACCGTTACTGATACATTCCGGAAGGAAAAACCCATTGACACATTTCCCGACATGGTAATCAAACATAGGATCTCTACTGTAGTGTTTTCAACCATTATACCAATGCGACCTAGATAGAACAAATAAAATATTTCATATATTGATGTATTATAAAGCTTTCAGGATTTTATGCATTTTTGTTATTTATTTTAATAACAATAGCCCTTTGTCTTTACTACTTACCAATTTTAATTAGTCATAATAATGAGTGCCAAGGGAAATATTATGTTCCATTTATTTAATAATTTATGAAATTTATATGAAAATACTGCTCATGTACTTCTATCTAATCGCCAGTACCTAGACCTATGTATTTACATATGAAGTGTATAAACCTTCGGTTAACGGTTACTAACCCGTATCATACCTATCAATTATCCTTTATAAGCAAATGTAATATAAATAAATATAATATCAACAGACTTCAAAGAAAATTTAAAACAATAAGAACCACCTCCTTTTTTTTTGAAGTCGGTTAAAAAATATTTTTGTTTTATTCAACCAATAGAACAACGGACGTATTCTTTGACGCCCTTTGAGTGTTTTTTTCTTTTATCTTATTTTTATTTTTTTGTACATAATATTGTTTTAGTAAGTTTGTATTTACCAATAAAATCAATGTTACTAAAAAAAAAAACTAATAGAACTTGTTTACGAAATGGACTACAAGAACACAATTCATTAATAACAATAAAACAACAATTTATTTTAGAAATAGATTCCATACATTTACGGTCATTTACTTTCACCATCGGGTGGTTAAATTATAGCCTATGGCTATCGCGTAGGCGCTTACTTACGAGTTACGTTCTAAAACGTGTCCATGCGACAGCAATATGTGCGTTTACCCTAAAGATAACGCTATCTCTGATAGGGTAAGTGACTGCTAGTTGGAAACGATTTTCTCTTAGTTATGGCTTCCTTATGGGTGGTAAGACCAATTAAGAATTCACCTAGGTTATTTCTAGATAACTACTTTACTCAAAAATATACCTAAAGGCGCTCCGTCATCAGTACAAGTCTGACAGTCCCTTCCACCCTGCCCGGGGCGGGAGGACTTCTTTGATGATTTTACCACGATAAAAAAAGGCGCTCCCTCACCGCGAGCATTCACCTGTAATGTAACACAAAAGCGCGCAATTTGATGCTCTATTGTCTTCGAATGTTCGAATCTGTAACATTTCATTAACGTTAACGTTTACATTACAGATGAATGCTCGCGGTGAGGGAGCGCCCTTAGACAGTGAAACAAACTTCTACTAATACTACCCAAGCGAAGCTGCTAGCAAAAGCTAGTTATTATTATTGAAACACGACCTTTATGACTACTTGACTAAAATTATTAATAAAAAAGCAGTGGCGTAGGGTAAATAATCTTGAACGTGAAGCTGGAGCAAAAAATGCTTCAATTCTTCTTTTAAATTGTAGTTTTGAAATCCTTTAAAAAAAAACTTGCAAAACACACTAGTTGCCCCTACGATTTTTGAAAGCTCTACTCGATTTCTCTGGTCTGCCACCATCATAAACTGATTTCTGTTATCATTAAACCACCTTTGAAATATCTTCTTTCCAACAAAAAAAAAATCATCAAAATCGGTTCATGAGCGACGAAGTTATGCGCGATCAATCATTAAATAAAAGGACATTCGACCGTATTTAAAATTAGAGACTATTTAATTTTTTTTTTTTTATATTATTAAAATCTAATTTGTTTTTATTTTTTATTTATACGGTCGAATATAGTGCCCACTATTTACAGGAATTAGCTAGGAATGCACACGACTCATCTAACTCAAAAAATAATGTTTGCTATGTTCAAAAACTTATACTAATCGCCTACAGATGTTAACACCGCGATTCAGGATCGTGACGTAATCGCACAACGCCATCTAGTTGAAACTTCGAAACTAACATACGGTGAACATTTACCAAACAATACACTGAACTGAACTAACCTTGTTTTACTGCACTCACTGTACGAAAAACTTATCAATTTCAATAATACCAAATCAAATCCAAATTGATAAGTTAAATTAAAACAATATAATAATAAAAAAACACTAAAAATAAGCGCGAACTAAAACTAATGTGAATCTGTCATCCAAGTAAAACTATCCATACGAATTACGAAGTCTAGTATCATTCCATCTCGTTCTGGCGTACGCATTACATTTCTCTGTCCTTGTCGGAAGCCGAAAAATCTCGGGTTATAACTTACTTAAACTAGCCGAGTTAGGTGGCCTCAAGGTCACGGTCGCCGAGAGAGATTTCTATGAAATTATAAGTACTAAATTCCTGATTCGCCTTACGGCTTACCTTGCTTGTTTTGCGCGAGTTGAAATTGCGCGGAAGACAGTTGTAGGCGTTAATTTATTTATTTCTTTGTTTTATTTTCTTAAGTAAATGTTTATTATTTCTGATTGTTACTTTTAGTTTGAGTGTTTTTCTTTGATTGTTAGTTTTAGTTTTACAAGCAATGTAACTTCGTAATTTTTTTTAATGATAAATGAAAATAAATTAACACTAGTATTTGCTATATTTCGAAAGGTAACTCGATAGGAATCGGCATGTTAGGTGGCTTCGGGCCTGTAAAAAAGTACCTAGGTCAATGAAAAATCTTCGGAGAAAAAATCTAGAAATAATACTTCTCATTAATTTTATTATAGAAACACGACCTTTCTGACCACTTGAATAAAATTATAAACAACAAACAAAATAACGTATCTACATATCACATTAACATAAGAATTTTAATTAATCAGATCAATACTCTACGTGACACAAATAAAAAGGGTGATGCTCAAAAATGTTTAAGTACATAAAAAAGTTTTAAAAAGGGAACTGGTTCTTTTCGGGCTACAATCTGTCGAATGTTTATTGTGCCACTTCCACGTACTGGCAAACTGAGTGTTTAATTGCGCTCGTAAAATCGTAATACTGCTCGAATTTGTCCGTACACATGTACAGGCAGACATTTTCCTGGTAAACAAGCTTATCTGTCGAATTAAATAATAAAATTCTGTATAAATATTATCCCTTTAATTAAACTTTTAGTGCGCTGTTGATTAAAGTCCTTTCTCATGGGTTGCAACGAAGAGATCTTTCTGAGAAATATTACGATCCACTTAGCATAATCAGTCTATAACTTTACCGGTGCCGTAATTCAGACCTTTAAAAGGGAGATACGACAAGCCTGCAATTTTTGGTTATAAGAAATGTATGTTTACTTACGTTTTTCATAACTGCTCTAATAATTACAAGTATCATTAAGAACACAAAGGAGAACGCCCACTACTTTCATATACATTTCAAAATGAATAAATAAATGAATATAAAGTATTAAAATCCCGTAGTTCAACAAGATAGTAATCTCCAACATAATCGTTAAGTGATCAAACGGCTCCTTAGATTAAAGCGTTAGTTTGTAATACAGCTGCGATAGCAACCAAGGTAAACTAAGTTTAAGTACCGTCATCTATTAGAATAAGATTGTAATCTTGAATCTTCGTCTGTATCGTGACAAACTGCTGTAGAATAAATAGTTTTCAGAAGCTTCTATCGTAAACTTGAGTGAAGTTTAATGAAATTTCACGGAAAGCTATGGAGGTATTAACTGTAGTTTAATAACAGTACTTATTTGGTCTTTGGATTGGGTCGGTGTAGATAGCTTAAACTTAAATGTTATAGAAACTTTATAACGTATGCTAATAGATTTCACATAACGCCATATATGATTTTGGCTGTAACAATCAATATCAACCAAACGGAGTAATAATGAATTTTTATTTCAGGACTTCAGGTACAATCCAAGAATGCACTCTAATTTACGGGACGTTTATCTTTCTTCTACCTAAAAGACAGATGTGTTGCTCGGGAGTTTGTTTCATAATATCTCCCTCCCAGCTTAAACAGTAGAAAGTGGCAATGGGCAAGCACCCTAGAACACATCTGTTTGTATTGCCGTTTAAAAAGTGTTTCTAATTTGAATTAATGAAGATCATCGTATGCGCGTAGACCTTTGTTTTTTAAAGCGTCGCGTTATCCCATCTCAGGAATTTCTCCTGTATCGTGGCCGCGTGGGTACGTTTACAAACAAAGATACCCACATTCAAAACGCCAAGACCCAGAACAACTACAAATGTTGTTATATTTTTATACGCAATAACGCCTGCGTCGCGTCTTCTCAAAAATATTTTTCAAGGAATGAAAAATTGAGCTGCGAGCAGGATTCGAACCTGCGTCTTCTGGATAGGTACTCCAGACGCCTTAACCAATAAACGTGTATGCAGCATTCAGAAAAACAAGCGAAGGAGAAATTCAGCTACGAATGTAAGTGGTTGCGATGGCCTAATTGGTTAAGGCGTCTGGAGTACCTATCCAGAAGACGCAGCATTTTTCGTTCCTTGAAAAATAACTACAAATGTTAAAAATACAGCCAGACAAAGAGAATTTGTAACTTTTATGAAACTAGCAGACAAAGTTATAAGTCCTAGATGAAAATCAGCTGTAACGGCGTCTACCTACACACTTCCTACACGATGTAAGTAGGCGTAAGTGTTACTATCAGCGGCACGTGGGCTATCTATTTCCGACGGGGTCGGTGACCGGCGGCCTTGCTAACTGACCGTCAAAATGTTGCAATGCAGACGTTTCGCTGCCAAGGTCGCCATTGTTTACTATGCGTGACAGTTTCGCTAGTCTACTTTTCCCTTTTTAATTTTACAATCTTTAGTACTTAGTAGTTTGTGACAAATTTTGCATGGATCAAATAAAGCTTCGGTGTTCAAATCTTCGAAGACATGTGACATCTATCAACCCGCACTGGGCTCTCGTGGTGTATTATGGCCCACAGAGAGGACGCTCGTGTCAAGCTGTGTCCCAGCAGTGGGAATATTATGGAATGATGATAATGATTGAAATCTTCCTTACAATTCTTTTAATCAAGCAAAATATTCATCTATACTAATATTATAAAGCTGATTGTATATTTAACGAGGAGGCTATCAAACATCAAGCTACAACCAATGGCAGCCGAGCAGCAGGGGTGAAAACTCGGGGAATAGGTTAGTTTTACAAAAAATATCAAAAATATTAAAAACTTGAAGTAGGTAATGTATTATTACACCAATTCAGCGAGACTAAACTATTTACTATAAAATGTCAGCTTTAAACACTACAATTCAGTAAGTTGAGCCTAAAGATTCCTAGATAACGATAAATCTAATGGCTGACCATTATTGTGCCATTAAAACACTACAGATCTAGAATACAGATAATGTTTCAAGCTATTACTATCAGAATTTACTGTATACAGGTCCAATATTAACTTCTATTGTTGTTACAAAGCCAGGCCTAGTCTATTAATATCAGAAAAATCTAGGTCAAGATCCTGAACGTATAATAAAACCGCTAGTTTATTACATAACTTGAAGAAAAAAGTTTTTATATGCAATCTTAAAGTTGCCTCAAAAGCAAATAAAAAAAAAATCAATTAGAAACAAGATAGGCGTTCTTATTTTGAATCGTACGACATTTTACGAGTGTCCTCAAAAAGTTCTGTACAAGTTTTTGATGTGAAACTCCTACGAAATAAAAAATCTTTTCATTTCAAGGTGACTAGCAAATAGATACTTAAAAATTATAACATTATGAAAATTCGATTTTCTTCACCTGAAATCTCATCAGAGCTTGTATACATTGCATAGACAATGGACTGAGCCTAACAGTAAAATAATAGCGGACAGAAGTATGAGAGAGACAAGCAAAGAAGTTTGTTGAATGATATTTTTCCATAAGTACTTTTTTCTTATAGAAAAAATGAAGAAGCAGGTTGACGAAGTAATGGTTTTCGTTTTTCCAGAGACTGATTAATTTCATACAGATAGTTATCAACCCATCCATTATGTCTATGGTTGTGAACAACATTGACCATAGGACCTCATGAACTCCCATAAAAATATTAGCAACCTCATCGCATCCCATACTGGCCCATTGCTTTCCTACGTTATTGAAATGTTGAGTAGGAGGAGTAGTTTTTTGATCAGTCGATTTATTTTGAAATTAGAATAAAAGATGCCATCTTGTTCTTTAAATGACATTCAATCTTAAAACAAAAATAAAAAATTACCAGTACTTAAAGATAGCCAGTCATACACACTCAAATGCCACAAGAACTATGTAGCACTTAGCCGCTTGTGATAAGTAACTACAGCGTAGGTTGTACGAAACTTTCTTCTCATTCCAAAGCGAGTTACAAATTACAAGCTAACAGGATTCAGAGAAACGGGACTGTGACGTGTAGAATTGTGGACTCAATTCAATATGGCAGAGATTTTGAGTGAACGCGTCATCTCACCTCGGATACATGAGTACTTTATCTGTGGAAGCTACAATATGCAGATCTTCTAGGAAAAGCTTGGGTCACATCAACACACATTGCGAGGTTGATAATGGGGATCCATCGTTAATCTCGCTACTACTACTATCTACTAAAGTACGACAGATTTTTTTTATTAGAATGTTTTTATCTTTGGAAAAATGTCCGTGCTTATTTGGATACAAGAATATTAGCAAAGCGCATTCTTTTTCTGGTTAAGCTGCACGAAACTTTATTCTCATTGCAAAACGAGTAACAAATTACAAGCTAACAGGATTCAGAAAAACGGGTCTATGCAAACGGGACTGTGACGTGTAGACTCAGTTCAATAGGGCAGAGATTCTGTGAGATATCTCGCGTCGTCTCGCCCCCGATGCAACATACATAGGGTTGCCATCTCTAAAATTTGGAAACCAGGACAAGACTCGTGAAAACCCCGGATTTTAGAGTCCAGAACCCAGACATGACTCCACGTGCTTGCCGTGGCAACTGTGTCGGGGGGGTGAAGTGTGCGTGTGTCGCAAGAGCTGTGGCCCAAGATTTTCAATTTTTAAACCCGGACTGCAAATGAAGCCCTCCCGGCCATTCCCCGGATGCCCTCTAAACTAGGACAAATTCGGAGAAACCGGGACTGATGGCAACCCTAAACATACATCGGTAATGCCATGCCGTTCGGCAAGTGCATGCATAAATACATGAGTGAGAGCCATTCAGGTGTGAACAAATTGCAATCAAATATGATTTCAGATAGTTCGAAGTTGTAGTCTGAAAATATTTCTCGGTTCAGCGATTTCGATATTAGAGGCTTTTTTTCTCTTGTTAACTATAGAAACGTATTTCTTTCATCATCATTATGCAGATTTGCATTACACGTTTGCTGTCAATTAAACTGGTTAACAATGATAACTATATTGCAAGAATTGTCACTGTCACTTTTACAACAAAATTTAATCACGGCGATTCATCCGCCCTGCTTTTTTAGGGTCGGTTTCTAGTTGAAACGAATGCAGGTGAATGTCTGTATTTTACATGGAGCGACTCCCTATCTGACCTCTACAACACAGTAACTGGGTAACACGATACCTCTTGGTAAGACTGGTAGTCAAACTTTCGACCTTCTGACTAACAGTATCGACTGTCTGATGTTCAAATGACACTACTATATTTATCTCAGAAACTTAACAAACAAAAAACAAACGAGTCGAAAAAGAAACCCGATCTTCGAGTACCGAACAAAAAACTTACTCAAACGAAGAGACACGAAGTAATCAGTCAAAAACCTCGACCCATACCTGGAAAAACAAACAAATCATCATAAACATATTTAGTTGAAAGCTCCATTATATTTAGATACAAAGCGTTGCATTGAGTAACGAACCATTACGTTTGAGATAGTCTCAATACGTAAACAGAAAACAATGTATCGACGACCTTAGGCCGATGACCTCGTCTGATCAGACGGAATGCCTGCAGAGACTGTTACTACAAGACATTGATTAGCAAGCGCCGGAGATTGAATTGAACATAAATATGTATGCACTTAGCTAAAATTGGCAGCGAGGCCATTTTATTTTCCAATTAAATTCATGATGGGATGAGCTGCACAAAACCAACGATCAATTGGTACACATTGGCTCTAAATGACGGGAATTTTAAGTCGTGAGACTCCGCCCAGCAGTGAGATAATACAGGGTAACCTCGAATGTCATTATAACAGGGCTAGTCAACCAGTAAACATTAATTACAGGGCCAAATGATTCGAGTTCCTCTGTTAATAAATTGCATTTAAACTTTAAAAAAAGCAACTTTTTACAACTTTTAACACAACAATGTAAAACACTGTTGTTAATTATTTTCATGATATATACTTCATTTTAAATTAGGTCGTTGTGGTTATTTTTGTACGAATTAAACTTTGTCACGCACACAAAGTTTTTCTATTACTTCATTGTTTCAAATAAATGCGGTTTTTGTTGCCATAATGTTGAAAAATAACATGCAAGACGTGAATTCTTTCACGTTATATTTTATTCAGTTTTCATTTTTTTTTTAAATAAGATTCTTCTAGGCTATTGATGATTGAGTTACTCCCTGAAATTAACTGTTTTCTTGAGGTTTTTCAAAATAGTAATACTTTTTTTAGTCTATCATTACATACAAAAATACAAAACATTTCTCTTTCTAATACTAGTGTACATATTAGATAACCAGATGTCCCTATGGAACCCTATAGGAGGAAGATGTAGGTTACTATATTGATAAATACATTTCCTATTGAGCGAGGCGTGGCCAAATCCAAACTCCTGTTGCCACCGGGAATTTCTTTGATACTAAAACCCGAGAACCAGATTCCCAGATAGCCCATGTAAAACCCGACCTTTAACCTATCCTCGTGCTCAGTATTTTCTACCTCTATTTCAAAAAGCCTTACAGATCTATAAAATCAGAAGAAAACTTTAAAGCCTTGATCTAGACTAGAAAACTAACACAAAATGAGGATCGACTTGGCTTCTCAACGAACATAAAAGCCGCGAAATGATCACATAAAACCGTACCAATCCCGTCTCAGAGAATGAAATTGAAACTATAGCTTTGCTTATTTACAGTGTCCTCTATTCTGATACGTTTCTGGCCTACGGACAAACGCCCTATATAATCGTATAGTCCTATATAATAAGTGGTATTGTAAGTAGTAGTCTGTCGTAAGTCTCCGCCCACGCGAGGTAGATCCTATAATAATAACTCTCGCGGTATCTCGAAACATCGCAGGTGAGACAAAGCTGGTTTATAAGGAAATAAATGCCGATATTTCGAGATATTGCGAGCAGTATTTATTGTCTGTAGAGTTTGTACTTTATGAAGGTCGGAAGAAGATCGTTTGGTCTAAAGTAAAGGTCTGTGAAAAATAATATTTCATGCACTAGCATACTTAATCAAAGTGGTTGATTCACCGTTATTCATGAATGCTATAAAATCATAACGCTCCTAAATTAAACTTGTTGATCAGAGCAGTAGCAACATTAACGAACATGCCGCATCAGTTTTCGGTGGCAAACGCAAAAATAACCAAAAGACATACGTCCAGGTTTTCGCCAAATACTTAACTTTTTTTACCTCGATGACATGCTAATACATTCAACGCGTGCGAAACCAAAGCAGCTGATATTAATGAAAGCGAATAGCCAATACTCAAGGGCAATAGTACGACGACACATAAGTTCACACTACACAAGGTTGTAGTAGAGTATCAGTAAATATTTAACGAGACTGCAGCGTTGGTCATCGATTCCATATCGATTACCGCCATTCGTGGCAATTGCGGTTCTCCTTCCCAGAATAAACCATCGATACAACCTATAATACAATATACAATGTGTTGTACGACCCATTGTTGTACCCACCATTCATTGAGGGCTTTCAATTGACGCCGGTTGTTCCTTTCCATGAAATAAAGCAATGGAGAAAATGGATGACCATTTTTCGTAATAACTCAGCGATTGTTGGATTACAATGGAGTTTTCTGATTGGAACTTTCTTTTTGTTGATGTTTAGCGTTTATTGTTTAGATTGAAAAGGAAAAATAACCTTAACAATTTTCTATTGCAATTAATCAAAAGGCTGAAAAAGTTTCTATACCCTACAATCTTTCACGGTTATTTTGCCACTGGATGTGGTGGGTTGGTTGAATGAAAACCCTGCAGACCACACTTTATATTAAGAAAAATCGTTCGGTCAGACCAGAAAAAAACCGCTAGTGAAAATAACTGTAAAATTAAATTAATTTAATTTATCTACTTTTTCAGTCTCAAAAAGGCTTGTTTTATCGGATGGCTACCGTTACTTATTCCTTTTTAACAGCTTTTCCAACAATTGTTTTGGACAATGCATGTCAACAGGGCGGAACGGACGGCGGAACAATCGTGAAATCAGTTTGAGCGAACGACTGTTCCCACTGGTTTTAAACAAAGGATTAGCTCGTGCCTCACTTGGAATAACTTAGCTAGCCATCGGAAAGCTATAATATCAGTTGAACTTGGCATATCTTGTCCACGGGAATGCCAATTCCGGACAGGCAACATGGTGGATTTAAGTATGAAACCGAACTATTCGCCGGAGTCTTAGAACGAGTGTCACATTCCAAGACTAACTGTTTACTTCGTCTTTCGGTCACAAAATTCACACGAATAACCTTAATTATTTTCAACAAACTTATTCATTTAATGTGTGTACGACAGTGCATGAATATATGGATAGTGTTGCACTCAAAACTACTGGCTTTCGGGCCACTTTCTATACAGAAGGAGAACTTTAGCAATTTCCTTTTTTTCAGAAACCTGACTATCCATAGCTACTGCAAATATTAAATGCTTATTTCTTGCGTTCTACAACTCTGCAGGCAGCAGTGGTCGCTTCGGACTTACGAAGGTTGTAGGCCGTGGCTTAGACCCCAGCAGGCACATTACTTTGAAGTAATTTATTTCATCGCCACTGCTCTCCAAAAACGTGTGAAGGATAAACAATCTGTGAGGAAACGATGCTTCCTAGACCATCAAATTCAAAGGAACAGTGCCATCTTTTCCAACCCGCTCTGGGCCAGTGGTGGAATATGCCCTTCTTCCTCTCACAGAAAGGAAGCCGTGTTCAGCAATGGAATTAAAAGTCATCTAGTAAATCTGCTATAATTCTCTATTATTGGTTTTCTCGGCATTTACCTCCTTTCTAGCCATATCATATCATCTTTTTCAATTCCATTCTTTTACACAAACCATCCATCGTTTCTAAGAATACAGGTAACGACAGTATTATTATAGATATCTGAATGGTACGGTAGTCAATCGAAAGACTCTTGATACTATAGTGATTTAAATATATCTCAATCAACTTTAACTACAGACAACAAAGCAGTACAAATATATTTCTTTGAGACTGAAATCTGAGTGGAAAGCATTTACATTTAACTTCAGAGTCCATAAATTATATTCTGTCTACAAAAGTTACTCTTTGACGGGACGCATAAACAGAATTCTGTGGAATTCAACTAAAGAACGAAGTGCAGCAATGCACTAAATGCACTGGAATATCAACTTTTGGTGCAAAGCCGTGGGTTGAAGATACTGTAACCGTTTTATTTTTCATTCGGCATTTCCCTCAAGTGTTATCTGGTATTCGGAAACACAATGAGCGCATATGTTAATAGCCGTCATCGAAATGAGTGGTTCAATAGAATCAATAAATTGAGTGTTTCTAATTATGCTTTTTATTCTAGAGGCACAGTATGATAATTTAAATTCATATTTTGTTTGACATTCACACAAGGTTAACTAAGTGCCTAAGCGGTAAACTGGCAGATGAAATTAAAATAATGAGTTATGTGCAGTCAAGCCTGAGATGTGCAGCCAACTGTGCATTTTTTATCTTTTCAGCAGATATTATTTTGCATATAAAAATACCATAACTAAAAAAAAGTGTAATCTCCGCAAAATTTTTACCGTTATCATTAACCAACTTAATTGGGGTTGGGTCAATGTTTTTTCTTTCATAATCTTCTTTAAGTAGCAGCTATTTACAACTCGGTCATGAATGAACCAAAGAAACCCACTGACACAAAGAACCCAAATGGAGGATCCTACCCTTTAGTAAAAAATCGGGAAACTATTCCCCATACGTCATCCCCTATCTAGCTCCTCAACTTAAAATCTAATGAGTCATCTCACATCTATTAACGGCATTAGCAAACAATAGCCAAACAAACATTATTGTTAGAGGGTAATATGTAAATGTGTCGAAGGTAACCCTAAAACTAGCCACAGCAAGTTATTGTTTATGAGGCAGCCGCTACTTCGCGTGACACACGGACTGACGGTGGCGACGGTAATCAATTACGAGGCCCTGTCTCTATACTGGTTCCCTGTACTCAATACAACATTAAATAATTATACATCAATAAATACTTGATATAAACAGTAAAGGTGAACAACGTTAGCAAAGCTGAGGCAGCTGATTCAAGAAACTATGATGAATTTAATAAAGTTAGAAATAAAGGAATAGAAGGACTCATTGAAGCAGGCTCTGATAGTGTCCGTTCAGTAGAACTGAACGGACAGATAACTATGAGGAATTTGAAGAAAGTATTAGAGTTAGAAGTAAATAAATAGACGGAGAATTGAACGAGATAATGACAAATTATGAGAGAGAACGAACGTCAACAATATAAGGTGTAAAAAGAAGAGCACAGCCCTGATTCAGATAATGAGATGATTTGGTACTAAATAGAACTAAAACGTAAAGGTGAAAAAAGCATCTAGGGTCGAAGCTGTCTCAAACTAAAAACAATGATAAACCAAAGAAGAAGTAAGGAAATAGGGAAAGCCTCGGAATACTATCAAGCATAAGGAAAAGACAGATAATAATAGAAGTAGTATGCAACACAAATAAACAGACCAGATAAAAATAAAAATGAGGGATTTCCTCAAACGCCTACATTAATATCAATTCAGTGACTGTCAGATATTTCTCACTTTTA
The DNA here is from genome assembly GCA_028554685.1 of Agrotis ipsilon. Classification (NCBI taxonomy): domain Eukaryota; kingdom Metazoa; phylum Arthropoda; class Insecta; order Lepidoptera; family Noctuidae; genus Agrotis; species Agrotis ipsilon. The sequence continues at coordinate 15,651,185 of CM052962.1, read as the reverse complement.
CAAGTCACCTTTATATTTTTTTAACGGATAAACTATAAAATAAAATAATTTCGAGGGATTCCCCCTAATACCAAGAATACTCTTATCAATTTAAAGATCCTCTACTACATTATCCTCGATCTTTAACAGGAAATCATCTGATTACAAATTTTACAGATAACTTCTATAAAAACAACGAATTACGCGGAAATACTGGGTACGGTCAACAAAAAAAAACAAAAGCGAAGTCTGCCACATTGGATACTAATCTAATCAATACAATCAAGCCAATCACAGACCAATACATTATCAATAGGATACAATTTGCCGAAATTTGACCAATCACATGGGCGTGGCGCTACCAAATTACGACGTCAGGTATTTATTTTTGATAATTTTTATTTGCAATTTGTTTGACCTATTAATGATAAAGTCGCGAACGTTGAACTTATAAGTAGGATAACGACTGATAAATTCTATTTTTAAGACATGAAAAATTAAGTAATGTGAAAACAAGTAGGATTTAATACAAAATGATAAGATAAGGTGAAATGCAATTATTTGTAAAAACAGTATTTCGATTTCAAAAGAAAGAAGATATCAGGATTCGCTTTCAAGAAATTCATGTACAGAACGCAAGACTCTACAAATTCGATAAAATAATTGTATTTAATACACAGACCAAAATAATAGTTGATACATTTAATGTTAATAATACAACTATGTAGTACCAATACCAAATCCATAGACTCATTGTCTAGAAACAATAACATCGAAGTCCTATTGTAATTCTAGCCAGTCCTAACAAAGTTATGGATGCCTAGTACTACATAACATAAAGTACGTGAGTATGTATGTGAAGATTTTATGACAACTCATGACACCGATCAACAACGTCTAGTAATGGATATGTTGTGTTAAGTAGAACTTTACTATATTTACTTAGTAATTGACGAATTTACTTAGTGGGCAGAAGCTGAAATCTTAAATACATGCTTATGAACTGGTATATGATACCCAGGAATATTTCTTGCAACAAATAGACCAAAGAATGAGGAAGAAAGTTGATAAAATGGAGTTATCAGGGCGAGTCAGAGCAACAATAGTTTAAAAGATACCACAAAAAGCTGCGTACACTAAAAAATGTAGGATAATCGTGAGAGAAACTGTTGCAGGCAACCGCAAATCAGTGGACACTTGTAATAAGAGCAATTGAAGAAACTTGTTCCATCCAATGACGGAGAACTTGTTTCCTTTTTGTTTCATAATCCTATAGATACTTTTTCACATCATAAGAATGCTGTTACAAAAGGAAGAACTACGAAAAAGCATTAAAAACGACATGATAACCAATAGGGGAGGAATAAAGAAAGAATTCTTAAAGCATGTTACACAATAGTTGGCACGACCCATACAACTGCTCCCAAAATGGCGTTAAGGAAATCCTTTCTCTAAAAGGTTACGACGCATTACACGAATAAAAATACGCTATTATTCATATGAAATGTCAAGTATCGCGGCCGAGGTTTGTACAAGTCTCCATCGGAGGCTTCAACAAAAGGAATACGCACGTGAGCATTTCGCCGACTCCTGGCGAAGTATTTTAACAAAGAATTCACGGCACATTCTGGAATAAACCGTAACTCATGGCGGCTACGTTCTTTTTTTGTGTGAAAAACCAAACGTCATACCCACCAAAAAAAAGAACGTGTCGCCATTTGGAGTCAAAGTTCAACCTTCAATGCAACGTGTGCCATAGCCGATGTTTTACTTTCCGACTTTATGTTCAGAAACTAAAGGTCTACTTTTGGGTGAGTAACCGCAGGGTCTCAGGGACCGCATAGGGTGGTTTTTACGCGGTCGTGTGCCATATTGTGCCGCAGCCGGTGACGGAGGGTTTGTTCAAAACGAAATGCATGGCTTGTTTATAGGTGACGAGGTTTTGCCGTGCGGTACGATGGGTCGCTATTGTTTCGAGTTTTCGCTGACTAACAGCCAGCTGTCTAAAGATTTCTGAAGCCTTACCAGGGTTAAACCTTACAAAAAAAACATGTTTGTATAGAGACACGTGTACATTGGAGATTGTCCCAAACTTTTTATATGGATTGGAAAAAACACTAACCTCAGAAGAGTTTGTAATTTTGTAACAATGTCCTCATCAAGTATCCCGAAACTGGCACATGTGACCCACTGAACGTTATTGAATTTCAGATCTAATCTAACGTAACTTACCCAACCCTTATCTGAAAACTGATTAAAACTCAGAAATACTTGGACAGTACAAACTTTGATTCGATTTCGGCAGTAACCCAAACTTTCTTGTCGTTTTGGACTATTTCGCAAGTTGGTTCTTGTGCCAAGGCCGCCGATTGGCTAATTAGGGTGCTAGTAAAATTCTGGACCCTTGCCAGGTATCGTTATCTTACTCTGTAACAGATTATTAACGGTCTACTAGTGAGGAAAGGGGAGCATGTTCGGAAAGTTCCTTGGAGGGTAGCGAGCGGAATGGAAACGCGTTTACTCGGTTTCGTTCGGTAATATTTTTGCTTCATCTGCTTTCGTTCATCGTTAATGCACGTTTTTCCTTGAGGGAATACATTTTCCTGATAGAGTATCATCTGTTAGCAATAAGCAATAAATACGTAGATATAGTCGTCTTCGCTCAAGCAAATGCCGTCTTTATTGAGGTAGAATTCGTAGTCACAAACCAAATCATAGAGTACGTAGCACGATGCTTATTAATATGCGTTCATAATAGGAGCATAATGCCCGTGAACTGAATACCAATAAAATGTTCGTATCTCGTACAATCAATTTGTTGACCAGTGATTTCATCTACGTATGACTATCGAGTCTAGATACGTCGATGACATTATCGTAGTGAGGCTACCTAATGTTATCATGATTTGTATCAAAATCAAAGCACTATAATTTAATATCGTTAATGGAAATCTTGTCATCGATATTTATGGTGTTGAAACACAAATAGAGTTCAATGATATGGGTAACCTTTTTGGGATTGACGCACCTAAGGCTGTCTATATCGTTTCCGGTAACACTAGACTTATCTATTCCGCGGTGCACTTTGTTTCTTCTTCTTTCTTACAATGAAAATACAAAAGCCTTAAATTATTATAGTAGAATACTGACTAAGTTTGTTCGGGAATTATATCTTAGTCAAATGATTTTCTTCTTTGGATCGTACTTCTAACTTTTACTTGGTACAAGTTTCCAACAAGGTAAAGGATAATTATTGTGATCTCTATTTTCCTGTATATAGAGTTCGTAAATTGTGTTGAAATGAACAAACACTGTTTTCCGATATCTCTTCGACTGCATTATTTTTGTATTAAATACATTGCTTTTTTACAACCACCTCAGTCTATCACCGAGTGAACTGAACAAGCAATGTAAAACTGACATAACGATACCTCATCGAGCCGTAATGTCGCATGGTGCGTCCGCTGCTCCGGTCCGCCGTATTTGAGCACGAGTTAGTGTTGTGCTCGTGGAGGTCTGACAAAGTCTATCGACAAAAAGTCGACTTCTAATATTGTTTTATTACTATTTTAGATTTTGCTTCAATTTTTTAACTTGTAATAAGTTTGAAAGGTCGATTTTTATTGTTTTAAAGAGTAGATAAATGCGTAACCAAGATCGTGAAGTAGGTAAGTTCATTAATGTTTAGTTTAGTAACCTATGTGCACTAAATTAAAAGATCTAATTTGGAACATTTTATACATTAATTAAATAATGTTTTGTTGGTTTCATATCGCTTTATTTACTTTAATTCCAAACCTGTACAATTTCATCGATATATTATCAAAATTTTCGATTAGTCAACAAATGACTGTGTATGATATTTTTTTGAGTGTTATCTGTTTAAAAATAAGTTTAATTTAATGACGAGTATTCGGGCTTGGCACTTGTCTATATTGTTTTGACCAATGCAATATTACTTATCATCGGCTTCACGTTTTTATACATTTTGAACTTCAACGCCATATCTCTTCTTATTATACTTGTTTCCAAACAGGTAAGGATATTATTGTGATTCATTTTCCTGATTTATGTACGTAATTGTGTTGAATGAACAAACAACGTGTATCATCGATGACGCATTTAGACTTTATTCCATGTTCAACAATATCCTCGTCTATTATGTTCCTTTGGGTAAATTAATCAATGGACTCCCTACCAAACGATTCGTCATTCATTTGTGAAGGAAAACTTTTGCTATTCATTCAAAAACACATCTTAAACTTAATTAAACAAGGTTGTTAATTATTCCTTTTCTAAAATACTCTTTGTTCATTGCCATAAAAGAGAAGTTTATCAAAAAGTTTTATCTCAGAAAAGTTTGCACGGTGCGACAAAATTGCATGCAGTAGAAACTTTACTAATTTTATCATAACCTAGAGTTTGCTGTTAACTTTTTCAAAATAATACTTTTTAACTGAACTTAATAACTGCAGTATAGGGAAGTTATGCACTCGATTATCTACATTTCCTTTAAGGAAAACTTTACTTTGTGTTTGTTTGTTAACGCTCTGCTTTGACGTAGGTATGTTCCTTTCAAGTACAATGTGTATAGTTCAATAGTCAACAATTCATCTTTATCCTTGTTTATCCTGGATTCTGTTCTTGGTTTTCAGAAATGGATCTATAATGTCTCGTTTCAATTTCCAGATCTCAGAACATTTTGCTTTCTGATTTGCATATTGTATTGGTGGAGAATAATAAATAAATAGGTAGACGATCAGAGGAAGATGCCATCGGTAAGTCCGCCATAACCAATAAGGTAACTTGAGGGTGAACAGCTTAGCAGGAAGTATTTAGCAGATAGGACTTCTTCCCGCAAGTTCTTGTATCTTTGCCAAAAATTCTAAAGCTTAAGATTCTGCGAGGTGTATAGTAACAAACTTTTGCTTGATATGCGTTCCTTAGCCAATACGTACCATGGTAAATGAGATACAATATTCCTAAAGTTTGACTTTGTCCACTTATCAGTGGCATTAACCTGACAGAAACCACAGGCCTTATCAAAAGATTTTGTATTTTGTTTATAGCGTAGTTGAAGTATTTACGGCGTTTGTTGTATGGAAAAATGGACCACTTCAAGTATACGACTGAGGAACTGATTTTTCCTTCAAATTAAGGTCAAACTTCGAGTTTACGGTACAAAAACGGGAAAAGTCATGATAAAGTCAATATCACAGTGATGCAAAATAAAATAAATATCAAAGAATCTGTGCTGTCAGGCATTTCCTTACAAACTCAAATAGAAAACACTACAATTAGCACACGATTACAAATAACAGATCAAAAACTCAGTACGTCCTACACCAACGCCACCTAATTTGTAAATGAAAGGAGAAACACCTTGAACCGTCCTTTAATATTTAAAAGAGATTCTCTCAGAGATGTTAAACGCTCCGGGGCCTGGCCTATATGCATAATAAATTATGTTTACAGCTAACTTTATTGTTTCGGTTAAGTAATAAAATATACGTGTGTATACTTTATCGGGAAACGTAAACCGAGCATAACTCTTTTAATGACAAATGCGACTAGGTTTTCAATCGTTGTTGGAATTAGTTTTATGTCCCAAAATGACATTTTTAACCGCAGGAAATGGCCGGAGATTCAAATGTTATTTTGTAGAAGATAAGGCTTGTGTACATTCTGTAATTTTTGCCTACTACTATGGCTAAAGCGCTTGAGGGTAACTTAGTACAAGTACAAATTATTCAAAAGTAGGTATGCCACTCCATACTATGCCAACGAAAATAAACGCGTTTTAAAGCTAAACAGTTCGATATAGAAACACTTAAAAGCAACACCCTACATTTTTTTTACTTCCAAAAATTTTATTCTTAGGCCCCATCACATCGAATCAACTGCACTCCACCGAAAACCACATCACTTTATCCAAAATAGATGAATAATGGAAATCTGTCAAATTCAATTTATTCTAACGCTACAAGGCCCATGTTAATTATGTTAGTGACAGTAGAATAATTAGAAATACATTTAAACGAGTCGTCCTCACATGAGCAGTATGGTCACATTCCAGAAGTTACCACCAAACTGGTTTATTATGGGCACAATTACCATAAGACATACCGTCTGCTTGTCTTTTATTTAGTAATTGATTCTATGGAATCGGTAGCTCAGTGTTATATTAGAACGTTTAAATTCACACCTAAATGTTTTTTTTAACGTTTCATTAGCATATCATATCAATTTGTTTTACCCTAGTGAGCCTTGCATTGATATGTAGAATACCAATAGTGAAGCTATGTTTTCTAAACCTCTATGGAGTTTAATTATATACTAGACGGTTTCACGATAGCTAAATATGTAAGATAGGAACATTATTAAAAATCATAAATATTTTGGATGTTACATGACTGATGAAAAGGATACATAAAGATTGAATGACGGAACAAGAGTATGACAAAAAAGGGGGACCGTAGTGGGTCAACGTGATGATGAAAGCCGCTGTTTTTTAGTCTTTATACGTAAGTTCGTCTTAAATCTTTACTATTTCACTGACGACTCCAAAAAAACGGAACAAGAAATAATAGAATAAGAAAAGAAAACCGATTCCCTTACACAATAAAAGCTGTATTCAATTCAGACGAAATCAACATAAGAAAAGGGAAAAACTCCCGTAGGCGCGGGTTCAACGACCCGTCTTATCTCGGACACCAACTTTTATCTATCTACAATCCGCATCTCCTCACGCCTTGGAACTTAATCGATTTTTCAATACTAAGATAGACCTTATCTCCAAACAATAAGGCATATTTCAACCCTAAGTTAAGTAATCTTAACCCTGTATCGGGTATCTAGTACTTGTTATCATGGGATTAAAGGCTTCTCTTTCTGCACGTGTTTTCTTACAAAGGTTGGTTCCAATTTCGCGATGTGCCAAGTCAATGCCAATATTTGTCTAGATTAGATAAAAGATTTTGGGTCCGGCTGTGCAAACTCGACTTTGTATTGAATCGCTTTCCGGTTTAGTGTATTACGATCGGAAATGGATTTAAATGTGTTTGCGATTCCGTTTATGATTTAATCAAATCCGCTTGCAATATTGAATTTTGCAGAATAATATTAAAAGACATAAATATTGAAAACGGTAGAGCTTGATATTTATGTGTTTAATCTCATTTTAGAGCTTTGTTTGCGGGCCGTTCTGAACTTCTGTTTAATAATGAAACCAACGAAATTGAATTTCAGTTCCAAGATTTATTCATACATCATTGATCACTTAAGAACCCTTACTTTTTATTAACAAAAACCTAACCCTACCAATACATAAAAATCTCGAAACCAAAACAAGAACACTACAAAACCAATAAAGCATTAACAGAATGGGGTCACACACTAAAAAACTCAAGAAAAAAAAAAGTAGTCGAAGTAAATGTGAAGAGACCTCTCGTACATCCGTGGAGGGTCCCTTTATAATTTATTCATCTTTACGAAGAACAAAACTACGGTCTAAAAGCCGCCTTAGTGCGTAGTAGTTATGCTAACAGAATCACGAGGCTTCCCCTCCGACCACTTCCCTTGTGGCGACCTAAAAATAAGCAAGGATGCTGAGACGTAACTATTCTGTTAGCGGACATTTGTAGCCGGATGAGATTTGAGGATGTGGCATTTGATAGCTCGTTGAGAATTCGCTAGGATTAATGGATCTAGATTTTGGCTCGCAAAATGGTCGTAAATCTAAATTTAGTTGGATATGAACTTATGTGACGAAAGAGAAAGGCATTTCAATTTATAGAATGCTCAAATTATACTCATCATTTTCCTATGCATTTATCCAAGTCAATTTACGAGCATTGTGGATCCAGGGCGATGACGAGTTAATTCTTCCCCTAAGTAGCAGAATGGCTCAATTTACGTAACGTTATTTGCTCATACAAGACTTACGCAGACCCCAGTTGAATTCCATTCCACCCCAATTTAACGAATGAAGGCGTTCTCTGTAGTTTCTCGTCGATGCTCCAGTTTTTACTAACAACGAAAAGATTTATAAAAAACATCCTTGTATTTTCGTAGAATCGTTCTAGTTTTATACGGAAATTAATGTCATTCAATTAATTTATTCATAAAAACCGCAAAAAAAAATGTCCATCAACTGGTGCTATTCTTAGAAGGTCAGCTAGCAAATGAATAAAATTGAGATCCATTACGAGCCCATTAATCATTTAACCACATCTTAATTATAGTGCAACATTTAATTTAATTATTAATCTGAGATCATCAATTTGTGAATATTGCATATATTATTAAAATAATAAATACAATAACGCATACGGAAAGCTTAACGTAAATCATAACAGTGTCATTAGAAACGAGTCTCGTACGCTCGTACCGGGACAGCGGAATCTTTAATATCTGCATGCCCAGCTAATTGAGACCCATATCTGTTCAGAAATCGCATTAACTTTCTACTAGTATCACAGGTCTGATGTGAATGGTTGATGTTTAGGCGTCCAGTCGTGAAAGAGCTCTAGATTTTGGCGAAGGTTTCCCTCAGTTGCTGGTCAGTGAACTGAATGGCGGGAGCGAGGGAGGTCAGTCAAGATTGGGCGGCGGAGAGGTTGTTCCGGGCGGGAGCTCAGCGCGCAGCCTCCGCTGTATCGAGCGGCCGCGCCCGCTCCTACCCACGTGCTCCATTCACCGGTACCACCACGTGTAAACTGACTTTTATATAAAAAAAAACAATTATGCGATTTACAATGGAATTATGACAAAAATATGCGAACAAATAAGATTGGAAAACTGGCGCCCAACATATTGGTCCCACGTTGGGCGCCAGTTTTTTAACGAAAATTTCATAAAAATTATAAAGCTATAAATCACAACTAAACCATTTCCAGCTCTCATTACCTATAGAAAATTTCGTCATTGCTATAAATCATTCATAATCGGATTAAAACCTACACGCTATCAATAGCTGGCCGTGTGACATCGGAAATAAAAGTGACAGCTCATGCACCCGATCCTGAGGCTCGGAAGTAGGCCAGCCGTTCATTAAATGAACTGGTGTCGGAGCGTATCGAATTAGCCTTTACTCTGACTCGCAATACAAGTCAACTCGTAGGAGTCTACATCTGCATTGAAATCTGACTCAGTCTATTTCCATTGTTAATTAAATTAGATTTTCTAGGACTTCACTAATTTTATTTTCATTCTCATCTTTTTTTCTCTTTATTAATTTTTATTTTCATTCATAAGTTTTTTTTTTTTATCTTGAATGTACCTATTTTATGCCAAATGATTCTTTTACACACATTTATCCTTCAAAATAATGTTGTTTTCCTGATTGTTAATCAGGAGGAAAATAATGTTATTTGAAACAAAATTTGTTTATTTGGGAATCGCAAAGAGCAGAAAAAATAAAGCATGTGAAAAATATTAGCAAACCCATAAATTAATGACTTCGGTTAGTGATTTCGTAAGAGAAAACACATTTGCAAATGATCCTAACAAGTTCATTGAAAACAATGCACAATTTAATCAATTAAACACCCAGTCATGTTAAATAAACGAGTATCAACTGAATTGCAATAGAATTTACCACAAATCAATTGATGGCTGATAATAAATATGGGCAATTGGCCATATTGAACAGCAATGGATAAACGTACGACCTGCGGCGTACGACTGCCTGCCTCAATATATTTAGTTGGAATCAGAATAATGCTGATGCACTGAATTGGAATAAATGTTTACTCAAAAACCGATTATCGGGTGCATTCATATAGATCAGCTTTCGATTTGTGAAAATATTATCAAGGGATTGATTTTAAGATAATGTTTTGATGATAAATATAATGTCGATATAATGTCGTGTGCCAGTGATACGAAAAGGAAAAATGTGTAACTTGAGCATCCCCTGATCTGAACTAAACGTCTATAGAAGTCTACATTCAATGGATAATAGATTCAAGAGGCATATTCATCCACAAAAGACGCTGATTTTGGCATATTTAAGAGGGTCCTCCTACAAAATCCAATACATTGCAGTAAGCTGAAAGTAAAGCAGATCATAAAAATATATATACAACTATCTTTATTTAGAAAACCATTGAGTACGAAAGGCGGGCATATAATAATTAGCCATATTAGAGAGCAAATTACAGAGCTTAATCTCTGAACCACTAACGCTTACAAAATTCCCAACGAAATTATAAGGCAATCTTTTGGTAGCCAACCAAAGAACCGTTAATAATGACCTTGTGGTCACATCCGTCATCCATTAAATCAAAAGGTGATGTCAATGAAGAAAAAAAAACAAAATGCCTCATCGATAACCTCGCGGCCTTGTCGCTAGGTTTATCGCAACACAGCCCACTAAAAATATACAACCTTACTATTGAAAGTTATCAGTAAAATGTCAGACGGTATGGTAAGTTATGCTAATAATGTTTTTTGGCCATGTTTAGATCCACATCCCCACGACCATAAATACTTCCAGTGTGCGTTAGTATAATTTAAGGGCCTGTCTTCACCTTCAAACTAAAATATTACAGCGCACAGTAAGCCTACAAAAAAAAAAATTTCGTTTTAAAAAGCTCATCCCTTCCAGTTAAAATTCGCCCTAAATCAAGGAAAAAATAGACCACAACAGTATCACATTTTTGCCTCATTATGAATACCGTCAAAGACATTCCAGCGTCCAATTAGCGCTTCATCCCATAAATCTGACACCGCTGAGAACAGCTATTGCTAACAAGCTATGAAAGCTATCTATCACACTGAAGTTTTTGAGTCTTGACACCATTTCTTCGCCATATTCTGTTCATATGTATATGTACAGGCTTTGTCCAACATATTGAATAGAAAAGGGTGGAAACATGTTTTTGTCGTCAGAGATAGCGTCTTATTTAAATGGTGGATTCATTTTCCAATTAGTATTACAAAGTAAGCTTTATATTCATTGGAAGACGTCTGTGACTTCTTTAAATACCCAATCCGTCAATGTAAGAGTCAAATTTTGAGCTAGTGATTCATTTTCAAACATCTACTTAGATACACAGTCAAGACAAAAAGAAACATCTGGAAGTAAACACTGGGAAACGAAGAAAACAATAATATCACTGAAAAGGAATCTAGCAATAAAACGGTCGGACAAAGTAGGTGATTAAAACAAGAAGAACATTATAAAGAAAGAAAGAGAACAATGGCTTAGCAACAAGTTAGAAATCAAATAGGTCTACGTTATAAAACTGAAGAATTTCATCAAAACATTCCTCGGCATTTTAATTTTAATCCGACACCATTCAATATGGCGTCCTCAACGGCAGCCATTTCAACATGAGACATCAAAATGGCTGTTATGACTACATCCAACATTATTTCTGCTAACGCGCTCATTGTGCTGCATTACTTTGTGCACTTTGCAACACCATTATAACCTCTGATGTCACGATAATGCGTGAAAGGTTGCTAAAGATACTATATATATATTTATCATTTATTGAAGGCAACAGGGCCCATAGAATTACTTAACCTAGTTACATTTTATTCAGAGTGTTAGTAACAATATAAACTTATACCTATGTTAGTAACACAATTACAACATACAACATTTAAACACACAAATATTTACAATACACACACATATCATTGCTTCAGCATTCCAGCTGAAATACTGGAGCAACGGTTTAAAACTGTACAGTCTAGCCTGTCAGCAATCATGCTCAGGATGCTGTTGGAGCTGGCCCGAACCCTGCGCACCAGAGAAGTACATCTTTTACGCATCAATGCATAAAAACAATCTACGCGCATTTCCGCAAACATCCCTGATGCACTACAGAAGCGAGGCAGCCCCATCAGCACCCTAAAAGCATTATTATACTGTACACGAAGGGCGTTGTACGATTTTTGCGTAAAACTAACCCACAGGCTACTGGCGTAAAACGAGGTACAGAAGGCCCTGAACAGAGTCTTCTTAACCTCCGAAGAAGCACGTGAAAACCTGCGGGCAATCATATTCGCTCTGACCGACAACGCCCTTCGCTCTCTCTCAATGTCCTCATCATCTTTGAGGCTAGTAGTCAAAATGTGCCCAAGGTTCTTAAACGAGTGCACCCGCAATAATGGCACACTATTAATCTTAATTGGTGGCACTGTTTCTGGGAGTTTTCCACCAGCCCCAAAGACCATGACAACACTTTTTCTTACGTTATACACTAGGCCATGGGCACTAGCGTATTTCTCACATATACTCACCAGTTTCCTCAGGCCACAAACTGAAGCACTGAGCAGCACCATGTCATCAGCATAACTAATATTATTAACACATACGTCATCAATATAGCATCCAACTCTGGTGCTACTCAGCTCCACAATTAAGTGGTCCATATAAAGGTTGAAGAGTGTGGGAGAGCTCAGACCACCCTGTCTCACACCACACTCCAACCCATACGGAGTTGAATTCGAACCGTCCCATCTAACACTGTTGACTTGGTTTCCGTACCAAAATTTAAAAATGTTGATCACTTCTGGCGGTAAATTAGCATCATTCAGCTTCTTCCAAAGAGTGTCGTAAGAAACCAAGTCAAAAGCGCTCGACAGGTCCAGGAAACAGGCGTACACAGTCGTGCTACGGCTGGTATAATACTGTACAGCATGCTTAAAACCCAAAATCGCACTATCAGTGGACAAACCAGGTCGAAATCCGAACTGATTGTCATGTAACTGTACGTGTTTGCTTAATTGTGTGTTAAGCACGCTGTCCAATATCTTAGACACAACCGTAGCCAGTGAAATAGGTCGATAATTATCCCTATCAGTCAATAGTCCAGTTTTATTTTTAACAATCGGCACAACTATCGTTTTTAACATCTCCGGAGGCAAATACGCATGGCTCAAACAAAGATTAAAAAGCAGAGCTAACAGCCGCGTCAAGTGAGGGCCCGCATAACGAAGATGCTCGATGCTGAGCCCATCGTGACCAGGAGACTTGCCTCTTGACATAGACTGAATGATAGAAGCAATGTCTTTAGCAGAGACTCTGACTCCCAACTTCCCCATGGGCTCAACATCGTATACGAGCCGCGAAGGTCCTAAAGGCGACTTTATTTGAAATTTTTCTTTGAACAGCTCTGCTATTCCCTGTGGATCACATACACCGTCGACACACACAGGCACACTCGGCTTTTTATTAAATTTATTCGTGTTCTTCCAAAATCCACGAAAATCCTTATTGACATGGTTAGACGCCAGTATATCCATTTTAATCTTATCCTCCTGGCCCTTTTTTTTTTTTTTTTTTTTTTTTTAGGTGGTAAAATCATCAAATGAGTCCTCCCGCCCTGGGTGGGGCGGAAGGGACTGTCAGACTCTTACTGACTAAAATCCACCCGTGTTCCTTCGGATGCCCTGTACGTTCCGGGGCCGCGGTAACCTGGGTTAAGAAAAAACCCGCGACCCCAGCAGGCATTTGGCGCGAAACACGACGCGCCACCAACCCGGGCTTGGTCCTCGGTCGGACGGCGAGCCATCCTCCTGGCCCTGGCACCATTTCAAACGAGATTTAAATATTTTCCTGGATTCATACATGTCGTCATAATAACGACCAGAAGTAGGCCTACCGTACCAGGACAATAAATTAAATTTATCCCTAGCATGCCTGTGTGCGTCGGCAACATGCCTATTCCACCCAATAACAACTTTCTTTTAGCGATTATTACTAAAGCGGCCAACCACCGAAGATTCACATAAAGCCTCAATAATTTGCCTGTACATTTTATCAATTAGTTGCCTATGATTTGTATCAGTACACATATGATCACAACAATGTTGAAACTGCATTGGGAAATCTATTAATCTAAGACGCTTATGACACTCAGCATTGTACAACCTAACCTGTGCCAAATCCCTCTCGCCCCACGAAACCCTTTTATTTACATATTCACTAGAAGTACATTTCTTAGGTATAACTGTATCTAAATAACATTCGACAATCAAAGGGAAGTGGTCAGACCACACCACATCATACTTCACATATACCGTACTAACAGTTTGAGCCGCCGCTTTGGAAACCAAACAGTGGTCAAGCCAACTCGACGACCCATGACCCTGACTTATAAACGTGTAAGTATTAGAGGCTAGACCCAAACGTTCAATGTCAATACACAACCAGTCTTGTTCACTACAAAACCCCACTAGCTCAACATAAAAACGTTCCGTAGGATGAGCGTTAAAATCCCCCAGTATATAAACGCACTCAGTATTGCAAGAATCAACAATAGCACTCACCGCACTAAGCACGTCCGTGAAGTCCGCCAAGTTACGCACCACATCAGTCGGCATGTAAATGCTAAATACTAAAATTGACCCCTCTTGCATCACTATTTTAATTGCACTTATACGCGGATTATCACTCGGAATTACCGTTACGTTAGTGTAGACGCTCTTCCTCCACAATAGTGCCACACCACCATGTGGTCTACCTCGAAGCATCCCAGCAGCGGAGTCCACAGCTGACATTCCCGTACAGTTGAAATCGTCACTAATAGTATTCAGGTACGACATTTCATGCGACAGTAGCCAAGTTTCTTGTAACGCTATAATGTCAACATATTTACACATATCCCGAATACTATCAATGCAATGTAATAAAGCTCTGTGGTATAGCTAAAGATTTATAGATGACTATCGTGTGCCAGTTACTAACAAGGTCCGCCTTTGATGTTATTGTTTCTTCAATAGTTAGGTCTGCTAGCCTATTTTCTGTAGAGACCCTTTCTTTACAATCCTATACTTCAAGGAAATCAATATTATGTTTCCAATATTTTGTACTAAAGTGTTCTCTATTGATGAAGGAACGTGCTTACCAACACAACACGTCTTGTGTTTTCGGGCGATTTATCAGTAGGTCAAAAATGCTCTAAGAATTCTGACGAGATTTTTATTAATATTTGGTAATAGAGACATATTAGATAAACAAAATGTTACGTCTGACCCTGTCACACGACCTTCGCCGGCCTCAAAAATGTTGACATTAAAAGATTTTAAACGAATATTATTATGCTTCCAACCGTTTAACGATCTTTCTGGCTATAAGTAACATGTCTATTGATTCTGAATTAAAAATAGTATCCAAGGAGCAACAGCAGTGCATCATAAAATAAATGTTAACCGAAATAATCTTTCCTAAGAAAATTGTAAACAGTTACCATTAGCTTAATAAACATTGCAAAATTATAATATTATCTCAACATTATTTAGAATGATATCACCCACTAAGATTACAGATATGATTATGTAACTGGAGATATCATAGCTACTTTTCCAAAGGTGGTGTCCAAACCAAACTGACCACTTGAAACCCTCCAACAAAAATACTTTTTTCTTCGCAACTGTAAGGGCAAAGAAACTAGACTCGGTGTTGAGGCTCAATTCACCGGGGAAGTGCTGCGACTGGCGGGAAACTTACAACGGAAACAAGTGGAAAAGTTGCGACGATTCACACCCAACGACTTCTCAAACGCTTTTAGCGACGTCGACTACGCTCGATAAGACGTTCTGGTGATCGCATATGGATAGACGATAGACGTTTTGGTAATGACGTATGGGTGGGGTGACTAATAAATGTCTCTAGAACGTCGAGGTAGAAGTCTGAACATCTTAATAAATATGTACAAGAGACTTCAAGTAGAATGCAATCACTAACACTCATTTATCTTTTTAAACAAATACCAAAAAGTTAAACATACTCAATTAGATTTCACACACATCCATCACATTTCAGCCGCAATTATCACATCAAAACACTTACCGTTTACAAACAAAGGCGCCTCTTAATGATACAACGTTGAACGTTGCCAAAAATTCATTAATCACCGACGTGCGCTTAGCAAACTCATAAAGTGAGCGAGACGGTCGGAATTGCCGTAAAATGTACAGGATAAGTTTCTCGGCTTGCGAAGTTCAAGTTGCATTATCCTCGATGCATCCCTCGCATGAATGATATATGGAGACGTCTAGAGCTCCTCATGCATAACATTAGGGATTTTGTTGGTAACATTGCTCTTGCAATCTGACAGTATCTACAAAAACCATCTCAATATTAAGTAGATTTTGTGTAAGAAGTGCAATTTAAATTCGAGACAACGACCAAATAAACAGTTGAGCATGGAATTGGCAGAAAAATATGCTCATTCAATTTGTGCCACCGATCATTATTAAATCGTAAATGCTATTAACAGTTCGGAATATTGATTCCCCTGTGAAGGACCTATAAAAGAGTTACGCTGCGGTATTTATTTTCTGCAGATTTCCCACGAACGTGATGCAACGGTGCATTGTTAGCTTAACTTGGCTTCACAGTATTACTGTACTGTTTGCTAATAGCCGATAAAGCTATTCTATTGACATGTCAATACTTAGTGTTATCGTCATTGATATCATCGACTGGTCGAAAGAACAGTGAAATGTTCAAATGTCGATTTAATTTCAATTTGGTGTTCTAATCTTTCAATCTTATTCCAGGAGTCATGTGTGGTGTTCAGATTTCACAAAGCTCACATTTGGTGTGAATATGAAATTGAAATCTACAAATTCAGGCTATCCATCTCCATATAAAAACCATTATGATACTCGAATCAATTGCTCGGTATCATCGCGTTTACTCCGAAATGATTCACTTTCTATTTCACACGTTGCAAAATCAGCTCTACGACGTACATTTAGGTTACAATTTTGGAAACAAGCCTGTTGGAAATATGTGGAAAAATTCAAATTGTCGATTTGTTCTCAAGAAGACACGAATCAATTAATTAAATTAGTCCGTTGAGGCGGATCGTCGGCAAGTCGCCAGCCTCCTCGAGAACACTTGAATTGTTGTGGAGATATTAATTTTGCTCTTTTCAACGCAGTGACAATTTGGTCTTTTTTGCTTTGTCGTCCATGTTTTATTTATCTTTAGGCTCCTTTGAATATATTTTAAAATTCATTCTGTTTAAAGGATGATGCAATTTTTGGTCCCACCCTCCAATAGCAACATGTCATACGTCATTGGATAGGTATTTTTAAGCTGATCAAAACATATTATGGCACCAAGTCTGAAATATGAGTTCGTTCTGAGATATGTTTGATAGAATATGGCAGTTTAGGATATAAGGAAATAATGTTTTTTTCGTAACATATTACATTTTAATGCAGAGGACGAGGTGGAGAACCACGGTTCCTAAATAATAACAGCCGCACAGGTCGATCTTCTATGTCAAGCCGCGCTTGCCGAGCTCGGTTTATGGATGGGTGACCATCTATCCGACACTTCTACTTGCCCCAGAAAGAACATAAAAAGCCTTTGATTGCGGCTGTCATTAGTAGATCTTTGACAGTCGTTACCAACTAAAAAAAAGTATATTCTTCCTTCTATAGAAGCTCGCTTTGTCGTTAACCACCTCCACTATGGAGATTGTTAACGGCAGGTTGAAGAGCGATTTTAAGCTGTTACTCCAAATATATTTCAACAATGCATCAATACCTTGTCGCATTCAGTCACTACACATAAGAGCTAGAAGGGTTTTTTACATGGTAAAATCATACAAGACCTAGTAGGTACAAACAATCACTAAGACATACTATTTCACACCAACTGTATTCAACGCTATTGTACCTGCAAGATCCGACGTTGTTCTGAAGGCACCTGTGCGAATCTTTTGTGTCAATATTTTGGTACCTAGGGTCAGATGCCATACCGTATGTCAGGGGATCTGGAGGCGAAAGCCTTCCAACGCTATAAGTGGGTTGTGGAGTGGAGGCGCAAGGGCGAGGTGTATCTCCGCTACCTCTGACAAGTCAAGGCGCTGCGGGAAGAGCTTCGGCGTAATCTCACGGGGTGTGGAGGGTACCACTGTCGTAGCCGAGGTTTGGCAACGCCGCAATCGTGGCGTTAAAACCCTTGTTTGAGGACTGACGCAGGTCCACACCAGATGTTTCAGGAGGTTCCTGTGTCGAATTGTGCGGTAAGAAACAGGTATGCCTGGGTGTAACCATTGCGAAAATCGCCCGGAGGTGCACACGATCGACCATCCTGTGAAGGTATGCATAGCTTGGGCCGCACCACTGCGGAGCCAGACGCAACCGTTTATTAAGACGTAATCACCTCCTCCTGCTCCTTCTAAGCAGTGATGCTACCGAAGGAGGAGGCGGAATACGTAAAGGAGAGGACAGCCTCCATCTCACGACACAAACGCTGCGGGAGACGCCTACGGTATTGCACGTCGCGAGGCGATTTTTGAACTACAGTACTCGAGAGCATGAGGACGGTGAGTAAAGGATGACCCGCCGTCATGGACCATGCTCGGGTCAACTGCGCGTCGTGCTCCATGCGAGCCTTAAAGAGTTATCAGCAATCTGACGGTAATCAAACGCCTGCCGCGGTCGCGAGACTGTCTAACAACGACTGTCGGAACGTAAAGGGCTATTGAAGGATACCGTGCATTTTAGTTAGTCCATGTCTGGAAGTCCTGTCCCGCCCACCCAACCCCGGGAGGACTCATTCGATGATTTTATCATGTAAAAAACCTCCTAGCTCTTATGTGTAGTGATTGAACGGGACAAGACTTTGACGCATTGTTGAAATATCTTTGGAGTAAAAGCTTAAAATCGCTCACCTTTAAAGCTTAAAAAGCGAGCTTTTACTTTTTTTTAGTTGTTAACGCCTGTCAAAGATCTACAAATGACAGTCGTAATCAACGGCTTTTATGTGCTTTCTAAGGCACGGAGAAACCTCGGATAGATGGTCACCCATCCATAAACCGATCTCGGCAAGCGCGGCTTGACATAGAAGATCGACCTGTGCGGCTGGCATTATTTAGAACCGAGGTTCTCCTCCTCGTCTTAAGCACTAAAATGTAATATGTTACGAGAAAAAACATTATTTCCTTATATCTTAAACTGCCATATTCAATCAAACATATCTCAGAACGAACTCATATTTCAGACTTGGTGCCATAATATGTTTTGCTCAGCTTAAAAATACCTATCCAATGACGTATGACACGTTGCTATTGGGGGGTGGGACCAAATTTCATAGAAGGCCTGGCATCATCCAACTACAGTGAAAAGAATAGTTTGAAATGAGTTTTCTCTCTTGACCGTAGTCTAGGTCAGAGGTGACAGAGATAAAGCCTACGGATGGAGCGAACATACCCAGAAGAAGCCTGTTCACTCTACATTGGAGAAAATCGTGTAGTAGGCGTTCGGGACGCAGAGGCAGGAAGTCAATTTTTTTGTGCGCAAAATAGAAATGAAATAAAAATACTTCAACACTGATAAGAGTTATACCTACGATTGTTTTACTAAGAATCCCTTGTTCATTAAATTACAAAGGAAGTAGCTTTACACTATGTAATGAAACACAACGGTTATTCATAGTAAACATTAATGGTGCCGCATTATTATCACCAGATGAATTTTCTGTGTATTTCATAGCAACACTTTAATAATTGTTACAGGAACAAATGCGGTCACTAATTCTATGGAAATTGTTGGACTAGACTACATAAACACAAACAAAATTGATAAATAGGGCTTCTCGCCAAATGTTTCAATTACAATAGATAATGGTTCTGGTTTAAAACGTCTTCATTATTCAGTACTTGAAAATGAAAATCAAATTAGTACGTTACATAATTAAGTAGTATTTACCACAACCAAACCAAAACAAAAGTTCTAATATTGCAAATAGTCCAATTTCTTCATTTATCGATACAAAAGCATAATATGACAAAATTGGAATGCGCTTAAATACAAAAACAGAGTCATCGACATAAAACAAAGCCGATATTTCTCTATAAGCTGTTTTAATTTCAAAGAATCTAATGATAAAAACAATTCACGGTTGACTATTAACGTGCATTGAATGCCATTAGACACAAGTTGTAGTGGACCACTTTCCGAATGTGTCGATGAATAATTCACGGCACAAAAGGTTATTTGATTAAAAAACGCCGCTCGCGCCGGCTATGAAAAATTAAATGATCTCTTCATGATAAATGAATTGAATTCTAAAATTGATTTAGGAATATTGTTGATATACAGTCGAATGACACTTATGTCAGTCAGTGGAATAATCGGGACTATTAACGTGAGTTTTTCTGTACATTAGAAAATTATAGAGCAGACAATATAGGCAATCTGAAATATTATAAAATAACAAAAACTAACACTAGATGGTGGTATGACAAGCTAAATGAAAACAATAATCCAGATGCAGGTGCTATCCATTAATAAACGCATCGTATTTGAAAAACAATGCACCCTTGTACGGGACCAAAATCTGAATTGACAGTTGACCTCGCTTACTTGATTGGCTAAAAGAACTTAGGCGTTTAAAAACAGCTAATCACCGACACAATAATTATAATGAATTCAGCAATCATCAAATCCGTATTGGAAATTACTAAATCAATGGAAACTCGGTTAGATATAAATCAGCTAGAGAAATCACCTCTGTACCAACAGTGCATAATATACACATTACGACCATTAATAATGTAGAACTTAGGCTTGGTACTGACGACCCAGTTCAGAATAGGCACAATAGAATCTAACACAAGCAACTTTACATAACACACGGTTTGGTGTTTAAAGAGGAAGGACGAGTACCAAATACATAAGACATTACCGCTATTCAATGAACACAACTGTCCCTTCAAGTGTAAATAGATTTTCAAGACAGCAAATAAGGTGTAAACAATTTTCAAAGCCTCTTCAGGGCCACTAATGGCCTCTTTATATTTTACGAAATCTTGAGTTCAAAGGAAAGTCAACCGTTAAGTCGGGATTAAGGTGTTTTGCGTTTACTTTTAAGGTAAAGTTGGGAAACGTGGTTGAACCTTTTTTCATATCGGAAACATCGACTTTGTTGGAAGAAGAAATAAGTGCGTGTTTTTCCTATTTGAAGATTATATACTGTCTTAACTTTAAGGATCGAATCTACTTTAACCAAATCAATAGTATTAGAATTCTATACAAAACAATAAGCTGCAAATCTTATCAATACTGAAACTATTCCTTAAATTCTGGGATCTAATTTCCCAAACGAATGACATGATAACCGTGGGAAATGCGTCCAAATAAATTCTCATATCGGCCATTCTGTAATTTAGATAACGACATCATTACTGATGGCAATGAACTATTAATTTGTCCAGCTCCTTTTTTTCTACTAGTTACTTATGTAATTTTGACAATGTCCTTGAGAACCAGTAGCTAATTAAGTACCCAATAAAAAATGATGCATCGGATTATGCTAATTATGGTTGGCTACAAATGACCGTAATGAGATAGATGCTGGCCCAGATTCCAAAGAGCATGGTGCATGTAGAATTGGACAAGTCCTAAGCAATTGATGTTGATGAGGCAATCACAGAAAATGACAAAACAAGGTCTAGATTTAAGTACATACAAACACTATTTTAATTGAAACATGCGTGAATTACAAAGATTAACTCTTGAAAAGCCTACAAGATATTAATACTTGCATTCCCAGAGATAACGGATCAGACTAAAGCTTTCGACACATTTAATCATTCCCAACAAATCGTAACTGTTCAGACGACAACAGACAACAGCTGGAGGTTTTTTTAATATTCTTGCTCGAAGATATAACAGAGTTTCGTCATAAGATTTCAGTTGACGTCATTGCCCTCTATGAACGCAAGAGCCGCAACCGCGATCTCATTGAGATTGACGCTCGATGCCAATAAAAATATGTGTCATCAATCAGGATGTTTTTGTGTTTAAGTACCTCTTATTTGTGTTATTCATCACTATGAATTATTCTCTTAGTGTGAATTAGAATGAAGCAATATGTGTATGAGATTCAATTAAATGTTACTGGTTGTTATACGAACTCAAATAGAATATAATGTAGGATTTTCAACGTCCTACTAGGTACAATAAAGGGTTTAAAGACCGCATTAAAGGTAGACATAGTTGGACTAAGGTTCTTACCTTGGCATACACCCTTTATAACCCTATAATCGCATCGCATTATTTCAGAGCCTTCGCCCTATAAGGGGAGGCATGACGTTGCGTTTACTAATGCCCACATAACGAGCTAACAGTTTTAAGATTCAGATAGCGTGCTGTTACCCCGTGCATGGGTTGTGCTCAGAATATTACGTAGACTATGCAGTTAATCGATTACTGTCATATGTAGTTGGTGAACACACGCGAAACGCTCGTTTTATTCAAAATTTAGACAAGACTCGAAATCTAGTCTAAATATTCAGATTAGACTGAGAACCTACGCTTTTTGAACGTGATTAATAACACAAGAGAGTCCTTAACTATTTTCCACTGCGTTTTGGCTGACTCCAAGCCATACGAAGAAGTTCTCTTTCAATTCCCATTAAATCCTGTGTATTGACACAGTGTCCATGTGTGTGTCTTCACCATGGATTAGGCTTAAGGTATCGGTATTAATATTTCATCATTGGACCGAGTAAGTATGCACGGCGCGAGACATGGCTTCCTATTTGTTTGTGCTGTCAACACCAACGTATTTGGGCAGCTCGTCTTCGACCACGGGAAGCGTTGATTCAATGCACTCCCACATCCGGCCAGGGTTATAGCATTGTCTACTATTGGTTTACTTGAAGCTTCCTGTTTAATTTCTTGATGGATTCCAATGGATATATTAGGCCTAAAATCATTCTCCAAATTGTTAATCGTTTTCTGAACGGAGGAGTGTCTGTACTAAGATACGAGTAAGTCTCATCTTTCATGTGGTTAATCCTCGCTTACCGCGTCGGAATTGCTGATATTAATTATTCATCAAACATGCCAGATAAAGCTTAATGTGGAGGGCCGTCTGCTCTTGATAAATTGCTTTGTACACGTACTTAGATTTTGAGTGATTTTTAGGCTGCTACTTTCTGAAACCTCAATTAAATAACAATTACGTATCGGTATTTAGGTAACGCCACGTAAAATGATAAATATAATCCAGTTTAACATCTTAATTTGTCAATCAAATAGACGTAGAAGGCATAAATCAAGTAGTGGAACAAATAACAGAGCGGTAAAACAAGCAGTTCCGCTTACTTGCGCAGGCGCCGCGCCTGAAGTGATTTAGCATAAGTTTGGTTTTTGCAAAAATAAGAACTGGATTACTTAGGAAAAATTGCAATTTAACCGAAATAGAAATGAGGATCACTAAATTGCTGCTCATCAACGCAACAGAATATCTGATGTTGTGAAAGCATTAGTCTTTGACTTCAATACTTCGCTTTCTTTGTAGTAATCTTTCGCACAATTCCTTGTATCGTAAAACCTCCTTTACAGATAAAATCCTTTATAGATGACGTCTATCCATATATTTGGTGGCATGTCGAAGTTTAAACTCAACGGACAATCTTGTAGAGTCTTAACAATGGCCTCCCAGACACGGCAGAGATCTATACAAGCAGTATCCATAAATCCTTGGAAACAGCGCACGTAAGACCACTAACTGCAACAAATTGCAAGAGTAACCCGTATCCCAAACGTAGCAAGTGCTGCAACGGTACACCGCGCAATCGAGATAATGCGATTACTTAAGCAATTAAACGCGCACTCATGATTGATCGCCCGGATCGACCGCGGCGCAAGAGATGCTAATTGCATCAGTGTGTTAACGTTAACGCCTTCGTTAACGTTATTGTTACGTTCCAGTAGTATTTGTTTGTCACTACATATCAATTTGGTTGCATGCGGGTTTTAGGTTATCGTTTGCGTTCGTTTATTTTTGACAGTTGAATGAGGGAGGTTGTTGATACAATTTATTTTTTAACCGACTTCAAAAAAAAAAGTAGGTTCTCAGTTCGACCTGTATGTATGTATGTATGTATGTATGTATGTATGTATGTATGTATGTATGTATGTATGTTTGTCCGCGATTATCTCGCGTTTGGCTGGACGGATTTGGATGCGGTTTTCAGGAAAGTGTTCATTATATTCCGGAGAAGGTTTTAGTATATAACACTAACAGATATCCCGTGACGTTGCCCGCGTGGATCCGTTTTTTGCTTACTTGGATTGTACATTGTCAGAGACGATTCCATGTTTGTCCGCGATTATCTCGCGGTTGGCTGAACCGATTTTGATACGGTTTTTAGAAAAGTGTTCGTTACATTATGGAGAAGGTTTGAGTATATAGCAATAATAGATACCTCGTGAAGTTGCCCACATAGACTCGTTTTTGTTGCTTACTAGGATTGTAGATTTTCAAAGGCACCGATTATATTATGAAGATTTTTGTTGAATATTTAAACTAAAAAGGGAAAAATAAAAAACTTTTTTAAAAAAAGGGAACCGACTTCAAAACCAAACACAAAAAACTGTAAAATAACTTTTCTTTCGGAAGTCGGTGGCCATAGTCAATGAAATAAAAAAAAAAGCCACCGACTTCCGAAAGAAAAGTTATTTTACAGTTTTTTGTGTTTGGTTTTGAAGTCGGTTCCCTTTTTTTAAAAAAGTTTTTTATTTAGTGATTGGTTTTGAAGGCGGTTACATTTTTTTTTGATAAAGCTTTTTGGGAATTGTGTCTCGTTAGCAGATGGCCCTTTGCCCCTTTGCAACATAATTAATTACTTAAATGCGTTTAGAGCGCACAGTAAAACATCGTTTCAATAGCTGTCAATTGTTCTAAATATTTACGATAAGCGCTAAATGTAGTAATTAGGCAAAAGATAATTAAAGTTCATGTTTATATAACAAACAGTGTAATTTTCAGAGTATTGATTGTTAGCAAACATATTTATAAAGTACACATAGGCATTAACAAGCTTTAATTACTTCGGTATCATGTATGTCGGGTTAATGACTAATTATACCCCGAACATCGTTTACAACTTAGTGGTATATGACACGGTATTTCGGTTACCGAGTACAAAACAATTTTGGAACCATTATTTTAAAAGCGCTGTTATAAAAACAGAATATTGAATGTAGGTAGGTTGTTTTAACGATAACGGATCACAATAAAGTTAAAATTATATGTGGGTTTTTTCCGAAGGACGACAAACAGAGTGTTATAAAAATACATGCCTATATTAAAGCTGTAATTATACTGTAATTGTCATCACAGATATATAAGGTGATAATTTCAGAAGTGATAGTTTTCCCAAATTCGATTACGGGCGAATGTGGCGAGTACGTTCCTTATTCGAATTCGAGTTAATCTTGAGCCGAATACGAGCTAACGACCATGTGAAATTGCGGCTTTATTCTTTACAATTTTCCCATAAAAACCAGAAAACAACATTATTTTTACAAATCCATAACATAGATTAAGTGTTTGAATAGCAAAATAATAATAATCGAACAATAACCAACAAAACAGAACAAAATAGATAACACCATGCATTAAAACCGGTCCAAAGTTTGACTCATCTATGAACAACTCATCCTTCCTGGCTTCAAATTGAATATATTTATAATATTAGACATCAAACAATACAATATGGGCTATTAATTTATCACCGCGGCTATCGAAGCGGGGCAGCGATGCAACCGCCAACGCACCGCGATAACTGGGAATTTATGATAACAACTACAATTTGCAACTGATTGCAACTTTGTTCCCAGGATTGTATTGAAGGGAGGGGAGCGGATAAATGTGTTAGTAAAAAGGGGAGATAGCAAAGGGCTTTAAAAGGAAAGAGATATAAATGTCAAAAAGGAGGATGACGAAATATAAAGTCATCGAGGTAGACTAAAAGAAGATTTCGGATGATGTGATTCGACCGATCCCGGCCAATGCGATTGTTTCAGCTCCACTGTACTTTTCGTTCGTGTGTTTGCACGTGGCTTAAGTTACCAAAGTTCTTTGTGAAGATCCTCGCACCTTGCGGGCCGTATGTCCACACCATCGATGTAGTTATAGTTGATCACCGCATCCAGGTGGTCAGGTTTTCAATAGGAGATTTCCACAGAGACACTGAGAGTGATCTTATCATAAACGCGTTATAAGAAGTGTCATAATTTGTATGGAATATTTGACATTGACCAGCTCTTGATCGTGATATTAACGAGCTCTATGCGTTTGGTTGAGGAATTACGTCTTACGGGTAGTGTGAAATGCTTCCAAGTCACAATCATAGGGAATATGACATTACTTATTAACTTCAATTTAAAATAATAAATAACCTTAAGCACAGCCTTAAGTGACACATAGGTTACTCACAATACCAATAAGCTATTACTAAGCCTTTCTCATGAAAGGCTTCATCACACTTTAACGAGGGAGTTTTTAACCAACGGTCTTTATGTTAAAGAACACTCTTAATCCATACCCTTCGATTTTAATAAGTACAATAATTAAGATAGTAAGTTTCTACTTCAAAAAAAAAAGAGCCTTCACCAAGCAGTTGTAACAAAAGCGTAAAATCAATCATGCCGATTTTAGGCTACCCCAAAAACATCAACAGTCCAAAAATTTACTAATCGAAATATCAAACTCTAATTTTAGAATATCAGAACCGAAGAATCCATCTGATAAAACGTAATAAACGAGCGAATTTCCAGCTGAAAAAACTTCCAAAGGTAAAACGCCGAAGCCAATAAATTAGCAAGTACTTTAACGACGGAAATGGGAATCAGTGCAATGAGAAAGGAACGAAGTTAAAATGCCTCGCTTTAAGTTCCACAAGTGTCGGTGGCAGGTAATTAGTTAACTGTTGAACATTTAACTAAATCACACGTGGTTTTGTAATTCTTTAGCTGGTGTAACATTTCGGTGGCAAGTGACCTTTAAACCATTAAGGTCAAGAGAGTTCCGTCCGATCGTGTTAATATTACGTAAAAAAACAACTTTGGTGGTCGTCATAAAGTATCGATTTTTATGTTATCCTGTGTAAGATGATCCTGATTATTTTGATAAGGTTGAATTACCAGGCACTAATGTGTGAAGATTGAGGTTATGAGTTTATTACAGAGATTCGTATATTTTGCCGAAAGTTGTTTATTAGAAAAAATTCAGGACAGAACTCGCGAACAAGCCTTATCTATGAGTTGCCTATAAGCTATGTGCACCTGTGAACTTTACCATTTCCAACATTTTGGTCAGGATCGTATTTCGTTGATATTTTCAGAACATTAAACAAGTCCTGGTAGTTTTAAAAGTGTCATGGAAGGCAATAACAATAAATTTGATGACGCATTCCGTCGACTCAATGGCTCTAGGGAATGGAGACTTGATTGGATTCTCACCCTAACATCACAGGGTTATAACGACATTGCTGGACTAGCCACCCCAAATGAAGGCTCTCAATGCGTTGCACGCAAATTATCCTCTGTAATTGCTTTCTTTATTTAGTGTGCCCAGAGCTTATCGATCTCTCGTTAGTAATTTAAATTCTGTGGCCCGTTCATATTAATTATCTTGGCAAGGAGTATTTAAATCTGGGTCTGAGTTACTATTTAATAATACTTTGATTCAGAGATGTTACGCACATTAAAATAGTAGAACATAATTCGCCAAGTCCACCATTTAAACATCTGGTTTTAGTTCCTGACGTCATAACAAACTAAGACCATTCCGAAACTGTAAAGTGAAACAATGTTTTACCCGTGACAGATGTAGTTTTGCAAAAAGAGACATTAACCCAATTCACAACGGGTCGTTAGTGTCACAGTCTGCGAGTCTGTTATCTCGCGAGCCATCTCTGCGGTCACCCAGCCGCTGTACCGCCGAGCACAACCTTTATATTTTTAGTCAACATTATTATTAACATTACGAAATATCTTAATGAGGCCGGAAAGAAAGACTAGGGATTGCCATCCTGTCCTCCTTCGTTTATGGCGGAAAGGGGAAGCGAAATTAATGATGTTTCCTTTAATATCCCCCATTTCTAAGAGCTTAAGCGAAATAAGAAAATAATGAGGAAAGAATGGAAATTGGAAAAAAGCAATTGCTGCCACAGACTTCGATTAGCCGCAGCCACATGAATCATTAAACTTTTCTATACTGTTTCGAACATGATCATTAAAAGGCAGTTAATAAAATCTAAACAGAACTGCTACTAAGTCTAATTGATTTATAATCACACGTCATTTATAATCCAAAATCTGTGCGAGAGATTTAACTTCGTTAGAAGACTAATCGGCCTAATCTGGTTTAGTAATAGAGGAAGGCGAGCAATAGCCGTGTGCATCTGGACCCCTCCCGCAACGTTATCATTATGATTTATAGCGTACGAGATGGCGCGCGCGTTCCAGCCTGCCGAATGACGCTAAATGACGAGTTCCGCTACACGGCTACACTATTCTTGGTGGCCTCCTGGATACTCTTCTTGGTTAACAGCTTCCTGGACTGCAAAATTTTATTGCATGGTTATTGGAACCTGTAACGTTGTATTCAACTACATTGGTTCTGGCAAGCTATCTGAGGAAGCCGAAAATTATTACCTATATAATTCCCCTTTAATTTGGCGAAAGAATGTACTCGTGGCGACTGTCTGCGGTATTTGCAAACGTTCAACATTTTACTACCTCTTAAGAACTTTGCCGGACCCATAAAAGAAATAAGTGATCCTTTGTTTCGAAACGCAGACATGAGCAACAGTTCAAAAGAAACTGTCAAGCAGATAGTGTCTATCAAAATGGTAGGTCTGAATGCTGTTACCATGTAGGATGAAAAATGAGTGCTTTGCCCCCGCAGCCTTGTCATTTATCAGTGTCGTCAGCTCGCCATATGTCCAGTAACGATTGAAGTTTCATAGCATCCGGCCACGTGCACGGAATGACCACTGCTATGCTTTTGTAGCCAGTAATATAATAAATCCAAATAGATTTTATTACGGACAGCTATTTGATAGACTTCCGAAATGTTTAAAATTAAATGGAAATTGAAAAAAAACAATCTTGATTGTATACGATCATCGACTTTCGTTAAAAAAAGAAACTATTTGAAGCTCGCTAATGGCTAGTATTGTACAAAAACACGATAATTTGTTACGGTGTCACAGCTGGAATCTGTCAAAGTAACTCGAGTAGCCCAAAGTTGTCCTAATGATCGTGGTGAGATAAACAAAAGTTTTAACGATCCTCGTAATTTAACAATACTTTCTGAAGACCGGTGTCAAGAAAAAAGCTGCTATAAAAATACAATGAGGGTGCAATAAAAGTCCAGGTAGTACTGTAGCATTAAGGCAGGATCTGCGGTCGACTTCATTATAAAAATCCCAACAACTTTGGTCTGTAATTATGCAAAAGACTTTTTCCGTGCCATTACGGATTACGGTTGCAGTTTCATAACGCGTTGGCATTTAGTTTTTACGCAACCGCGCTGAAGTGCTCCGAGGTTGAGCGGAACAACTGTTTCACTCGGGAGATTTAAACGGTGTTAAACACCATCAAATCATGGTGGTTACGGAATTAATCTTTTGATTATTACTTGGAGAAGTCGGTTTAGCGAGGTTCCGAATTGATATCGCATGCTCGCCAGCAAAATGGGTTTATTGAACTGTTTGGTAAATCTAACTTTCTAAGGGCACATTACACAAGTTTCTCTCAGCTTTGTGCCTGGGCCTGGGTGCAGCTATCGTGCATGTCAATTATAAAAACCTTTTCCGCTACTGTTCAAGATTGCCATTACGCTCGGTATTTATTGTTTAAGCTTCCAATAAAGGTTAATGAGATCGCGGGGTGTGCCAACACCAAGTTTCCCTCCTGACATACTTGCTTAAGTCGTGCATAGTTTTAGCATACTATTCAAAGATCACAGGGGCCTACACAAGAGATGGCGATGCATTATTTATACTGATTAAAAAACTGAAGGCACTAGGCCATGTTTAGTTGCGAGAGAGTTTTGAGCTTGCCTGTGAGACATTGGTGTCTACATGAATCAGAAAAATAACCGCTGTCGCCGAATCAGATTTCGGGGGAGGTTTGTGCATAAAATATGACGTGACATAATACTCCCCCGGTTGAACTCACGGGGGGTGACCAGAAGTAATAACTTCACCCTTATTTATACTCGGAGCGGCCTTGGGGTTGTTCCCAATTAAATCTCCTACCGTAGAAGTTATTTTTAGATTCGTCGCGCAACTGTGATGGTGAAAGTGTATGTTTGTTTTGCAGTCGCGTGGTTCTAGTGTAAAAATAGGTTGTTATTCTATTTCTTCTCGTTGGTATCGTAAGTCTGGAGTTGTTTATGAATTAAGATGGACACTTTGCGAGTCAGTAGTAGAACACAGACATAATAGTATCAGTATCAAATTGTTCCTTTTCAGGTTGCAAATACCATTAAACGTTAAGACGCTGTATGCACAAAAGATTACGTTTGTTGAATGCAAACTTCTATGATACGAATGACGCTTTAGCCGATCGCCCTTTCTGAAACTCAGCCAGATCGGATTATCAGCGATCAGCGATTTATATGTTTAAGCACACAACGCAATTCTTGGAACATCTGAAGACAGAATAGCACGTGCAGTTTTGGTATAATTTCGAAGGGTAGTAGGGTTACTTTTTTTGTTGGAAGAGAAAAACCGATTCCTTTCTAGGCTTAGGCATCCGCTTGAGAATCGAGGAGTCCATTCAGTAGAGTTGTGAAGTGTAAGCCACGCGCAGGGTGACTCACCCCGGTGGTCGACCCGTATTGAGGTCACCGCTGTGGCCTTCCTAGAGACGGCATTGTTCCTTTTATTTCAACTCTATTCGATTCTACATTACGTTTGAGTACCGAAAGTTATAAATGATATTTGGCAGCGAGGTTCATGGCGAATGTTTTGAATTATCGACTTAAACATTGGGTAATCTATGGTTGGTCTGATACGGTTCAGCAGTTGTTTTGTTTGTAGAAGAAACAGTTTGAAATGGAATTGATTTGGTCTTATTGGATTTATCATATCAATGGATACAATGTACTTAACTACATAAGAGATTTCTTGCATGCTGAATACCTATCCATTGTGTTGCTCTTGATATCAGTCTAGCCTTTTTTTTTTTTTTTTTTTTTTTAACCTGGTAAAATCATCAAATGAGACCTCCAACCCCGGGCAGGGCGGGAGGTACTGTCAGACTTCTACTGACTAAAATCCACGGTGTTCTTCAATATCCCTTTATGTTCCGGGGTCACGGTAAGGAAATAAATCCCGCGACCCCGGCAGGCTTTGGCCCTCTATATCAGTCTAGCCTAGAAGCAAAGATGAGATTAATGATGGAACTGGAAGTCCCTAGGGAACACAATCATCAATGTAGACTAGTTAATCTCGCAAAATACTTGACAGAAATATGATTTGATTGTGAACGTAAATGATTACATTATGATTATTCGCCTGGGAACTGCATTATTTTGTTTTTTTTTGTCATAAACGCGCGTTTCGTAGCACGCGGGTCGTCTATGCTTTACCTACGTTCTAAAAAAATATGCAGAGTACCTATGTGCCTTTAGATTAGAGGTTCACAGAAAATGATTTTTTTTACATATTTATATTATAGCTGCAGGGTAAAGGAACCCCCTTTGGTCCTTTTCTTTGCAGCTTACTGTACTCAGTGAGATAGGTTCTCAAACTTTTCTGGACCATTCATGACCTTTTTGCATTCTCTTATCATTTACTCACTAGTCTGAATACTGTGCTAGGCACTTAACTAAACAGCTTATTTATTTTACCATATTCAAGTCTTAATACCAATTTTTATGCAAACTTAGCATTATATTACTTGAAATATTTACCTAGTTAATTTGTGTAAACTTAAAAAACCGCAAGATTATTTACACAATATCAAGTTGAAGGACAGCTAATCATTATGCAGCGCTTGTAAAATGCAAAACACACACATTTGGCATACTAAGTGATTCGAGTTGTTTGCATGTGTGGGCGTTATGCCATTAGATGGCTATCTTAAATGCGGATTAATAAAAAAAACATGATACTATGACATTGTGCAATGAGTCATGAGAACTTTTTTGTTTGTTTTATTTTTGTCTATGGTCATAATATATGAGTCGGCCCATGTGTGTAAATGCAGACTGTCCGTATCCAGCCATGTTTTTGAAAGGAGAATAGGTTTATGAATTTTTTTATCTGATTATGATACTGTTAATCCCAGGGTAAGAACAAAATTTTAAATTAAAATAAGAAGAAAATGTTTATTAGTTATCTTGTAACTATGATTTATATTGTTCTGTGGCAAAACTGAGTTAAGAGTAACCACCATGTACAGTTGAATTTTAAATAAACTAAAATTACTGTGTTTGCTAATACAAGGGCAGCATTTCAAATCAATATTATTTCTATTAAGGTTGTTACTTACTAACATCACAATCTTAGATAATAAAATGTCCAAAATAATGTAGTGTTCAAAACTAAATGTTTTTTGTGAAGCCACTTTTTATTATTACAATGACTAGTAAACTATTTAGTAGTTCTAAACCTGTAAAAAATGTCAATGACATGTTTTTTTTTTTTAATGTAGCTATAAATAAATGCATTTTGTACCAAGTCATGCAGTTCAATAGTCACCAAACATTAAACCTTAGGCTTAATATACAACATCAATAGAATTATGTATCCAATATACATAAGAGCGCGAAATGCAAATTTAAATTCTCAAGATACATTTGGAGTAGATATTGCACCAACAACGTTTTATACAGTTGAAACCCCTATTTCACCATGTATTTATTTTTATTAAGGCTTAACAAAGTTATTATTATTTAATTTAGTTACAAAAGGACATGTGTTTTAATTGGGTTTTGTAATTTATTTAACCATAGTCTGAAACAAGTAAAAATAAAGGTGTTGTGCCCATTTACATGTTTATATTTTACTATAAGTATTAGCATAAATTATTATGCTAATTAGAATTAATTTTCTACCTCTACTATTTTGCTTTTTGGTTGACTATACAAAAAAAGGTTTTAATTAGCATTAATGCACCTTCTTATTTACATTTTGATAGGTGGGAATCCCAATAGAATATTGCCATCAGATTGTTGTGTACAATTATTTTCAGATATAAGATGAATTAAATACATGATGTTTTCACAAATGATGACTGAAAACGTACAAATACTTTCATGGTAAGGATGAAAACCACTTGCCCTTCACAATTAAAACGAATAATGCAATTGTTTAAAAAATCAATAGGATTAAATTGTAAGGAGTAGACCCCCGTTACATTAAATAATGACATTTAGCACACGCACAGTATTATCCGTTCACCGATCCCCGTCGGCTTAACCCGGGGGTGGGTCTAATGATAAATGCCCGCATCGTAAGAATTTATTAGAACACTACTCGTCATGCCCGAACATCGTGACTTAAAACCTTCATTTATTTATTAAAACTATAGTTTGCACGGTTAAAATTTCTCATAAATACCTCATAGAATGCAGATCAAGGCAGCAAATCAAGTGTCGATGGGACAAATCCTTGCACAACCACTAAACTGAAATTATACGAAAATAAAACACACTAACACGAGGCGTTCACTACTTATGTTAAAGCAAATCAACACAACAAACTATTACACAAACTGATTGTGTCATAAAACGTCCAACAAACGTATATAAAATGTGAAAAATGTTGCATTTCCTATTTTATGTGCACCGGCAAACGATCAACACAACCACCGCTACAAAAATCTTTACAAAACTGAAAATATAAACGAACGATGGTGGCGCTGCTATCGACGATTAGCGCAAGCGCTGTCAAAAAGTTTATTATAATGACCCCTACACACGAAACAAATCTGAAAGCAAAGTTGAAAAACACAAAAAAATTTGGGTTTTTCATTTCATTACCAAAACTTCAAAGTAAATATTATTTATTAATAAAATATTTTTACGACAGTTAAAAGTATTGTTCACCTAATTTATTGCACGGTTAATGCACGTTTTATTTCAGCCTCAGCTTTGTGCTCAACTTCCTCTGCTACCCGTATCTGTGGTTCTGTCAGTGTCATGTCAAATTGTGTCAAAATTTTTGATTTGTCAAAAGTCAACTTTATTTACTTAGTATTTTTTTTCTTTTTTATTAATTTATCACAGGATAATCATAAGTAAAAATGCTGGACTCTGTAAAACGTGTAATACTAGTCCTTTCTGGTAAAGGTGGTGTTGGAAAATCCACGGTTAGCACACAGTTGGCGCTAACTTTAAAAGAAAGAGGTTATAAGGTATTTATTCAAGCGGATCTATTTTTCGTATTTGTTTTAAACTTGATTGGGCGGCAGCATTACACTCTTTCTGTATACAATAATCCTTTTTATCTTCCAGGTTGGATTATTGGACATAGATTTATGTGGACCCAGTGTTCCTTACTTGCTCAATTTGGAGAATCAGAATGTCCACCAAGGCCCCGAAGGTTGGATCCCGGTGTACTTAGACAAGGAACAGAGGCTGGGCGTTATGTCAATAGGTTTCCTACTGGCCTCCCGCAATGATGCAGTGGTGTGGAGAGGGCCAAAGAAAACTTCAATGATTAAGCAGTTTCTAGAAGATGTTTGCTGGCAGGAACTTGATTTTCTAGTAATTGATACACCTCCAGGTAAGTTATCTACTTCTTTTCTCTATAAGTGTATCAGGGTGTAAGTTAAACTTATTCCTGAACAATATTAACATTCTGCAGAGCAATATTTTGCATTATGACACATGCAACATGTTCAATTGTATGATTTTTTGCAAATTCATTATTGCCCACTAAAACATGATGATGTACATCAACTATAGTGTAACCCATTTTATCATTGGTAAAAATCAAAGCAATACCTTTTAAAAAATATTTTTGTGTACCTATCATATTGTTAATAATAAATTCCCATGTTTCAGGAACCTCTGATGAACACATAACAGTGATGGAGAATCTCCGTCAAGTGCCACAATGTGGTGCAATCATAGTGACGACACCTCAAGAAGTGGCCATTGAGGATGTCCGCAAAGAGATCACCTTCTGCAGAAAGACTGGGATACCTATACTGGGTATTATTGAGAATATGAGCGGGTAAGTCTGAACAATAAACTCAAATCCAGACTCTAATATCAATCTCACATCAAAATCATTGAATAAATTATGGCATATTTTTGGATGGGGCCTTAAAGGTAGTTACAGGATATTTTTACTGCCTGAAACTTAAAAGTGGGATGAATTGTGAGTGTGGTAGAAGCCACAGGCAAACACTAGTCAGCCTCTAAAGAACCAATTTCTGTGACAGAGGTGTCAGAGTAAAGCACAGCAGAGAGCAATTGAAGACAACAATTTAGAATAAATTCAGACACAATGCTCAGAGTGCCCTTAAGCTACTACGAGAGCATGCTCTAGATTAGACTGTATATCAAAGTAGTTAAGATTCATAATAAATTGCTGTCTTCAATTGCTCTCCGCTGAGCTTCCAGCGGCCTAAGAATATTCCACCATGAAGGCCCAGTGTGAGTTGGTGGATGACACATCAAATTATTTGATGTTAGTTATCAATGTCATTTATCAATATTTTGTGTCCTGTTATCATTGTTTGTCTATGTGGGCGAATTTTATCATTTTAACAATGACATTGTCATTTAGCTACTTCCTGTGGCTACTTGTTATCAGAATGACTATGATGACCAAGAATCGAGGTCATTTGGTGGGGTCAGAGTTTATGAATCTGTTAATTTGGGTAACTATTGATAAAGATTCATCAAAATATGTCTCAGCTGTTTTAATTATGCTGAACTACTAGTATATTGAATCCTTGCTTCTATTAATATTAACATTATGTGAACTTTATGCTTTTATAAATAAAGTTGATTTGAGAATGAATATTTAAATATGTATATAGCATCAACTAAACTTCATCTATGGGTGTTAAAGTTGTTTTCTAGGTGTTGGCTCAGTGGTGACGGCCCCAGCCACACGCATTTCTCTCAAAACCGTGAAGACAAACCCTAGAAAATTTCAAAAATTCGAAGACATGTGACATATCAGCACTGGGGCCGCATCATTCCCCGTCACCGATAGTCTGTGTTCCAGCAGTGGGAAGATTATAGGTTTAATGAATCTATTATGTTGTTGTGTGGTTATGCTATTAACATTCCGTTTAGAATCTAAATCGCAAAATGAGTCTTCTCTTCGATTAGGGATTAGATTAAATGACCGAAACAATGCCCAACATTACCTAAAAATCTCTTTACTCAGCAATTTAATACACTTACTAAAACATAATTATGTTTCTTTCACAGATACGAGTGCCCAAACTGTAGTGAGTGCACAAACATTTTCTCAAGTGGAGGTGGCAAATCCCTAGCAGATATTTCCAAAATACGCTTCATGGGCAGTGTGCCCATAGATCCTAGGGTGGGCAAACTGGCAGGACAAGGGCTAGCCGCTGTCAAAGAACTGCCAGAATCAACAACCAGTAAAATATTCAATGAACTAGTTAATCAGCTGGCTGAGATTCCTAATGGACTGTAACATTGACAGTAGAAGTTAAAAAGTTACTGGCGAAAATATTGCACTTCGACCTGTAGACAAAGAAAATTGGCTAGTTTCGGCTTCATCTATTACTCACAAACCACAAAGAACGAAGAACCAGTAAAAACATCATATAGTTAATGTACAACAAAGATAACATTCTTCTTATCAGCCATTATGGTCCACTTCACGATGTAAGCCTCCCTCAAAGAGCGCTAACAATCCCGGTCAGTCAGTTACCTTCACTCCACATCATTGATCCATTGTGGCATAGGGCATCCCATACTGCCGTATGCCCCATACGCATTCTCCACTCTAACGCTATGGGCTTCATCGACTCTCTGTCTGTCTGTCACACATGGCCGGTCCAGTTCTACTTCAGCGTGTTTCTACGAAAGTGAAACCGCAAAGCAAAGGCGTTGAATTGTCGTCTGAATCTGCGTCTGTATTTCCGAACGCATACAATCTCTTCAAAAGAGTGAAAGGATTTCTTTTGGGTAAGCTCGCTCCATCGTCGACTTGGTCTCTGTCACTCCTGACCTACTGTCATAAAACCTATCTTAGATAAAAGGAAAGGGAACCATTTGGTTATCTCTTTCTAAAGGACGAAGTGCAATATTAACTGTCGGCAGCTGTAAGTTGTACATGTAATCATGGGTATATTTTTATGTATAAAAAATATTTATGCGTTATCAGACATGTGATTTATGGCAGTCATAAATTTAATTCAAATCAAATTATCTTGTGATACAGATGTTTTATAATGATACTATTTCTACTCCAAAACGTTTTCTGTGTTATCATGGATATTAAAGAAAGTCTGATGATGTACTGTAAAATGTAATATAACTTAGGCAGATATTGAATTGGGGCAGGTAGACTACATCGAGAATGAAAAGCACCCAAGGTAGATTGTCAGATATGGACGGCAGCAGACACAGTGGCTAAGCGATTGGCTGCTGCGGCTGGGCGTCGCGGGATCGATTACGGCACGGAACAAATATTTTTATAACCTAGAGATAGTTGTTCCAGGGCTGACTGCACAAACAGTCAGCCCTGGAATATGTATGTCAGTTTCTCAGCAGTTTCTAGATTGCGATTGCCAATATCTGCATCACATATTGCTCACCACGCAATATTTAGTTTTAAGCAAAAATGTAAATTATCATTCCGTTGATGAATTATGATGTAAATAAAAATGCATCCTGTTATGACGAGTCTATTTATTAAATTCACTATCAAATACATAAAACACGTTCTAAAAATGCATTCTCTTCTGTATATTGTATAAAAGTATAGTTTTGTACTACATTATAAAAATGTAAAATCTTATAGTTTGAGACACCCTGATATTTGATTTTTTATACATAAGTAGATAACTTGGCTTTTGGAACATTATAGTGCTACCTCAACTGGAGCATTCGCGTGTAATGTAACATTATATATGACTTTTAGCATAACATTACAGTACTGACGAGCATTCGCGTACATTTTGTATCGATTTGATAC
This sequence comes from Agrotis ipsilon, assembly GCA_028554685.1. Lineage (NCBI taxonomy): Eukaryota > Metazoa > Arthropoda > Insecta > Lepidoptera > Noctuidae > Agrotis > Agrotis ipsilon. The sequence continues at coordinate 15,613,272 of CM052962.1, read as the reverse complement.
AACGTGCGCATTGTGATGCACGATTGTTCTCCCTAGCGGATTATGCTCGAATCTGTAACGTTACATTACAGGTGAATGCTCGCGGTAACGCCTTTAGATAGTGTTCTTACATACAATTTGACTAAATTCCATATAATTTTCTTTTTTATATATAAACAAAACAATCAGTCAAAAGATTTTTGAATAATTCTGATGATAACATCAACAGAACTCTTAAAATCCAACTAAAATTCGTTAAAAAAATAATCTTAGTTATCAAAACAGTAGTAGTAGTTTTTTTTTTTTAATAAATGCAATCATTTATTCCATAAATCGACTTTAGCTTAAGACTAGACTACATTTACAACAAAATAGGTGGTTGGTCGGCATTCAATACTAGGTCGGAACCAAACTACGGGAGGATAATGGTAAATGTAGTATGCCAAATAGTACTCTACTTCCATACACATAGGAATGGTTATTGGCCGTCACACGGATACAACACCAAATCGACTCGAGAGTGCATGGAAATGTGAGCTTTATGTCGTGTTGCAGATAGAGATGGATCGAGGGCAAAAACATTTATGAAGAAAATGGTCATAAACTTTGCGTACTGGGCATAAATGAGTTCGCCCAAAAACATGTCCTATTAAAGGACTTATAATTTTTTACTAAAAAATAAGCAAAACTTGACTGGGCAAAAAGCCCCGGTGTGGCCCCAGCAAAAGACGGTTTGGTTACTGTTCTGGGCGTAAACCCATCTTTAGTTGCAAACAATCATCAGCTCATCATTCCCAAATTATGTTGGGTCGGCTTCCAGCTTATGCAGTGGCAGATGAATGAGAACGACTGCCTCTCGATCGTCAACAACTCAGTAATTGTGTAATACCCCTCGTTAGGACTGGTTAGCATACTTACTTGCGCTCTGGCATCTCTTAAGGTTTGTCGAAAATCTTTTACATTTTAGATAAACCGATATTAAATGTATAGTAGAAACCTTATGAAGCTCACATTTAAATGTCGAACTTTCGAGACGAGATTTAACTCTAATATTATTAATAAAATATATCATAAAAATAACGCGATCTCAAAATAAATTCAAAGCAAAAGAATACAACGTAGACTTCAATAGTATGGTTTCCAATTTAAAACAACAAAGAAAAACAATAAAAGCATTTTCAACATAAATTGACCCTAAAATACCTACACGAAAGATACGATTTCTATATTATTTTTTCCAAAAACAAAATTAAATCATCACATTTCTATCACTTTGCTTACCAAATTACTTGTTAACATTCATAAAAATCTAACATTATCTAATACTAACATTTACGGAAAATACGAACATATTACTTAAAGTAACATTTACTATGTTTTTGGTTTTACGATGACAACAGGGTTCCACCCAAAATATCTATAACTAATTAATCAAACACTTTTTTAAACTATCACGGTTTGCTTTATAACCTAAAATGTCACTTACGGGATATCTTCCGTGATTATTAATTTGTTTGAGTTCCCGATATTTCGACGCTGTTGCAAGCGTCATGATCGCGGGTTGACTGAAGAGAGCGTTGAGCGTCGAAATATCGGGAACTCAAACAAATTAATAATCACGGAAGATATCCCGTAAGTGACATTTTAGGTTATAATTAATCAAAGTAAAACAGATCTATCAAAATAATCTAATTAGTGTCTATTGTTCTAACGCAGCGGACGGCAACTTTTTGGCTATCCAAAATCAAGTTACGGCGGGTCGCAATTTTCGTATAAAAATGAAAATTGATGTTATCTGAATTTTCTCCATAAAATCTACTTATTAAAAAAAGAAAATCTTGACCTTACCGATCGCTGTCTAAAGCCCGCTGTACACATTGGGCCAGCGTGTACAGACCTACTTGGCGGTATGTTGGTAGTTGGCGGCAGTATTGGCCGGCCAACAGAACGTTGTCGGTTTTTCGTGCACCAATCAAAGGATCTTGGCGTACTTCGCAAACAGTGTTCGCACTAACGTGTTGTAGCGACATTTGGAATTCATTATTTTGGCCCAATGTGTACAACGGGCTTAACACATAGCAGTGCTGCCGACCGCTGTCTAACACATAGAGAATAGAGATCTTGATTCTAGGAATAATGTTGATTTCTCTCAGTTATTTATTTGCTCTTTTCGTACACTATCCAACTCTTGGGTAAAGTCCTCCACTCTTTCCACTTTTACTTTATGCAACCCCGTCGTTCTTCTTCCTGACTGAACTTATCCAGTTCGTCTTACCATCTTCCACATCAGCATCATTTTTGTACGATTTTAGTTTAGTCCACAATTCGTCTGGCATGCGGCAGACATATCTTCATAATCCCATTAGAGGTTGATTTTATTATCAGGCAGGCAGTTGAGACAACTGGTTATTACAGATCCATTTCAGAGTTTTTTTTAGTTACCTATATATTTTATCGCCCACACAAACTTTAAGACATCAACTTTATTCCCCGAATAAAAAGTATTTGATGTTCGAGAAATCAAGACTTACCTTGCAACTTATTCTAAACATAAATGGAAAGCATTTAAAACGACATCCATCTAAACTTTAAACTTTACCAGCAATACAAATAGTGTCGAATTCGTACGTCATTGTTTACTCGTTGAGCCACATAAATTGCCGGATTTCTTCTTCTGAGGAGGGGCAGCAATGGGGGGGAGCTTTTTGTAAAATATGGCGGAGTTCCTGAAAACAAAACCATTTGTTAATATGAAAATATAGATACTAGGACATTTAATGAAACAATTAAATATATAGAATTATATTTGTAAAACATTAATAACCTTTCATAGGCTGAAAGTACCTACTTATAAAAAACTTTTACTATGAAACCAGCCGTTTCATACATTGGCAACGGAAAAATATTCCATTTTGTATGAAACTATTGAATTTTCTTTTGATCTTTCAGGTTAGCTTTAAGTACTTTCAGCCCATGAAAATTTGTTAATGTTTCACAAATAACCCTATAAAACAAATAATTCTTTTTATGAGTTTTTGATGGCCTTCTATCTAGAGACAGTTATATTATAACTCATTTTCGAACGAGTATGGAGCATTTATGGTTGAAACACATGTCAGTGCCTATAGCCAAACGGCAAGCGATAATCGATAACGCCCAGCATTCGCTACATTTTTAACTCCATCTCGAAAATCTATTAAATATTACGGAGAGTTTTCGTTTGTTTCGTTCGCTATCGCCTTTTGTTACTAGCGTCGTATGTTGAAAATACTGAGTCTATATTTTTTTCTCACTATTGTTGTATCGTCTAATTGTACAACACAACGACAAAAAACATTGTGTTGTAGCCCTTGGCAAATGGAGTAAAATATTTTGCACGTTAGGAGTATCCATAAAGTAAAAATAAAAGAAAATAATGAAGATAAAAACAAATATGAAGAAAATGCAGTAGGTAAGGTGTTTGAAACGTTCATATGTCGATGGGTTACACGTTTATTATGTTGGTAGCTACGAACCCCGACTATTTCGAACCATTTTTCTTTTTGCAGCCGGCCCGCTAAGCGGCCCAACCACTGCGAAAGACAGAGGAACATGATCTGCTGGCCTACCATGAGTCTTAGTGTCTAAACACACTATGCCGAACGTACGCGACCGAAGTTCCGCGGCTGATTTTACGTTCCAACGTATTCGGCTGATACACCATAAGTGCCGAACTTACGCGGCAGAAATTCAGTTGCGCAATTTTGTGTGTATATTCAGTGTTTCGAGCGTACAGGGCGTGCCTGCCTCCCGCTGCTCCCCGCTTCCGATCTCCGTCGGCAATCGAACCGAACTTCGGTCGCGTATAATGTGAATTAATGTGTGTTCTACGAATACGTTGCCGCCGAATTTCCGCTGAATTTACGCCCGACTGAAGTTCCGCTGTACGCTATAAGGCAACGTAATTTCGGCATAATGTGTCGCCAGTAATTCAAATACCATTGCAGGCGTAATCATGCCGAATTTCCGTCGCGTATCTTCGGCATAGTGTGTTTAGACACTTAAAGCCACTGTAGTTCCAGTGAAGGAACAAGATGGCGCTATACGCCTTGTATAGCTCTCTCTTTCCCACACGGGAACTACTCTGGCTTTGAGACGTCATGGTGAACCACCTGATATCCTTAGTTAATTGTTACTGGTTAAGAGTTGTCAGACTTTTGGATGACTATCTCTAATGCATTTATTATTGATATTACATTTTGTCAAAATAACAAATATACTGAATAGCTTTTTCATGAGAAGATTTCAATAGTTTGTACAAAGCATGGGGAGTCAATACATAAATTATATTAAAGAAACAAATACTATAGAAAATGTATAAGATGGATGACTTATAAGATAAATATGATGATTGTGAAAATTGTGGTTTTAAAATCTAATATAATTATCATTTTCATAGTATATACTAGTACCTTATTTTCAAGTTTTAAAACCTCAATTTTGTTGAAAATAGAATACTGTTAAGAAATCGTCGTGGTGCGTTTTTTTCTTTCCATCTTTCTATCATATCCTAGCGCCATTTGGAGTTGCTGGGAGAAAGAGTTAATTTTGAAAAATCTTCATTTATAATCAAAGCTATTTTGGATGATATCGATCTCAGAGGCCAAGCTGCATAAACTAGCCAAAAGAAAATTTGAAAATTTTAATACTTGTCTAAAAAAAGTGTGACTGCAAAACGAACCTTATTTCAACGACATAATCTGACATTTTTTTTAGACACGTGTTCAACAAACGTTTAAAAGTTTTTGTGATACGACGGTGGTGTTTAGCACACAAATATAAAGTTTTAGGCACAAAATACATACATATTTATTTATCTATGTTAGTGACCATACATTAAATTTATCATCTGAACTTAAAATGGGATGTTTACTACGCATATATCTCAAATTCCCGATACAAAAGTTGATCATGCCATGATCAAGGATAATTTCAAAAACAATAAATATCGAAAAATCTAACTTTGGGCTGATTTTTCAATAGGCAGATAACTTTCAACTGAGGGATAAAAATGGCGGTTTGACAGCTTATCTATAGGCAATATATGTCAAACCTTTATTCCTCAGATAAGAGTTATCTGACTATTGAAAAATCAACCCTTATTGAAACTGGTATTAAGTTCAAATTTGGTACCAGCTTCTACTCGGAACTTGGTACAGCTGAATACCATAGTGGAGCTTTCTCATGATATGTTTCGTAGGATTTGCAATTTCTACCTACTAAAAATGAAAATTGTCCTTGCCACTACGATATAATGATACAATTCGACTGACTTACGTCTTGGCGAGCGTTTTTTTTTTCATCTAACCGTAGAACACCGCACGTTTTATGTCATATGTCGTAGTAGTAAAGATGATTTTCACTTTTAGTTGGAATCGGCCGAATTGCGTCGCATCTCGTCATCAAGAGAGGTCGGAATTAGATAGAGTTATTTTGGTACTTGCATCGAAATGTTGATATTAATATGGATCTTCCCGGGATTTCTAATAGACAATCTCGTGTTGAAAACAGTATTACAAATAAATAATAAAATCATCAGGGATGGATTAGTCAAATAAATTGTGTAAAACGAATTAAATTTTGATTAATAAATCACAGGATTTTTCTGCTCTTTAAAAGTAAATCTGGGATTTGGGGCATATCCACTTTACTCTTTCGCTGTATGAAACATGAATACTTATGGCCATCAACTCTACCTAATTCCGACCTATGGTCATCACCAAGCTCCCTAATTTTACAAGGAGCAACTGCCTTTCTATTGGCCCCCAGTACTCACATTGGGGCCAAAGTTTTCGACTTACCTTCATGGCGTTCTTGTTCCTCTGTGCGGCGGCCAAATGGTTCACTACGGGAGCAGGGTAGTCCTTGCCTATGATGCAGTTCGCACGCTCTTGGATGTCGATAGGAGCTTTCCATGGTTCATAACTGGAAGAAATGGTAGGATGGTTAAAAATATATGTGTTTAGCAATTTGGGGTTGTATAAAAAAAAATCTTTCAAAAGTCGGTGGCTTTGTTTTTCATTTCGTTGTCTTAAAAGTGATAAAATGTTAAGTGATTTCGTAAACAATACTATAGTAGCAAAGACGGGTCAATCATTGAAGACTTTCTTCAATTACTCTGACCTGATGATCAGGGGACCACCTGTCAAACAAAAGAACAATTTTCCAAACAAACAGTCTGTCTCCTCCTGCGTCCCCTCCCGGTACTCACATGTACTCCACGGGCATGCGCGCCAGCTCGGGCACGTATCTCCGCACGTACTCCCCGCTGGGGTCCGTAGTGTCTCCTCCTGCGTCCCCTCCCGGTACTCACATGTACTCCACGGGCATGCGCGCCAGCTCGGGCACGTATCTCCGCACGTACTCCCCGCTGGGGTCCGTAGTGTCTCCTCCTGCGTCCCCTCCCGGTACTCACATGTACTCCACGGGCATGCGCGCCAGCTCGGGCACGTATCTCCGCACGTACTCCCCGCTGGGGTCCGTAGTGTCTCCTCCTGCGTCCCCTCCCGGTACTCACATGTACTCCACGGGCATGCGCGCCAGCTCGGGCACGTATCTCCGCACGTACTCCCCGCTGGGGTCCGTAGTGTCTCCTCCTGCGTCCCCTCCCGGTACTCACATGTACTCCACGGGCATGCGCGCCAGCTCGGGCACGTATCTCCGCACGTACTCCCCGCTGGGGTCCGTAGTGTCTCCTCCTGCGTCCCCTCCCGGTACTCACATGTACTCCACGGGCATGCGCGCCAGCTCGGGCACGTATCTCCGCACGTACTCCCCGCTGGGGTCCGTAGTGTCTCCTCCTGCGTCCCCTCCCGGTACTCACATGTACTCCACGGGCATGCGCGCCAGCTCGGGCACGTATCTCCGCACGTACTCCCCGCTGGGGTCCGTAGTGTCTCCTCCTGCGTCCCCTCCCGGTACTCACATGTACTCCACGGGCATGCGCGCCAGCTCGGGCACGTATCTCCGCACGTACTCCCCGCTGGGGTCCAGTCGCTGTCCCAGTCGCACTGGACACGCACACTCGCCCGAGTCCAGCAGAGCCTCGAACGCTGACGACGACACCCACATCCAGTTGCCGGCGCAGACTGACCTGGGGACAGAGGAGATGATGTTTAAGAAAAACAAAGTCGGAAGATCCTCCCTTTTTCAAAAGGATATGAGGAACTTTACTCCCTGCGCCTCATATCCCTTGAACTTTGTATTCATGATGGGCCGTACCAGTCAGCATCGAGCAGGTACTTGAGGAAGTGGTTCAAGCCATGTTCCCAGGACAGCCACAAAGTCCCACGCGTGAGGAAGGACGCCACAGTGTTGCGGGCCGCGTGGTGCAGCCAGCCCTCGGTCTTCAGTTGACGCATGGCCGCGTCTACGAATGGGAAACCGGTGCGACCATCTTCCCATCTGAAATTATGGTGGTTAAGTAATTTCAGAAACATAGAACTATGTCGTATTAGGAAAGGTTTTTCAGATTAGCTGTATTTTTATATATTTGGAATACTTTATCAAACGACTCCGATTTTTGGGTTCCAAAATCATGAAGTGAGTACACCGCCCCTGGGTGGAAAGAAAAGGACTGAATGTCTCTTAATGACTGAACACCATTCTATTCTTTCTCATGCCCTTATCGTTGTACATGGCCCCAGTGTCGTGCTTATCCCATCAAACCACCCCTCGGTATATTTAAATTTCGAAACATAATGTGTGTAATAAGATGGGGGATGTCAAAACATACAGATCTTAATTACGATCAAAAACAAAATATTAACTTACACGTTATTTAAAATTGAAATAATTATTTTAAGACACTAATTGAAGGTACACATACCTCTTCAGCTCATCTCCTTCCGGGTTCTTCCAGGGGATATCCAAACAAATAGGGTTGCCAGACATCTGGCCGTAGTTAGGGTTGTTCACGCTCATCGTGTAGAAATATTCGCGCCAAATTAGCTGGCCTGGAAAGATAGCGTTTGAATTAATTAATTATATATAATGTGAACCCATTGTAGCTAGTATTTTTATCCAACTTTGAAAAGATTGAAGATATTTGTGAATAAGAGAATATCTTACCCGTAATAAAATGCGATGCTGATTGGGTAGTGAGACGACCCTGATGCACTTTACGGAAAAGATCTTGAACGGACCAGTAGAAGCTGGAAGCAATTTAATTTACTCAAATTATAAGCTTCAAAATAGACCTCGAATACTTCCACAAAATATATGATATATATAAATGTTTCATTTCTTACCTCCTAACGGAGAGACAACCAAATCTCAGCGCTGGACTCAACGATATGGGAGGCCCCAACAAGTCAGGATTGCCATGCGTTGGCAAGTACGAACCCCTGAGGACATTTCTTTTGAATTAACCAAAAAATAACCTGAGAAATGTCTACTGCTAGATATTATTTATGGCAATAAATGAAAGTGATGTGTAAGTGGGCAAAAGCATTTTCTGCCATGCTTAGGAGGCTATAAGTTAAATAATATCCTAAAACAAAGGTACCTCAGGAAGGTCTCATGCTCCACAGCTAGGCGTTGTTGCATTTGTTTGAGCGCTGTGCTCTCACCACCCACCCAGCGGATCATGCGGATATCCTCGTTTTCCAGGAACACGCCCAAGTCCTCCGGTTTGGGAGCCTAGAGGGCACAAGGTATTTTGTTATAAGGACTCTTACCACAAAAATAACTATAGGTATCAATCCTTAAACGACTCTCAGCTTTTTCTTGTGGATGGATCTCCTGCCTCTCTGGCCGGAACTGACAATCAGGCTTGTACTGACTAAGTCACCCTGTTCCTTCAATTATCTTTAAAATATATCAGCGACTCCATTCGAGATGGAATAGAACGCGCTGAAGACTCGGGCCTGTTTCTAACCAGACCGTGAACTACTCATTGCCCCGTTGCTCCATATTAAGGCCTGCTCCAGGGTTAGACGGGAGACGTAGCCGTTATGGCCTCAATGTGAACACAGAGCTGTTGCTCAACCCAAGCAAGGCAGAACTCCACACTATGATTCACTGTGCCTTCTAGACGGACCACACGATGGTGAAATCTGGGCCTTTCCTTCCACCCTAACTGATGCAGATACCTCTTCAAAAAACTTTTACAAATGAGGACTTGCGTAAAGACTAGATTCTATTACCCAGCCATTACGCCAACCATGCCTTAAAATCATGATATGTTCAACCGCTCAAATACCTGAATATCATACCTTATCGAAGACCGTAAACTCATTGTAGAAGCATTCAGGCAGACTTCCGAACTTGACTCTCCTTAAATCGATATCGTGGACCGGCCGGGGTGGATCGCCGATAGTTGTCACTGTATGCTGGAGGTAACAAAAAGGTGGAGATGTACACAAGTAATCTAATTATTCCATTGGAAATTGCAGAACCGAACATACTCCTTCATATTTTGATTTGAAAAGTCTGCCTTAATCTGCAGGAAATGGAAAACAAACGTGAAATAGTAGATAATTTGGCAGAAAATACGTAAGGTTACATTAGTTTTAACACATATTTTTACGAGTATAAAAGTCAATAACAAAAAATAAATCCTAACTTAAAATGCTTTTTCTTCGGAAAGCTTAAAACTGGAGTACATTTTTCCGGAATTCAGAATTTAGGAGTTCATTTCTTTTGCTTAGATGTTTTCTTACCAAAAACATCTGGTAAGTGAGGGGCGGGATGCCCCCGTTGGCCTTGATGACGGTGTCGGGCTCCCACAGAGTATGCGACACATGCTCCTTGCATACCACTCCGATCTCCTTGCACGCAGCCTTCACACTGTCATCGCGAGCGCGCCACACTGGCTCGCAATCTTGTTCGAAGCAGAGTTTACGAATACCTGCAATAAGATTTTGATGGTCAAGACTTGCTCATCATCATTTATCAGCCGTAGGACATCAACTGCTGAACATAGCCTCTCCGCAAAGATTTCCAATAGGACTGAATGGTAGCAGCTTGCATCCAGCGCGGTCCTATGGTCTTCATCAGATCGTCTGTCCACCTTGTAGTTGAAAAGACGCTCCTTCTACTCATGATATAAAAAAAAATATTGAAACTGTATCTAAGCTAAGCGCCAAACCTTGTATGGTAATTATTTTTTTTTAATTCGTTACCGAAAGGCCAAGGGTCAAGTGTCTTCACAATTTCAGTCTACAAGAGCTTCTTTTTAACCCCCGACGGAAAAAGTGGGGTGTTATAAGTTTGACGTGTCTGTCTGTCGGTCTGTCTGTCTGTCTGTGGTCATCATAGAGCCCGAACGGATGAAGCGATTTCAATTTAGTTTTTTTAGTATGAAAGGTGACTTACCTGCGAGTGTTCTTAGACATGTTTGATGAAAATCGGTTGAGCCGTTTAGAAGTTGTGGGGGTGAAAGTGGGGAAAGGTAACCGAGGGTCTGCAAATATACTCGAGTTGGGTATCAAATGAAAGCGTACTGAAAGGGAATATTGACGACTTAATCGGGAGTACTCTTAGCAACATAAAATGATATAAGTATGTTCCTATAAAAAGTATAAAATAAAATAAAAATTAAAAATTTAAAAAACCCCCTACACAAAAACCAAGTTCCCTTCAAAAAGTAAAAAATAATAAAAATACGTCGCGTTGGGGGACTGCAAAAAAACAGGAGATGATAAATAATTTGGAACAGTCCCCCAACGCGACGTATTTTTATTATTTTTTACTTTTTGAAGGGAACTTGGTTTTTGTGTCGGGGGTTTTTTAAATTTTAAATTTATTTTTTAAGGCCAAAACTCAGATATGTAAAATATTCATAAAACATACCGAACTCCTCCCAAAGTCTCCTAAACACGACATTCGGTTTCCCCTTCAGCATGATCAGTCTTCCTCCATACTTCTTGAACTGGTTGTCCAAGTCGTCTAGAGCTTCCAGAAGATACCGCATACGGTTGTAGCCGACCAGCTTTGTGCCTGATAAATAACAGATACAGTCATTTAACTTTTGATCAGGCCCGACTGTGTCTCAAGGAATTGATCACACCTCTATAGGGGCAAACGTCTGCTGGGTTCAAAGGACTTAGCAATATACCCTGGTCCTGGAACGGAAATAATAATCAAAGGAACAGGGTTGAATTCTAGTCAGTAAGAACAGGAGAAACATTGAAATGAAAGCTTCTTTAATATGACTGGTTGCGATAGCCTAATCCGCAAGGAGTACTTATCCAGAAGACTCAGGTTCGAGCCCCACTCATAGCTAAAATTTTCTTCTCTCAAAAAAAAACTTTGCGAAGACGCGACGCAGGCGTTACTGCGTATAAATATATAACTTTAGTAAGAGTCAGACAGCCCTATTCGAACTCCCCAGGACAGAGAGAGCTTATTTGATGATTCAACTATTCTTTAAAAAAATGTCCAATTCTACATCTTAATTTGCTCGAATCTATGCATAATACTTATACTCAGTCTAAATCTTTATGTTTAACGGAAATCCGAAACTGCAGTTGTAATAGTAAGGTAAAATCTCAGTAACTGAACTACACCTGATAAAGCTTAATAGTACCTACATCATTTGTTATAGCCATAGAAATAGGAAAGAAGCTAGAACAATGCTTGTTATGTAATAATAACTTAGCCTTATCAATAAACTAGTTCAACTTGAAGATTACCGATAAGATTACTACTCTACTTCTAGGCCTCTGGTACGATGTTCTAATCAGCCCTAGAACACCATAGATTACAATTTCAGTTGATAACTAGTGTTAAGGCTGCTCATGTCGCAGGATTGTCCCATCAGGTAACCCGATGATATGTGACAAGTAATAAAAATTTGTTTTTCGAGCTTAGTGTAGCAAACAAAAGGTTTATTTTCGTTAGTACTTCCGGTAAAAATGTTGGACCTTCTTTAAGCATACCGAAAATATGGATATCCATTTATGCGAATGCAATCTCGATAAATCTCATGGCATGGCTTTGGGATCCTGCGAGATCTCAGCTATATCTGAAATCTGCCCACTTTCTAATAAAAAAAATTAAGTACCTACTCTTTCTAATTATAAAACCAATCACCTGTAGAACACGAATAACTCGCGTAACTCCATAAACAATGATTGTTACACAAGTTCAGCTGTAAGCTTCACAGCGATTACGCAGTTAAACCCGGTATTATGCCTACCTAGACATACGTAAATCTAGGACCATCTGTTTAATTTATTCATTGGCCTAGTTACTGGTCTGGGAGGCTGGGACAATGCACTACTTGTTTGTTAGCTAACAGAAAGGGGTCAGTGACATATTTCTCGAATGTTCCGATTTCGATTCACATATTTGGTGTGGAACTGTGACGAACTTAATTATTTATCTGGCGCGTTTTTAAATGTTCCATTTAATTGATATCACCTGATGACTTTTACTGTTTTGTAGAATCTCTTACACAGTATAAAACAAAATAGCTTCCCGCAGCCTGTGCGCTTAGATCTTCTAAGTTTCTAACTACGCAATGAACATCAATCGATAGAGTGATTTAAGAGGATACTGGTGCCCTGAGACAGTGAGATCGACTCACCAAGCCCTGAGAAGGTCGAGGCCACGTAGCCATGGGACTACTGATAGTCCCATGGCTACGTGGTAGAAACTAGCAGGATGAACTGAACAGGTTCCTTCCGAACTGGCAGAAGGACGCACAGTGTTGGGAAAGGTGGAAGGATTGGACGGAGTTCTTGAACGCGGAGTGGGAAAGACCAGGCTACAGGAAAAAAAAGCCGAACAGGGCCAGAAAAAAAAGATCTATTTTGAACTAAATTAAATACCACTGAGTTATAATTAAATCTTAAATAATATATTATATGACACGATATAGAAGAAATTCCTAAAGAGGGGAAAATCTAAATGACTTACCCGCAGTTTCTCCATCGAAGATAAATATGGGAAAGAAGGGAAAACCTTTCTCTTCTAATGCAGCATGTAGAGACGGGTTGTCATGCAGACGCAACCCGTGCCGGAACCAAAGGACACTGCCACCAAGCATTGTGGCGATCGAGGGTTATACCTGGGAACAAAGAAATAAGTTGATTAAGGACTTTGTCTGAAGTGATCAGGAATCCTGAATAGGAGACCGGAAGATAGTTCTATAAATAAACAAGAAGAAACATTTTGTAGTTAAGATTTTTTTGTATAATACATTATATAAATATTTTCGTTGCTAAGCCAACGTCATCGTAAGACGTTAGTAATGGAATAAGGAATTTAACTGTACTGAGCATGACTGCGGTGGCTGGTTAAAATCTAATGAATCAATGAATCAGTAGCTCGCAGGCAAAAATTCGGTTGTGAGCAGGACTTCAATCTCAATCGATTTGATCGATGTTTTTCTACAGTCGTAAAAGATAAAATAATGCTCGTAATAGTAGGTCCATCAAAATAGTAAGGTAAAAAGTCTGTAAAAATGACAAGTCAAACTCGATTACAAATCAGATCAAATCCGGATGTCTCAATAATTGACCCTATCCACAAATCTGAATTACTACAATTTGTGTAACAAATCTCGATAACAATTCAAAAATGAAAAGAAGACTAGGAAACATAATAAATCTGAATTCCTAAGAAATAAATCTCGGTCTAACAATTCGCATGAAAAAACCCTTACAAGTCCGACCTTTAAAAGTCCTTTGAAAAACTTCAGACATTTTTCGCTATCACAATGGAAAAACATGCCAACAAATGTCGCTTCAATTTCTGTTTTAAAACCGTTTCCTATACATCGAAGCCAATGAAATACGCAGGAAGGCTAAGTTCAGGAAAATTTAAGCGTAGGTACTTATTAAACGTAAAGTAGGGTTAGAGTGAGCAAAGTTACAGAATTTTTTTTAAAGTGATAAAATAATCAAATGAGTCCTCCCACCCAGGGCAGGGCGGGAGGGACTGTCAGACTCGTACTGACTAAAATCCACGGTGTCCTTCAAGAGCCCCTTACGATCCAGGGTCAAGGTAATTTGATAAGTCCCGCGACCCCGGCAGGCTTTAGACCTTTAGACGGTATGCGTCATACGGTAGGTCAGGAGTTCCGGACGCCCCGTGACGCCTACCCTGCCACTCCTCAAAGAGGGGTCTTACCGCCGTGATTGCGGCTTGCCCGAGAGCTACAGACTTAGCAAAAGTACCTAGTAGGTACTCTCCATCTTGTTTAAAAATAATAATTAATTTAATAAATTCGAAAGTCACTGTGTATGTTTGTAATTACCTACCTCCTTTCATTCTTCGAGTTCTCTATAGCTAACGGCTTCTAATAAACAGGTCCAATTTCGCTAACGATATCTATCTACTATTCTATTAGTACTTCTTATTATGAATAGCGACATCGACAGAATGACCTTGTAAACTGCATGACTTAATACCAGATAAGCGACAGCGTTGTGCAACAGACGTAACATTGGATATATTATATAAAATATGTAGTTATAAACATAAGCAGTGGAAAACGAGGAAACTTGATATGAGTCATATGATTTGTTTTATTTTCTCACCTCTTTAACATAAGTATGTATATTATTATTTTAGCCTTGAACTTGCCAAATGAGTTTAGACCTGTATAATTTCACGCCTGCTTTTCTCCTTTTTTGGAGTACCTATAATAATACAAGTCCATCCGCCCTGGGTGGAACAACGGGACTGCGGAAAGGACTATCAGACTCTAACTGACTAAAAACCTACGAGTTTGGAAGTGCCACCCACATTTCGCCAGTTCAGCCCGGATACGACATTGCCGCGTCGCCGCTTTTTAGGTACTTTCTGTCTTTTGATCTCTCTTATGTTTTTGAGACCTCAATGTTTCTATTTGGAACCACTGAAAATACCAGTAGGACTTATCTAATGCACCTATCCATAGTTGTGGGAACCATGATACCTACTGTGTGGACTGCAGTATGGAGGGCTAGTAAACGGAGTAAATTGGAGCAACGGAAAAGGTTTTTTTTTTGAGTGGCATCTTGCAGGTCAACCTAGAGGAGGTTGTGACTTTGTGAGCTGCTTAACCGGACTTACAACGGATTTTTCTTTATCACTAATACTTTATTTGTAGAATGGAGAGATAAATGGACATAAATAGGTAAATGAGATGCTATTGAATGTTAGTCGGCCTGCCATGTCTGATTAAATTGTCATTGTTTCTAAGAATCGAAGTTTTTATGTAGAGTGTTCTTGCTCATTTCAATTCACTACCTAGAATCTTAAATGGATAACTGCAAAGTATTCAAAACAAACGTTAGATAATCATCTTATTCTAAACATCTGTGACATAATCAGACACATTTCAAATTCTAATACGGAGTCACAGACAGACAATCTGTGTAAATAATACCTATTACGTTAGTTTTGCAACAACACATTCATTTTTTTTCAGAACGAAACGATGACGTCGTTGATTTTAAAACAAAAAAAATGCGTGCGGTCTTATCTGGTATATAACTTTGGCAATAAGCAACTGCACGGTTTCGAATTTCAGTTAAACTTCGAATTTAACTTTGACTTTGAAACAATAAACACATAACTATCCACACACCTCGTCAAGCTAACTTGCTACCACCTGACGGGTCACTCTAAGTGCTCAAACACACTGCGAGACTAGCGCGGAGGCGGCGGGCACGCCGCAATCGCGGCGGTAAGACCCCTCTTTGAGGAGTGGCTGGAGAGACGTCACACGCAGGTCCTCACCAGACACGGAAGTTTCGGGAGGTACCTGTGGCTGATGGGAAAGGAGGAAACGCCTGGGTGTCACCACTGCGAAGATCGCCCGGAGGACACAGTAGAGCATACGGTGCAAGACTGCCCAGCTTGGGCAGAGCACCGACGTGTCCTCACGGCGGCGATAGGCGGAGACCTCTCGCGCCCGGCATTGGTTTCGGCCATGCTGCGGAGCGAGACGGAGTGGGAAGCGGTCGCCGCCTTCTGCGAGGCAGTAATGCTCGTGAAGGAGGCGGCGGGCCGCGAGAGAGAGAGGACACCGTCCTCCCTCCGCCCCAACCGCAGTGGTGTACGCCCACGGCGCCGTACGTCGCAAGACGATCTCCGGCCACCGTAGGCGCGGGCATGCGGACAGCGAGTAAAGGGCAACTCGCTGTCCGACCATGGACCATGCCCGGGTCGACGGCGCGTCGTGTTCCACGCGCGCCTCAAAGAGCTGTCAGCAAAATGACGGGGCCCCCTCTCAGAGGGCCAAAGCCTGCCGGGGTCGCGGGACTTATTTCTTTTACCGTGACCCCGGAACATAAAGGGCTACTGAAGGACACCGTGGATTTTAGTCAGTACAAGTCTGACAGTACCTCCCGTCCTGCCCGGGGTTGGGGGTCTCATTTGATGATTTTACCACGATAAAAAAAAAAAAAAAAAAAAGCGCGGAGGCGGCGGCGGCGGCGGGCGCGATATTAATGAATGTATGAAATCGCCGCTTGTGGCCACATTGAAGTGACTAGGCAGGGAGCCTAGCTCGGTGGTTACAAGCGATTTTGCGAGCCTAGACGTTGCTAGGCAACAACCGATACAACGGGCGGGTGTAACAAACCTTTTCGGTCTTTTAGTAGCACCATATAGTTACCAGAACATGCACTAAAGTACTACCTTTGGATGTTTTTGTACATATTTAAATTATTTTTACCGTACTTGAGTAGAAAAATGTAGAATGATTAATGATTGAGTTGTATTCAATCCTAAATAACCTGTATAAAATAATAATATTAATTTCTTTAAACAAGTTTTATAGATTCTACTAGGTACCACAGGTTTGCAACACCTGAAGTCGCCGCGACAAAAACAAACGCTTGGTCGGCAGTGTGGACACGTATCGCGCCCGCCGCAGCGCCCGCCACCGCGCCTGCCACCGCCGACGCGCTAGGCTTCCAGTGTGGACAAACCCTAAAGTTCTGTCCGCGCTATTTTGATTTTTCCAGTCTTTTTAACCCTCAGTTGCATAGTTAGACATAAGCGATATGAAAGATGTGATACATAAAAGTAACAATTCAATTTGATCTAGGTTAGTTATAAATTAAAATAAAGGTTAGACAAACAACGTTGGTCGCGGGACTTATCGAGTTACCGTGACCCCGGAACCTTAAGGGGTATTGAAGGACACCGTGGATTTTAAAGTCAGTGCGAGTCTGACAATCTTTTCCCGCCCTGCCTGGGTCTGGGTGGGAATCGTTTGATGATTTTAACATGTACAAAAAAGACATACAACTTTACGTTTTGGGTCATAAATTCAAATATTTCGAAATGTATCGGTTGTATACTTCTTTCCTTCCGTTTCTCCACAGCCAGGTCTACAATTTTGGGTATTAAGTATTTCAGAGGTGTTTGACTTATTTTCAATGTGCCTCCAAAACTTACCTAGAAATTTCAAGCCAATCTCGTGCGATTTATTAGTTTGTGACGCGGTATTAGACTAATTGGATCAATCAAGTTTGAATGTAGTCTGCAATTAGTTAGGCTTCTCTATTTTAGTACATAAATATTATAATTACTAGCTGCTGCCAGCGGTTTCACCTGCTACAACTCGAAAATTATCCCACGGGAACATAAAATCGGGATAAAAACTATCATATGTGTTAATCCAGGTTATAAACTATCTGTGTACCAAAAATTCCAAATCCATTAAGTAGTTTTTGCGTGAAAGAGTAACAAACATCCATCCACACATACAAACTTTCACGTTTATAATATTAGTAGGATAGTATTTCAGTTTGGCAGTTCAGTATTTTATCAAGTCTTAACTCTTGTTTACTTTATCCCGAGTTTCCAGCAAATAGGGTATGTGGGAAAAAACTAATTTGTCCTCCAGTTAGATTATCAACAAAATAATATTTTTGATAAGTATGTATTTTTTCTTTTGTTACGGATACCAAAATTGACGAAGACACTCTTTTAAAATTGCCAATACGTCACAAGCAAGTGCAATTTTCACTTGCTCCTTTCGTCACAAGCCCCCCCACTCTCAAATTTTGATACGTTATTATATCTTTGTAAATAAGCATTAATGCAACAAAAAATAATACTTATTAGCCATTATTTTTCAAAACTTAAAAACAAACTAATTAACCGGAAAAGCCGCTAATAATATGAATGAATAAAATAAAAAAGTAATTTTGAGACCATCCACGTAGCGTAGTAACTATTATACTTATTTGAACTCATTTTGCAGTAATTCAGAAATGATTAGAAGTTAATTAAGCTGTCACAGGTTGCAACGAATCAATTAGCAAGTCTCTACGTTAAAAACTACATAATGTTGAATGCACAATTCTATACATAGAGAACTAATTTACCGTGTGAATCACAACCAGCAACAAGTTACCTATTATTCAAGATTGTTACTACATTGATAATAATAGTTCCGTAAACACAGCAAACCCAGCATTGCGATACAGTCGAGTCAAGTACAAGGCAAACACAACACGATGCACCGGCTACAAACAAAATAATTCATTAAACTAATGACCGACGACTCAATTTACACTAACCGTTCAATCTTGAAGATCGATCACAGACGATAATAAATATCAAAACAAAATAAGCAAACCATTTTCACACATACTCACAACAAACAAGTTCAATTTCAAATCGAGAATCCCATAAAACGATACACGTGCCACTAGTCCGAGAGACGAATGAGTACTGAGGGCGACACTCCGCAAAACTCCACAACAAATAAAATCATACCTTCTAGAATATTCTACGTTTCCAATAACGCACAATACGCAGCCTTTGAAACTCAACCGACCAGTGAAAACAGAGCTTCGGGAAACCTAAGTCTATATTAAGAATTTGGAGGAAAAAAGGGCTGGATAGGTCTAGAGAAGTTGGTTGGGGGAAAGTTTATCCAGGACGTGAAAGCACTGCGTTAGGTTACTTATAAAATTGTTCCAATTTCGAAACTGTTTCATGAAACATACATGTTTTAACTTTATAAGCAAACGTATTCAATCAGTCCAAAATGATTTGCAATTGAACAATGCAAATGTGGTTTATATATTGCAAGCATTTAGTTGTTTAGCCGGGGTCGCGGGACTTATACCATCACCGTGACCCCGGAACATAAAGGGCTATTGAAGGACACCGTGGATTTTAGTCAGTAAAAGTCTGACAGTCCCTCCCGCCCTGCCCGGGGTGGGAGGCCTCATCTGATGATTTTACCACGTAAAAAGCATTTAGTTTTTTGATTTGGACGAAGGGCAAACAAATAGACGTCAAATCATGGGATCATTTATTTCGATTTTTTAAGCGGGCGAAGTGCGGACTGTAACTGCATCTAGTAATCTGTAAATGGTTACTATTATTAACAATCTTACTATCTACAAGTTTTATGACGCAATTGATGCCCTTGATAATTATTGCACTGACGACAAACTCGTAAGTGAAGAGTGCATGGAAAAACTCAAAACAGAAAGATTACTGAAATTGAAGCGAATCTACATCTTCATATCACAGTACGGCTTGACTTATTTTCTTATTGCTGGATCACAGGCCTCCTTTCTATAAAATGGAGTGGGTCCAGCGATAATTCTCTACGCGACGTAAGTGCTGATTGGCAAAATGGCAATTCTATGTCGTGGCATGTTCCTTTTTAACCGACTTCAAAAAAAGGAGGAGGTTCTCAATTCCGTCGGTATGTTTTTTTTTTATGTATGTACATCGATTACTCCGAGGTTTCTAGTCCGATTAGTGTGATTCTTTTTTTGTTCGATGCAGGATACTTGCAGTTTGGTCCCATAAAAATTTCATCAAATTTGGTTCAGTACTTTTTATTTTGTGAGCATTTTTATTAATTTCGCCTACTTGGACGACATGATGATCTTTACTTTTTGCGTGTTTGTTACGCGATTACTTCGCCAATTGTGGACCGATTTTCAAAATTGTTTTGTTGTTGTACTAGGGATCGTTCACCTTAGGGAATACTGTAAGTTTCATCGAACTCTGTTCAGCATTTTTTGAGATAGGGAATTTTATTGGAATTTTCTTTTATGTACACAACATGGGCGATGTTAATACCGGTGCTACGGATTACAAAATTCTAGTGCACATGTAAGAAAATGATGTATTTGCCAAGAATTTGGGTTGAATATTTAAACTAAAAAGAGTAAAATAAAAAACTTTTTTCAAAAAAAATTTAACCGCCTTCAAAAACCACCGCAAAAAAAGGGTAAAATAACCTACAAAATAACTTTTCTTTCGGAAGTCGGTGGCTTTGTTTTATTATTTCGATGTCTTTTTGCCACCGACTTCCGAAAGAAAAGTTATTTTGTAGGTTATATTTTTACCCTTTTTTTGTGGTGGTTTTTGAAGGCGGTTAAGTTTTTTATTCTCCATAGAAATAGCAGGGATCCTTTGACCAGTCGATCAATAGGGTATTTTGTCTAAAGAACTATTACCACAGTTACTATTACAGCTACTCAAATTGAAACTTTATCCAGCAAGCATTTATTTATTATAATTTCCTCTTTCATAATACTTACGATCATGTTACTTTACATATAAAAGCGAACCTTATAAATAGAAATGTCAACTGTGCAAAATTTTATACCGTTTTGTTTGACCTATACTGCAATTTAATACATGTATTCGCGAATGTATAAACAGATTAACATTATTGAATATTGCTAGAACGTTCCATGGTTTTACTAGTCCAAGGAAACTTCCTTTTTAACCGACTTCAAAAAAGGAGGAGGTTCTCAATTCGGTCGTTATGTTTTTTTTTTATATGTACATCGATTACTCCGAGGTTTCTAGTCCGATTAGTGTGATTCTTCTTTTGTTCGATGCAGGATACTTGCAGTTTGGTCCCATAAAAATTTCATAAAATTGGTTCAGTACTTTTTATTTTGTGACCATTTTTATTAATTTCGCCTACTTGGATGATATGATGATCTTTACTTTTTGCGTGTTTGTTACGCGATTATTTCGCCAATTGTGGACCGATTTTCAAAATTCTTTTTTTGTTGTACTAGGGATCGTTCCCCTTAGGGAATACTGCAAGTTTCATCGAACTCTGTTCAGCAGTTTTTGAGATAGGGAATTTTATTTTATGTACACAACATGGGCGATGTTAATACCGGTGCTACGGATTACAAAATTCTAGTGCACATGTAAGAAAATCATGTATTTGCCAAGAATTTGGGTTAAATATTTAAACTAAAAAGAGTAAAATAAAAAACTTTTTTCAAAAAAAAAATTAACCTCCTTCAAAAACAAACACAACTTTTTTGTGGTTGTTTTTTGTTGGATTTTAATCACCTTTGGAGAGGTGTCAGTTTGTAAGTTTTGCGCTGAACTCTGATAGTAATCAGAGTTCGGGAAAGTAACTAGATTGGCAAAATGTAATAATTTTGGCTCTAACATGTGATGCTTAACAAAAAAATGCTCACGAAATAAAAAGTACTGAACCAAATTGCAAACGAATCACACTAATCGGACTAGAAACCACGGAGTAATCGATGTACAAACATAAAAAAACCGACCGAATTGAGAACCTCCTCCTTTTCTTGAAGTCTGTTAATAAATGAAATAGAATTTCGGCGTTTGAAAAGAGCGGCTACGACAAAAATATTCTTGTTGGTTTACCAATCCATAAATCCAAATTGAATGTATCCGGTGAGGGTTTGTAACAGCACGATCTATTAATCGCTGACGCTAGTTATGAGCATCACAACAGCAAAAAACAATTAATTGAATTTGCTGAATACATCAAAATCATGTAATTATTAATTGTTAATACTATTAACTCAGATACTATTAAGTATTTTCTGCTTTGTAATGACGTTACCTACTTATTTACATACGTAAGAGTAGGTGAAGTATCTTTCTAAGTAGGTAGTGATACGAGTAATAATAATTATGTATATTGACACTCCAATTACGTCACACACGTTCTGGTGCATATCAAAGATTTCTAAGAAAATTCGGAATACATTGATTCAAATGTTGGCAACAATATTCTGATCAATAATTTAATAAAAACGAACTGATCGAACGATTGAAAATAAATACCTAGCATTGGAAATACGATCGTGTTACGCTTACGCAGTCACCTCTCTTGTGATGACAGCCCTGTCTGGATTCAGTCTAACTAATATCGGCTTTACGTCTAGTACAGCCGAGGTCAGCCTGATTGGATTTAGCTGCCAGCCTAGGTTTTGTAATCTTCCAATCAGTCTCCGTTACAGAAACTGATGGAATAATTCGATGAATGTTATTGGATGGCGACTAAGTGAAGGCCTGTGTGATTGAAATTATAATTGTAGTGTATCTATTTAATATATATGTAAACACTATCTCTCTTACTTCAGTATTCGGATCTGTCACGAATGACATCTGTCAGTCGTTAAGGAATGGCGCGAACGAGGTCAGGGCAGAGGAATTATACCGGTACTTGGTGTGTAAAGAGAGCCAGTGAGTTATAGATAAATCCCAGTAAACATAGGATACTACAATAATCTTGGACGTCCAAGATACTGCTAATGGATTATATAATTACTAGCTGTTCCCCGTGGTTTTACTCCCGTTGCTCGGCTCCCTTTGGTCATTAGCCTTCCCCCAAAAATATTTTTTCAATTTGGACCAGTAGTTCCTGAGATTACCACGTTCGATTCAATCTCTTTAGCTTTATGAAAACTACAAATTCTAAAAACTTTGGAACCATGAGGTCTTTAGCTAAAAAAGATTTAGGTTCCAGATTTAAAATTCAGAAGATGGCGAGTAGTCCTGGTGGATCCTTGAGAAGACTGGAGACTTGAGAAGGCTGGTACAAAAGAAAGGCTTAAATTCAGTACTGATGATGTTGGAACTGAAAGATAGCTAAACGAAAAATAACAGGATAAATTATTGAAAATTCACATGCTGTACTAAAGAAGACTGCAAGGCTCTGCTATATGGAATTGTTTCAAAAAATATTTCAGAGGAAAAAGGGCCATTCTGTAAAATAGTTAAGCGTTAAATAGTTATCCAACAAAATGTACTGCCTTATACAACTGTATTCAATATTTTAGAAATACTATTACGAATTTTATAGTCTGGGTACAAAATCAATGGTATGTCAATGTCATCTGCAGAAAGCCTCCCTGTGTGTTCGACACAAGGTTTATTGTTCTCGTATTAGTTTATTTCTATGAAAGTTCTATTGGAAACTGTTACCTACTGTATCGCAGACGGGTTGACATTTAAATATTATGCTTGTTTTGTTCTAGGAAATGAGGGAGTTTTGTAAGAGTCTGGTTCTGTAATATTTTTTTATGATCTCAACTTTTTTCTTAAGTTTTCTTGAATTTTAACAAGTTTACCCAAAAAATATATTTTCGTGATTTACCCGTGTACAAAACGTTATGTAAACGCTGATCGCGAATATTCTTGAATTCTTAATCATAACAAATAATAAAATTCAAAGCAAGAAAATATTTCTTTCGAGAAAAATAATAAAGCAAGAAAAAATATGGTTTCTATAACTTTTTACAGGTTCATTGTGTGAGAACCTTCTTACAAAATTTACTTCCATTGTAAAAAAAAATCTTAAGAAACTCTCGATCAAAGTAAATCTAAATCTGGATTTGTTTACACAACCAATTGGAAAATGTTTTCATGAGAATTTCTATGTTTGCGAAGTTTCCATAGCAAAATTCTTAAAGGGCAAAGAAGGTTACACGAAGGACGTTCTAGCATTAATGTAACTGGGAGGAAAAATTGGAGATTTGTGTGGTTACCTTAGAAAATGACAGGAAGTCGTGGGGCCGTAAAATTAATAGAATCATTGATTCTGTGCCCAAATTCCACGAGGTAGGAAGTCAGCAGGTCAGAGAGAAGAAGTTAGCTTTACTAAGATGGCAATTCTAGGAATAAATATTTATTTTTATAACCACCCACTCACTTTTTGCAATTTGAATAGGTAGCTCAAAGAAACCTTACTATTACTAATCGAGAAATCGCACGTCATAAAATATTAAAAGCCATTTTAATATTATGGGAAATGAGGAGGTCACAGGCTTGTTGAAGTTAGAAGAGCGAGGTACTAGTTATTTTATTAATCTAGAATTACTTAAGGTAAATCTAGGTACAATCCTTTACAATCATCCTTTTCAGAAGGTCTAAAAATAAAGAAACCATGTGAAACGATAAAACATTTGAAACAGCTATTAAGGTGCTAAATGTTGAATTTTGTTCAAGTATTGAACCATATACCACCTTAGCAATATGTTTTCTGCCAAGACGCCAGTCTAAGCACGATACATCGAACCAAGATCGCAAAGGACATAGGAAAGTACAGGAACAGTTTTTAGTCAATAAAGAGTCTGTACCCATGCAGCCATGCCATGAGTTGTCATTACGATATTCGATCATCGATATCGATCGCGTTTGGCGCTCTCATTGGTTGAGAGTTCATACAAACTTGGAGCGGGCAAAGGAGAGCGCCAAACGCGGTCGAAATTGATGATCGAGTATCGTAATGACAACTCATGGTATGGGTAGTAATGGGTACTAACAATTCTTTCCGCTCCACACAGGGCAGGCAGAACAATTTTTACACTCTAAAAAGTATCTTTGTATTGTGGGCCTCATGGGGTAATAGCCGATCAAAACACGAGCGAAGCTGATGGCAAAAGCTAGTGCTTAATACTTTCATTCTTGAAATCAAAGCAGTAATTAACACACACATTTAACGATGATTATCATTACACAATTACTGTTTCTAATAACAACAAAACGGCAAACAATAGAGTCAGCAATAAGTAGCTATCCTTTGATAATGAAATCGCTGATTATTATTATTGAAGTAAGTACTCGTATTACATGCGAGTACATACAGCGAGTTACATCATTCACGTGACGAACTTTTCATATGCATAGTTAGTATATAATAACAACAGTATAGGATCTACTAGTACACTAAGAGCTCTGATGATTATTTTCGCTAGCAATAGCTGGACTTTGATCACAGTCATCGCGTGCATGGACTTTTTCGTTCACTGGATTTTTGAACTCTCGGGGTTGATTCGAGTTATGGGGATCAATCAGTATTAAAAAAGGTTCAAAAAATAAACCTGTTAATTTAATTTTAATCATACGTTTTTTTTATTATTATTATTTATAGGTTCGCGTTTGATGGTAATCGCAGATGTGGTCGACAGTGAAGCAGGCTTGCCTAGTTTGATTATTCCACAACGGACCGAGAATACTTCCTTGTGGTATCCTTGTTTTGCAAGTAGATGAGCATTTGACGAGACTTCATGGGTTAAATTATTCAGACGAAGTGGGAAGCGGTCGCCTCCTACTGCGAAGCAGTACTTTACGCGAATGAGGAGGCGGGCCGCGAGAGGGAGAGGACAGCGTCCTCCCTCTGCCCCAAACGCAGTGGCAGTCGGCAGACAACCTCCGACCACCGTAGGCGCGGGCATGCGGACAGCGAGTAAAAGGCAACTCGCTTTCCGACCATGGAATGGTCCATGGTCTGACAGCGGGCATGGGCCCGGGTCGACGGCGCGTCGAGTTCCACGCGCGCTTTAAAGAGGGTCAACAAAATGACGGGGTCGCGGGACTTAATTCCATTACCGTGACCCCGGAACATAAAGGGCTAGGCAGGACACCCGTGGATTTTAGTCAGTACAAGTCTGACAGTATGGGGTGAGAGGACCGGAGGACACATTTGATGATTTTACCACGATAAAAAAAAAACTAAAGAAACAAGAAGTACTAAAGCACTTTATTATAAAACAGGCACTATTTACATTAAACCTTTTTTGGGGTGGTAAAATTATCAAATGAATCCTCCCGCCCTGGGTAGAGGAGCAGAAGGGACTGACTGTTAGACTTGTACTGACCAAAATCCACGGTATTCCTTCGATATCACTTAACGTTCTAGGGTCAAGGTTACCTGACACAGGCCCGCTACCCTGGGTCAGATGAGTCCTTCTGCTACACCCGGGGAGGAAGAACTCATTTTATCATTTGACCCAGACTCGTACTGACTAAAAATCCACGATGTTCCTTCAGTTATATAATAACTTTGTTTTTAATTTCAACTCGCCAAATAATCCTGTATTACTATCGGCATTTAATAACCTAGATTATCCAGCCAGTTACGCAATCCAGGGCTTACAGGTTTTAAACAAGACTGTTTTGCAGTCAATTTAATGATTATTACAATTCGATTGAGTTGATTTTCGGTGTTAGGCGGTTTATAAAAGGTGTTCATTAATTTAATGCTGTATGATAACTTGAATTTTGTTGTATAACTCTTGTTTTGGATTTAGATGACGAATTCATTTAGTTTTATGAATATTAAGGCATTAATTACTGAAAAGAGTGCCGAAGCTTTCTATTTTTTTTTAACTCTGTCCTACAATTTCTTCAAATTGCAAATATACACAAACACCCAGCCCCTAGCCCCACAACTACTTGTGGATTATACAAATATTTTGTTCCGTGCGGGAATCGAACTAACGACACGCTGCAAAGCAGTCGATCGCCCAGCCACTACGCCAACCGTGCCGTCTATACTTTTTTATTGTTTTTTTTTTAAACTTTGCCCCACACTATGAATTTCTCCTGTGTCTTTGTTGTGGTGAGTTCCGTTTACAAAAATAAAAACTACATACACAAAGCCCAGACCCGGAACAACTACTTGTAGATCTTACAAATATTTGCTCCGTGCGAGAATCGAACCCGCGACACGCAGCGTAGCAGTCCGATCGCTCAGTCACTGCGCTATCCACGTCGTACTTTCCCCAGAGCCACAAAAGATACACAATTAACATAATTATGGCAAAACTTAAAACAACAGATTTGAATTAGATTGGATTGAAGTCCAATCCTAAAAGCACAGTTGGCGCAGTGGCCGAGCGGTAGACTGCTGCGCAGCGTGTCGCGTATGCGAATCTCGCACTGGACAAATATTTTTATGATCAACAACTATTTGTACTGGGTCTAGCTGTCCATGTATGTGAATTTAATGGTTTGTAAATCCACATAACAGGAAAAATTCCTAATGTGGGTGTAATATTACACCCTTTTGTCTCATAACTAACAATAATTGTTGTAGTCTATAATAGTCCTGCTTTTCTAATATATCAAATCATTATTCTTGCACAGCATTGAGGAAGTCAAAATCTCACAGGATCCTTTAGGAAATACAATTTCCTCTCATTTTATAGGTATCTACTTACTTTATAGATTAACTGAGATATTTTCCTGATCTGTGCTAATTACATAAAAAATTGTTGTTATTACAGTTGTCATATAAAAGACTGACTCAACTGGTGTCTGTAAATAGATACATTTACAAAGCTTAAATATATGATCGTTTACAATGTTTTGGAAAAACTTATTGGTACATAGTAATACCTACACACCCAACAAGCAAACTGTAATAAATAAAAACTAACAAATGTTTTTATCAACACAAATTCTAGATAGTTCCAAAATATACAAAAACAAGTTTTGTTGTGTTATTAAAATTTTACAAATGGGAAAATTGATCCGGAACATTATTTTTTAGGATCAAACTAAACAAAACTTTTTATAGCACACAGTTTAAAAATGGGAAGCAACTGGACTGCATCTTTTTTTTAGTGTGTTAAAATCATCAAATGAGTCCTCCCACACAGGGCAGAGTGGGAGGGACTGTCAGACTTTTACTGACTAAAATTCACAGTGTACTTTAATAACTCTGCCCAATCGGGGTAGTCCTGCAACCTATGCTCCACCATATCCACAACGAGAATGCATTTAGGAAGAAAGTTGGTTTTTTTTACTTTACTAGTGGGTCAGTATATCATTTTACGATTTACGCTCATCGTGATCAGTACCTACGTAGTTGGACGCTACACTGTTAAACGTTTCATTGATTGAATACCAAAGTATTAACATAAAACCTGACATGCTGGTAATGAAATGAGGGTCAAATGATAATTATTAATTCATATGTTTTCTAGAATCCTGCTAGTGCCAGAGTTAATGTTAGGTAAAACTTAGTTTACTTGCAAACTTACCTTGTAAACAGTAAACAGCTGATCCCAGTTTTACTTTATTCCCATTTCTCCCTATGAGTAATTTTTGGACTTGCAAATTTAATTTCCAATAGCTGCCACCACAACACTATTATTTTAAAGTTAAAAATTATCCTACACGTCTAAATATTAAACAGATAAACTTGCAAAACCCATTTTCAAGGCAAAATATTGTTATCGCGGACATGGAATGGTGTTGCCAAACATCAGATGGTCTTATGCTTGAATACGGGTAAATAATTTATCAGAAGTCAGATAAGAAGTGAAGTTACAAATATACAAAAATTACTTTTAAAAACTTAGAATTTATTACTTAAATATTTTCAACGTAAAAAATACTATTCAAATAATGTTCGACTGTATAAATTCATCTATTCATAGCTTTTGAGGGAGTCTTTAGGTTCTAGAGCTTGTAACCCTTTTAATGTCATTGTCAGTTGTCAAGATTGACATCAGTCAAAGTTAGGGATGTTCTCGAGAAAATCGACTAACAATGGAATTGAACTCGATTGAGAATAGTTATCAGATAAATGCAAAAGGCTGTTAATGGATCTTTAACACAATATTAACACCTTAAAAGCGAATAGAGTCCCCATACGCACGAACCTTTTTTTTTGAGTACCTGTGTTATAAAAAAAAGGAAAGTAAGTAAAATAAGTAGTAAAGTAAAGCGCTGTATTCACGTTCCATCTGCTGTACGTCCCGCCAAGGCCATGCACGATGCAACGACGCAATTGCACGACGCCCAAAAACACCGTGAATAGGCTTGATGTGTTACGTCCAATATTTTTTTTAATTGTGTCGCAGGATGTGCACGACCATTTTTCACTCCAGCGAAGCACCCACCACCGGCGAACGTCGCTGCAGCTGGCCAGTGAATACGCGGACGTACGTCAAAGTAGTCCAGCATCGTGCATGCTGGACCGTGTATCGCTTGCTGTACAGCATATTTACACATTTAGAGCTTGTTTCGAAAGATGAAGACTTAGTGAACATTGATAGTGAACCCACTTTCAAGATTTATTGAAAAAATATAAGTTCCGCATGTTGCAGTGTATTCTGTACGTTTGATAAAAAAACTAATCCAAAAATCTTCCTTTTCGTTTTCCTCTTTCGTTGCTGCTGACAACATAAGAAGAAGTCCATTTATGGCTTTTGTTACAAAAACTGCTATCATTTTCTAAAACACGTCATTTATTCGTTCGATTGATTCTGCCCGCTGGATGCGCGCGAACGATAGGTGTATGCTACCTCCATCACACAGATGGTGAACCGGCGGTTTACTAACCAAGACTAAAGCGCCGTACTTCACCATTGTCAGGTGTACGTCTTGCACGATGCACGACGCAAAAACAAAGTAATAGGCTTGACGAGTCCAGTACGTATAATCACGGTTTATATGCTCGTGTATCGTGTAATGACCTTGGGACGTACAAATGGACGTGATTAGCTAACCATATTTTTGTCTATGTTTGACAGTCAAACTCTGTCAAAGTCAAACTATTTAGATCTTTTCAAGTGTCAACTCAATATTTTTGTCTATTCCTAACCTCAAATACAAAAAGAAGTGAATAAAAAATTTTGAGAAATAAACCAAATATTAAGAAAATGAATGGCATAAGAATTATTAAGAACCTCCCTCTTCAATGGCGTTCGTTTTCACGATGGTAAGAAACTGAAATGGTCTCAATAATATATATACAAAAACTGGATAGGTTATAAAACTCACCAGCAGAAAATCGTTTCATAGGAGGCCTGCAATAAAGACTTCTGTGTATGAAAATAAAATATGATCGGTCAAGGATCTAAATTAAAGAAGTAACCTTAACTGATATTATTCTATGCAATTCTTTTTCAGTGCTATCCTTCGCCAAGAGGTAGCTCAAGCAGCCACTCCTCTATCCATACCGGTTCCAGAGGGCGTAGACAAACCTGTCTCTCCAAAAATTGAAAAGATTGTCTCTGAAATTACAAACTTAAACCTCCTTGAAGTGTCTGAACTAAGTCAAGTCTTAAAGAAGAGGCTGAATCTTCCTGATGCTCCTGCTATGCCAATGGGAGGCTTTGCTATGGCTGCCCCTGCTGCACAGGATGAAGAAGAAGCGACCCCCAAAGCTGTGAAGACTAGTTTCACTGTAAGTATTTTTTAAAAGCTCCTAGGACTACTAAGATGACCCAGTGACCCTATTTCAAAGAAACTGGACAGCCATAACACAAAACCTTTTTGATTCACTTACAGGTGAAGAAAAAATAGGACTGTATTTCACAGGAGATATAATTGATGAATGATTAAATAACATACATAACATCTGTGTTATTATACAAAAATTATAATACCAATTTTGTTATTTTTCCAGGTGAAACTGACAAAGTTCGATGACAAACAGAAAGTGGCACTCATCAAAGAAGTCAAGGGTCTTCTAGAAGGATTCAATCTGGTACAAGCTAAGAAGTTTGTTGAAAGTGTACCAACCATCGTGAAGGCTGATGTGTCCAAAGATGAAGCAGAGAAATTGAAAGAAGCCCTAAGCAAAGTCGGTGGTGTCATAGAAATAGAATAGATGCAATAAAGTCTAGGTTAAGCTTTTAGTGTGTAAATTATTTAGAGAAATATTGAAATAAAAATATAAAACTGCATTTCAATTATTGTTTTTCACTGTTCCGTATTGAAAAAGCAGGTTTGGTTTTTTTTTTAGCGTAGTAAAATCATCAAATGAGACCTCCAACCCCGGGCAGGGCGGGAGGTACTGTCAGACTTGTACTGACTAAAATCCACGGTGTCCTTCAGTAGCCCTTTATGTTCCAGGGTCACGGTAATAGAAATAAGTCCCGCGACCCCGGCAGGCTTTGAGGCGCGCGTGGAACACGACGGCGGAACGGGATTGGCAGATGTCACATGTCTTCGAATTTGATGGTTCTAGGACATGCCGGTTTCCTCACGATGTTTTCCTTCACCGTTTTGAGAGCAGTGGTGATGAAATAAATTACACAAAGTAATGCGCCAAGCTGGAACCCACGACCTACAACTCGTAAGTCGGGACCGATACCACTGGGCCACCACTGCTCTATCTACCTTATGATTTTACCACGTAAAAAAAAATGGGTAACATGCACATAACTGAGAGGGCGACACTGTTCGGCAATTTTTCGTGGCAAGGGCCACAGAATGGTAAAATATAGTAAGCTACAGCCACAATATTTAAAGAAAAAAATCATAATTTTATTCTCTACATAAAATCTCCATATATATGTTTAAAAGAATATATTCATACACCCAGTGACGGATTAAGACGATTTGATGCCCTAAGCAATTGAAGCTTTGGTGCCCCCTATCCACAGTTTTTACTTTCGTGAGTAATTACATCAAATAGGTCGTCCCGCCCGAACGGGACGGGAGGGACTGTCAGATTTGTACTGACTAAAATCCACGGTGATTTCTTCAATAGCCCTTTACGTTCCAGGATTACTTTACTTTATTTGCTGACAGCTCTTTAAGGTGCGCGTGGAACACGACGCGCCGTCGACCCTGGAACAGTCCATGATCAGACGGCGAGTCACTCATTGTTATTTATGACTGCGCCTACGGTGGCCGAAAATCGCCTCACGACGTCCGTTGCCCTGAGCGTTTCCCACCTATCCACAGTAGTCAGCCCTTTTTTTTAACATACCTACCTATCCGTTCATTAGTGATAAGGAAGGCATTATGTCGGGAAGTTCTTCGTTCAGTAGGTAAAACAGAACCTAGGGATATGCAAGAGCGAGCGTAGCGAGCTCGATTTTTTTTGGACCTTTTTTCTATAATTATGCAATAAATAAGGTAACCAGGCCTATGCACGATGGAATGGAATGGTACGCCGCGATCGCAGCGGTAAGACCCCTCTTTGAGGAGTGGCTGGATAGGTCTCACGGCTTCCTCACCTACCGCTTGACGCAGGTCCTCACCGGACACGGATGCTTCGGGAGGTACCTGTGTCGGATAAAGAAGGAGGAAAGGTCTGGGTGTCACCACTGTGAGGACCGCTCGGAGGACACGGTGAAGCAAATGGTGCAGGACTGCCCTGATTGGGCAGAGCACCGCCGTGTCCTCACACAGGTGATAGGCGACGACCTCTCGCGGCCCGGCATTGGTCGCGGCCATGCTGCGGGGCGAGATATAGTGGGAAGCGGTCGCATTCTTCTGCGAAGCAGTCATGCTCGCGAAGGAGGAAGCGGTACTCGCGAGGGAAAGGAAAGCGTCCACCTCTCACCCACGCTGCAGTGGTAGACGCCCACGGCGTTGGACGTCGGCAGACGACCTCCGGCCACCTTAGGCGCGGGCATGCGGGCGGCGAGTAATGGGCAACTCGCGGTCCGACCATGGACCATGCCCGGTTCAACGGTGCGTTGTGTTCCATGCGAGCCTCAAGGAGTGTCAGCACAATGACGGCACCCCCCGTTTATAGGGCCAAAGGACTGTTGGGATCTCGGGACACACTTATACCAAGGCTCCGGTACATAAAGGGATACTGAGGGACACAGTGGATTTTAGACAGTACGAGTCTGACAGTCCCTCACGCTCTGCCCGGAGTTGGAGGATTCATTTGATGATTTTACCACGATAAAAAAAATGCACGATGGAATAGCGAGCGAAGCGAGCTAGAAAATTTAAGCAGTTTTAGTAAGTTTTGGTGACGTGAGAGTGAGACGTGATGCCCATGGGGGCACCAGAAGCAGCACAGTAAAATCCGTCCTTAGGATTTTTTGTGCTTCTTCTGGTGCCCCCCAGACGTGATGCCCTAGGCAATTGCTTAATTTGATTAAGGGTTAATCCGTCACTGCATACACCAGCTCCACTTAATTTGGTAGTGACCTTCAGAACTTTATGGATTATATTCGTAGAAGATAGACAATTAGTTAAATAATAAATGTAACACTTTTCGGCCTTCACTGCTACTAACAATACCTTATCTGAATGTCCGTTATTAAAATAAAAGCCTGACTTTATTATCTGCGCAACTAATGTTAACACGACGACTTGCCTGTCTTTTAGCAAACGGATTTTTTTTCGAAAGGATCAGATCAACGACCACAGCTTGTGTTTTCTTCTAGGATCAGTTAAAATGTTTACCGAATTAATTATTTGAGATAACAGAGTTACAGCAAACTAACAATATAATGTTGCGTAGTTAATCAAGAGCTCTCAACATTTCGCTGCAAGATCTACGTAGTAGGTAGGTACTTTATTATATCTGCGCACTAATCATATTGATAGGTACCTAAGTATAAAAGAAGATTTATAAAAAATATCAGTAGTAGGAATGCGTACCTATCTACATAAGTACTCACAAGAAAAAAACCCTCTTGAATAATGATGATGTCTAAACACAAAAAACCTCGAAATTGCGGTGATGTATGTACAAAAACTACACAAACATATCCGAATATAGCTATTAATGTATAGACTCTAATGATTTGAGTTGGATAATAACATATCTACCAGTTAGTACATAAGCACACGTCGAGTAGAGCGGACAGAAAAAAATATACCTACTTACATAATAATAATATAAACGATTTTAGTTTCTGACCTTGCTCAGCTGGTAAACGAGAAACAAGTTCTGTACCATAGTTCATGTTTCACTGGCAAGTGTAACCAATGTTTTTTTTATTTATATACCAGTGATTGAAAAATAGACAATTATTTAGTTATAGATATCCCTGTTATGTATTTAACGTTGTGTGAAATAACATCATGTGTGACGGTGTGGTGTTTGGATGCGTTATCAAATCTATAAAGTGTTGATAAAAATGTAATCGTAGCGGGGACAAAAGTGCTAGTAATCATTATTACTCGGAAGATGGAAGTGAGCAACTACTTGAAAAAGTTTAAATTGCTAGTGGAATACATTTTTGAGGGAAAAGTGGTGTTGAACGAGAATACAACTGAGAAACTGTTGAATTTTCTTGAAGATCGTAGTGAAAATAGTGAGTAGAAACATGTTCTAGTGTGTTCATGTGTTATCTATATGACTTGTGACGGTAGGTTACCTGATTACTTCATCTTATAAACAATTTAGCGACCCGACCTGGATTGGCTCAGATACAATAATTTAAAAATAAAAATACAGTCTGTGGTGCAAGAAATTTGAAAATCCGTTCAGTTATTTTTGAGTTTATTTAAAAACAAAAATAGATATCTTTTCTGTTTATAATTTTATTTTATGTGTCGATTTCATAATCTTATGACATTAAACTTCCTCGTTATGCCTTGCAAGATTTATAAATACTTAATTATTTATTTACCATTCTATTCGGAACGCGGGAGTGTTTAGTGAACATGGGCTATGAACAAACTATTAACACGTCGTATTCTAGGCATTTTTACCTATATAACATCGAGTAATTTGGTTTGAAATGAAACCACACTCTCTCGACTAATTCTTGCCACGTTACAAATAAATCCTCCACCATCTAGCTCAAACGCACGTTTTCCGTTCTTCTCTTTATAGGTTTTGTATGTACACACGGCTACGCATCAAGCTATGCAAATCTAGTATCAGCTGACCGTTTATTGTGAGTAAAAATCGTACAAAGCGAGACCAAGACAAACTGGTTTTCTTTAGCTTGATGTGACGCCGTGTGTACCTAATAAGTACCTACTGATATCAACCATTGATTGAAATTGAAATTCTCGAAGAAGGTACTTAACAGCTGTTCCTCTGATAGTTATTCTTCCTAAACATCGTCCTTCAAACGCTTCGTTTGAGTACAACAAGTCAAAAAGTTATTCTCTAAATATCGTAATACAGCCTAATGACATAACAGCGGAAACGATTAAAGAAAGCAAAAACACTAGCGCTAGCGCTGACTGACGACGGCCGTGAACTGCTATTTATGCCCTCTCTATCAGAAATCTCATCGCTGCACTCTACGACGTGCTTTTCGACGAGGCGGCTCTGAGATCGCCCGTTCGTGCAACGCCAGTCTGCGCTTAGTAGACCAGGTACACTTGAATCCCACGTTTTCCTCCGCGAGGATGCGTATTTCGGGTTTAGAATTAGGTACAATTACCTACATATAAAAAAATCCCTGTACGCAAGATGGAACTGACTGGCTGAGGCTGAGTGACCGATGGATCACCGAATCCGCTGGGTAAAGAAGCATGAGTACAAGCATTCCTTAAATAACTTTTTTATAGGGCAAACTTCCGTAGTAGTAAGTAGGTATATCTCATCATCATCATCTGCCTAGCCTTTACCCAATGGCATGACATCCCATCATCGACAACCCAGTATCTGGGTAATACGATACCACATGGTATGACTGGTTTTTAGACTTATAGAGCTTCTGACTAATAGTAACGAATGTCAAAGATTTACAAATGACAGCCGGGACCAACGACTGACTGGACTCTCTAGATAGAAAGAGATGCCACTAACTGTAAAGGAATGCAAGAAAACTTGGACATTTTATTGACCGTGACCCTTAAGCCAGAGTGTCCATCGTCTATCGTCTAGCCAGTCAGATCTTGACCGTGACCGAGGCGATATTTAATCGGTCGTATCCGAATTGGACTATCCCGACTATTTCCTTCCTTATCATTTCTTTCGCCTTCTCTTTCCACTTATCTAATCAATCTTACGTATTTTCACCAATCCACGACTCACGAATTTGTTCAGTCATGCCTTAAAAAAACACCAACCTACGTAAAATTTGCTTTTGTCATCCTTACGCAGCATTTTTCAGCAATGATTTAATGAAATCATATTGCCCTTCAGGTAATTATTTATAAATAAATAAGAGGGTCATGAAACTGTCTAGAAACATTATTCTCTGCGCCTGAATGACTAGCATTATCCTTATCCAATTACCGTCATTGTGACATGAGAAAAGTAACCATATCTAATTCGTATATTGTAGGTAGATATATTTTGTAAATGAAAACAAAATAAGATTTCTCTTTTTTTATAATATTCTCTGATGAACTGAGCATTAGAATTCAGATTCTACCAGTTTAGCTAGACTAAAGTCCACTAAATTTTCTAAAAATTGTGTTTTGTATGTTCCAGGTCCTGGTAAATGCCTTCTGGAGAACCCCTTCTTCTCTGACGTAATATTCGATTCAGTCGCAAACTTGAAAAATGCTACAACTTCGGTTAAAATATTCTTCTTTGAAATCATCACGATACTCTTCAAAAATGAGCTTCTGTTCACCAAAATGCAAATGCACGGATTACAAGGCCCAACGTTCAAATATTGCATTCTCAATAACTTGAGTACGAAGATTCAGAGCCGTGGTCTTCATTTGGCTTGCATAAAGTTGGCGACCGTGCATATAACACACCTGTCTGGGCTAAAATTACTCCTGGAGCATAAAGTATGGGAATACATACTTCATCCAGACCTCCACCGAGCTCCTGCCCCAATTTATCTAGCAGCCTACACATTCATCAGCAAACTAGTGAGAGAGTTAAACAAATATGAAATGGAAGCTGAACTGACGCAAGTGTTAGAGTACGTTGTGAAACCCATCATGACTAGCGAATATCAAACCGTGGAAGTCATTGATCTCGAAATGGACGAAACATTCGCTAAAAAAATTGGCTCGCACATGTGGGCACTCTTACAAATACTAATAGAGATGGAAAATGTACCTGTTAACCATGTAGTGTCCATTTTACGGTCATATTTTTTAATAGAACGCCCTTTGATGTTTGTTGCGAAAGCAACAAGATACTCTTGTTTGCTCGGTTGTGCAAACGACATATTCCTCAGGTTTTATTACTCATCTCATAGACACTTGCTGTTCAGTGGTAGAATAGACGAATTTTGTAATGAATATACCGTTTTTTACCACAACAGTGTACTACGTTGTATCAAGAAACGAGAAATCCAGGCAGTCACAGATTTAGCTATAAAGTGTGTGATATTTTGGTCAAACTTCGAAAAGACTTACAAAGATACATTACCGCTGCCTCTTACATTTGAAAGGAACGGACAGAAATTGGAGCTGTCCGATCAGTTTGTAGTGTACTGTGTGGAGCCACTCTTAATTTATGCATTTGAGAACAAGCCCGGACGTACGGAACAAGAAAAAATTGATTTTCTAGACAAGTTCCTTACGAAAATTGGAAAAACTTTGACAGAGCACATCTTCACTTCTTGTTATACATACAGGATATTGATAGATTCGAATGATTTAACAGAAGTCGCTATTGCAACGATTAGAGAACTTTTTAGATTGAAGGGTCATCTAAACGCAGCACAAGCGGGCCTATATTTTCAAAGTCTCTTCCATGTTTTGGATATTTTCATATTGTCTGACGGCGCTGGAGGACTGATTCTAACCGAGAGTCCTACGAAGAGTCTGAACGACATGAGACTGCTGTCGTTAGTACTGGATGCAATACGAATGTTACTCAAGGAACATAAGATATTCTGGTACGAGAACATCGAGATCGCCAGCCTTCAAGAGGGATTGATGAATTTGCTCAAACAGAATTTTTTGAACACAAAGGTAAATATTTGATATTTGTATTAAGATTATTATTTTTTAGGCATTGGATGCTCTCTGACATCGATATAAAAATGCCCGAAGAATTATTCGTTAGATGGAAATGGAAAGATTTATAATGGAAAGAAAATCTTAAATTAATCACGTAACTAATGATAGTTAACAGAAAACTGATAAATAACCACATATTGTATTTTGTATTCCAGCAAATAGTCCAAGTATTAGATCTGATAGACTTGTGCATGAAGAAGTTCCTGTCTCCGAACATGGCGCTGCTGGTGGAGAGCCGGCAGGAGAGCACCCTGACGGTGATAGGGGCTGTGATGAAGATGTACATGCACCACGAGGATTGGGAAGTAAGGGATTCCGCCTTGAACCTGCTACTGAGCTGTACGGACATATCTTTCATAAGTGAGTAATTTATACGATCTAGATGTAAGTAGGTATACCAAAAGAAAGGGTGGAAGACAGTGCAGTGAGACAATATAGGTTAAAAGAGAAAAAGATATTTACCACGAGGGAGGGCTTGAAGCGCTCAGGGAATGGAGATCATGGAAGGAAACTCCAACACCCTTATTAATAAACGTGAACTAAAGTTACAACCAGGATAATCTTCAGAATAAGCCTTTGGCGTAACTTTAAGGCATTATGGGATTACCCAACCTGTTAAAAAAAGCAAAAATGCCCTGTCATCCTCATAATGACGTTAAAAATTTACAAATACTTGCTGACCGTATTTTCGGCTCGTTTTCATCACACATTCTAATATAATAAATGTTAATCAATGACGAAATACGTAGCCACGTCATCTCAAAAATAAGTAGCCACGGTATAATTGGAGTACCTTAGTTTCTATGGCTGTTTGTGACCAAGCTGAATCTACATATTTAGCTACAGGAGTCTGATGGATGACAGTTTAAAGAAAATGATGAACAATCAGTTTAATACTTTTTTGTCTGTCCTATTATTATTTTTCTCACTTCTTTTATACTAATTTCTTCATTCTCACTCAAGGCCTAACTCAGAGGTATTCACGATCGATCCCTATTTATTACTTACTATGAATGTGACTTATAATGTTAAAACCAATTAAGTACTTGAATTTTGTTTGTACCTATATTTTGTATTACTTAATGATATTTAAATGATAAGTTATATTATATGTTGTAGTAATTATGTTCAACACAATGGAAATTGTTTATGAATAAATTAATAAATGAAATAAAAAATAAAATGAAATATATGAAATCGCTAATACAGTGTCGTCGCTAACACTATTAACATTGAGAAAAAATTAAATTATAATATCTATGACTATTAACGATTGAAAAATTTGTGTCAATTTGTTAAACATGTTAAAGAACGCGGCATTTTTTCCCGATCACTCACCTTTCATTCCGCGTTTCGTTCAGGAGTGTATTTAATTTTCAAACTCCTGTCGCTAAACTAGGGGCGGGTAGGTATAGAATACTTGCTTTAAAAAAAAAGATTTTGATCATGAAGCCAATGAAAACGGGTAACATTATGCAATAAAGGTAAAATCAGCTCAAAAAAAAATCCCGGACACTATCCATTCAACAAAAACTGTTGAACTTGCAAAAACTTGTCGTGATTCGCGTTAGTACTTTAGACTTTAGAAACACCGGATACAAGTTACTTAGATTATGATTTGAATAATTCGAACGTCACAATCATAATTATACTCATCGATATCTGTTTAAATGTATGTGTGTGTAAAATGTGTCAATCTTTGCTAAAATAATATGTTTTATCAAAAAAATATGTTCCCAGAATACATACCTCTGCAAAAGGTGATCAGTGAGAACAACCTGATGATCTTCGCTGCGAAGGCGGCGCTGACGGACCCGGAGTACTACGCACAGAGCACCGCGCTCAGATGTCTGGCAGCTGCCACCAAGATCGAGAGCATATGGAAGGAGGTGCTGCTTGATAACCCACATATTTATGTAAGTGTCTATGGCAACAGTATTTTACTACGACGTTAACACTATTTCCAGACCCAAACCCCCTTATTAATAAACGTGGAATAAAGATACGGCAAGGTTAATCTTCGGATTAACCATAATTTTTTTAAGGATTAACCTTGGCGTAACGAAAAAAGTATAGATTCCCCAAAAATAAACGCATGTAAGTGCTGTGATGGTTGTAATTAATGACGGGCATTAGTTTACTACTTATTTCTATGTTTAAAGCCGGTTCTATCTTTATTTCTTCCTAAGACCCAATCTCACAAGTAGGAACAGTATCGTGTTGGAATTCGATCTACGAGAAAACATAATGCTCATTTTTCTTTGTTTAATATTTTAGATGCAACTCGTCTTCATACTAAGAAATCATCCGGAAGGAATGGTGCGAAAAGAAGCGGTGAATGTCCTGACCAAGGTCTACGTCAGCCAGAAAGTAGCACAGACTTTCCAAACGACGTTATTCGAAGTGATGACGGCGGCTGCGTTAGACGACCTGCATTGGGAGGTCCAGTTAGCAGCCTTGCAGTTCTGGAAGCACGAGATATCGAGGCAACTAACCTATAGGGGAATGCTCGACGGAAAATTTCCATCGGTCACCTTCTCAAAGGAAAAGAGGAAAATCATAACGCTAAATGACAAAGAAATTCTACGACAACTCACTTCAATTATGAACGATTTATCTACTATAGGCTGTTTAACTGTACTCCACGAATGTATGAACGAAGTATGCAACATAGAAATTATGGAAGTAGCCTACTGCATGGCTACAGAACTGATAGGAATACTAGATAAATACAAATTCGGAGTAAATATAGATAACAATATTACACATACAATGGAACCGAAGATAGAAATTGACGACGACGACGAAGAAATGGCATTAGATTTGACTATCAGCAGTAATAAAGACATAAGGGATAAAGTTATAGATAGCATAGTTAATACGGATCAAAGTGAGCTCATAATGAATCTACATGATAGTTATTTTCTAACGAAATCCGACGAAATGGAAGAAGATTACAGAGTGAACATTCCACGAAAAGAAATTATACATCCAAACAAGTTTATAAAAACATTTAAGGAAATGGATTTCCGGTCAATCATAAAAGACAAGAAAAAATGGAATTCTGAAGTGTATAATAGTTTAGATATACTGCTAGACGAAATATTAGACGTTTGAGTTTTAGGTGAAAGCCTGAGGATCTCACGGCTAAATAATAACAAGTGTTTGGATCAATCATGGTTAAACCACGCTTGCTAAGATCCGTTTGTGAATGGCGACAAGTAATTAAATACTGAGTTTCCTTCGTGCCTCAAAAACCACGTCAAGCTTTTGGTCCTGACTGTCAGAGTTGTCAGCGTCTCGAAAGTCTGTCAACTAGTCTTACCAAGAGGTATCGTATTACCCAGTACTTCCTGGGTTGTGGAGGTCAGATAGACAGTAACTTCATGTAATGATATTGATATTTTATTCTGTTAGATTGGAAGCCGATCCTGACATTAGATAGTGGCAAAAGGCGACGCAGATGATGAGTGAGTTTTAGGATTAAGCACGGAGAGTACTACAAAATAAATGATCTAAGCAATTAGATGTGTATTATTTATGCTGTTATGTTTTTGTAATAAAAACAGACGTTGATTATAAAGAAAATATAATCTCAAAATTACTTAACAGTAACATTATTTATAAAACAGTTTACACCTTACTGCTAGTAACAATCTAAAGAGTTGGCTTCATGATTCATTTCATAAAGACCAAGAACATCGTCCAGGAGTGACGAGAAGCTTCTGATACCGTCGTTCCATTTTCTTTTATCTTCAATAATCTGCTTAAAATCTGTGTTCTTATAGTATGTAGTAAATAAGTATGGTGACGCGAATCTCATTAGTTTTATCTTTGGTTTTAGAGGTGGCACAGGCTTGGTACTTTGTAATGTCATATGTCTTTCGTAAATGCTTGCCAGTAAGTTAACATCGTCTACGTTCAGTATGTCTTCGATGACATTTTCAGAGCTCTGCACGTCTAGCATCTCAACATTATCATCTGGCTCCTCTTTTTCCTCTTTGATATGCCCAAGAAGTTCTTCAACGCTTGTTACTTCTCCAGGTTTTGGAGTCAATAAATCTGGCACATTGTATCTTTTGAGAACATCATACAATTCCTGTACTATTGTTAGGGTAGCATCCATTATACATACTTCAGTTTGGTCGTGAAGTAATGTGACGAAGACTGTGAGACATCCGATGGAAGCTAGTTCATCGAGAATTTTGATGAGTCTCTTCTGTATTTCTGCTTCGTTTAATGTGACGATTTTTCTAGTTTCCCTAGAAAATGTAACTGGAGGGAAGTTGCCATCAAGCATACCTTGTCCGCTGAGGAGGGAGCAGATGACGCGCTTCCAGAAATCGAGCGCGCTGATCTGGACCTCCCAATGGAAATCAGTAAGGGCGGAGGAAACCATGTGCTCGTACAAGATCTGAGTGAAGTTGGGACACAGCTTCGCGTTCTGGTACATGCTGCAGAGGACGTTGCACGCTTCTTTTCTTACGATGCCTTCTTCGTTGTTGCGTAGAATGAAGAGTAATCGACCCTGGTTAAAGGAAAATGAAACATTAATAAAAAAACATGCAGCGGGTTGTATGAGAGTCGGAGAGTTAGTTGTAGGAGAGATGTCGAAACTGCAGTAAATATCAAACGAAGTAATTTCCAAGTACAACGAACGACAAACCAGTGATTATCGACCCATAGGTAGTGTATGACAGAGATGACGCTCTGCGAGGTCGAACCTTTTGAGACTCGTACTAACTAAAATCCACGGTATTCCTTCGTCTAGCCCTTTACATTCCAGGATCACAGTTACCCGTGTAGACAGACCTGCGACATGCCTCTGCCATAGTTTTTTATATAGATTTATAATACTAATTTTAGAAGTCCAGCTTTTGTCACGATGTTCTTCTTCACCAATGTCCAAGAATACTAAGAAAAGTCATATGTCCATTGCAAAACTTAAAACCTCGCGCATGAACAGCTTTTAATTTTCCATCACCCCATTAACTAGTAAACATTGTAAATCATCAATTCTACTTACGTGTATGTCAGGGTACTCCACGATCAGCTGTTCCCACACCACGTTGATCCTGCTGGCCGCGCCGATGCACTTGAGTGCCGACACCTGGACATACGACTCGTAGTCGTTGAAGGCGATCGTTGCTGCCAAGTTGATGAGGTTGTTCTCCAGAATCTGCTTCTGGAATGGTGGGAACTCTGGAAGGAAAAACGCTGTTGTATAAAACCTGGAAATGCTAGACAGAGGAGTACCTGATAGCAGACCCACATTTCAACAGTTATGTTTAAGGCCTACGTAATGGGGATTAAAACAGGTTGATATTTCAGCCGAAACAACTAAACAGACCAGCGGATGGCAACCTGTTACATTTTGCCACTTTGTGTCTCAGAATCTTATGCTCAGTTGTCACTCTTGCGATCGGTACATCAATGAGGTAAGTAGTAGTAATAAGTTTCTTAACACAATTACTCCAAATCATCCCTTTTTGTGCGAAAGATTAATAAACATCCACCCATTCTCCACAAACATACCCATTTATAAGAGAAAAGGTCATTTGCATTACTAAAGAGAAACAATACACAAATGTTATCAAGGAAAGTTGTACAAATTCGTAAAATAATACAAAAAAGAAACCACTTACTTATATACGCAATGTCGGTGCAAATAAGCAATAATTCCAGTGCAGTGTCCCTGATCTCCCAATGCCTGTCCTGCATCTTCCTATATATGAGCTTGCCGAGGTCGTGGATGGAGCCTCCAGGCTGTGCGTCCACTAATAAACTCAGATTTGGCTGCAAGAACTTCTTCACCGTCAAACCTATCACTTTTAGTGATACTACCACGAACTGAAAAGAATAAGGAGGTTGTAATTGGCTATCTAGAAGAGAAAGGTGCTAGTGGTTTAAATTGTCCAGCTAGAACATTCAAAAGACGTAATGGAAATCAATACGATAACAATTAAAAGAAACACGAATATTGTTAATTTCTTAGGGCTTTTCAAATTTCCTAAGTATTTAAACCACCTTGGGTTTAGATACTGAGGAAGTTTGAAACAGCGTAAGGGATATGGACGCCCAAACGGCGAAAAAGCATTTGCTTCCAGAAAACTGCATTACGTATACAGTCCCAATCTATGGAACAGATCCTTTTTATTTTACCGGCGAATGTATTCAAATGCATTTTAACCGTTCGTAACTCGATTACCCTTATACCCTAATTTCTTAACTCACCTTGCAACTCAAGTTGGATCTCTCCAAATTGTTGATAACAATATTGTACAAGCACATGATTTCTACACTCTCATGCCAGTTAATGTTTCTATGTGTGACCAGAGACAGCACGTTGTCCATCACATACGTCATCACAAGGTTCTTCTCCTCACTGTCTTCGAAATGCTCCAACTTCGGATCCCCGTTCATATCAAGAGGATTATACTCTTGTAGTACGTAAAACAGAGCTTGAAATACAAAATTTGCTTGTTCATCATTCAAATAGTCCTTCAAATGGATGAGTTTCTTCACACATTGCAGAATTATTGCCAAAGTGTCCAATTCTCCAGTCAAATCTCTCAAAGCATAAGCGGCTTTAGCTGTATACTGGCAAGAGAGGTTGAAAAGTCTCTCTATGTAATCGTGGATCCGAGCATCAGTAAGAGCTGATTTGGACTTCCCATACGTAACAAATACTAGAACAGGCACTAAGAATACGAATAACATTTGGTTTTTCATCTTAATCCGCCTGTGATCA
This sequence comes from Agrotis ipsilon, assembly GCA_028554685.1. Taxonomy (NCBI): domain Eukaryota; kingdom Metazoa; phylum Arthropoda; class Insecta; order Lepidoptera; family Noctuidae; genus Agrotis; species Agrotis ipsilon. Next base: position 15,568,958 of record CM052962.1, on the reverse strand, counting down.
TCCTCCTGGTACATCCCAGGTTCCTTGTCACTGCACAGCTTATTCCATATAATATTACAAGCTGAACAAAAGTCTAAAACCAGTGTTGCGCTGCGACGCTGTACAAATGACTGGATAACATTGAAATTAAAAGCTGCTACTTCCAAGAAATCATCTGCAGTATAGAGTGTTCCGGGTGCCATCGGTTTTCCGAGAAAAACTTTCGCGAGTGTCAACCAGAACATTAATTTCAAAAAGGCCAATGACAAGTCATCTGTGCGTATCCGCTCGTGCGCTATGTACAAATAAGAGGAAATTGAGAACTCTTTTATTAGTATACTCATAAGCAAAGTGACTGACTCTATGCGACATTCCTTGCTTACTGTAGCGAGCAGTATCCGCACTGTAGGTTCTACTGCAATACATATTTCTTCTTCCTCCTCACTTGTTAGTGATTGCACATTAATGAAATCGTATTTACTAATGGGTTGTATGAGGTGACTTATAATTATTCTGATATTGGCAGCATCGCCGAGATCGTTCAGTTTCCAAAGGAATTCTGCCATGAACTTGTGTATTTGACGTACAACAAACACTGTTGATTTCTCGTTGCATAAAGTAAGTATTTCTTTCCATACGCCAGTTTCAAGAATCCAAGCTATTCCAGAGTTGTGTTTTACCATATTGAGTGCTGCTTCCATGTAAGCAACTCTGATACTTGGGTTGGTGTTAGGTGCGCAGATGTCTCTGAAGCCCGCACGCAGCCTTTCTCCCTGCTTGGCGATCATTTTGGCAAAATGAAGCTCTTTTTGTGAAACGATGGCGAGGACTCTTATGAGGAAGACTTTGACTGTGTTGTGTGCATTGTCGGCGGTGTCTAGTGCGTTGATTATAATATCAGACAGTAACGGCGCACTTTTGAGGAATGAAACCTCTGAAAAGAAAAATAAATTTACTGAAACTTTTTTGACAAGAATAAACTAAACTTAGTAAATAAACATTTCATGTTTGCAGAAATGTGTTCAAACAATATCCATCTATACCAGGGGTGGCCAACTTGATTAGACATAAGATCTACTGATCTTCTACCAGCCGTGACGGAACAGCGATTGAAAAAAAAAATTACACAAGATGATGCTGCAGTAGTTGGTAATTACGTTACGCAGTCTGATCTACTTATTTAATTTTTTTTTCTCCTCACGATCGACTGGACAAATAGCCGCTATCGCGATCGACTGGTCGATCGCGTTCGAACGATTGGCCACCCCTGATCTATACGATGCAGTCATTTCTATGTTTTTTGTTAGCTATAAATATCGATTTGTTGACCTTAAGTTTTAAAATTAAACCTTCTACTACTTGTCTAAAATACTTTATAATTATAATAATTACAATGACATTTTTCCTATGGCTACTAATGCCTAATAATGCTACCATGATTCACGCATATAAATTCGCTGAGCGTCTTACGAGCTGTGTGAACAAATGCGGTGTTCAGTTATTCGCCAAGTCATTATCTAGTCATACGAGATTTTTGTCAAGTCAAGTAACGAGTATTCTGTCTAAAGATGAATTAGCAGATTTTAGAATAAAAAGAACATAGTAATCTACTGTGAGTGTTGGTCGCAGCATCACATAGTATAAAACAAAGTCGCTTCCTGCTGTCTGTACCTATGTATGCTTATATCTTTGGAATCGTTTTCAATTTTCATGCGTTTTTTTTTTTAATAGATAGAGTGGAAGGTTATAAGTACATAACATGCATATATTTTGACTGCCCTGTTGGTCTAGTGGTTAGTGACCCTGACTGCTATGCCGGAGGTCGTCGATTCGATTCCCAGTTCCCATCCAGGACAAATGTTTGTGGGATGAGCATGATCATTTATTCTGTGTCTGGGTGTAATTTATCTATAATATACAGAGTGTTTCTTTTAAATGGGCCAAAAGGGAGACAACCTTATCCATATGAGATACGGGAAAACTTTCTTAGGAACCTTTAGCTCTTTTTTGATGTTGACAATTTTGGCGTTTTTATTTTTTTGGTCAAGTGTGAGTTGTCCACAAAAATGAGTGAAATTGGCCAAAACTTTTTTTAGTGCCTATCGACTCTGTTTCATGTAAGGATCATTTCATTGTATCGGAAGAAAAAAATCGGGACGGCGGAAGTTAGTCAAATTAAACAAAATATTTTTTCATACAAATTGTATGAACGAAAAAATTACCAATTTTTTTTATGACGTTTATTGATTTACTGTCATGTAAGGAGCATTTCATTGTATCGGAAGTAAAACGTCAGGGCAATAGAAGTGGGTCAAATCTAATGAAATACTGAGTACTACTACTACGTTTTTATGGTGTAAGAAGAAACATTACTGTACTTTTGACTAACTTCCATTGTCCAGACATTTTCCTTCCCATACAATGAAATGATCCTTAGAAGACAGTAAATCAAAAAACATCATAAAAAGAATTGGTGATTTTTTCGTTCATACAATTTGTATGAAAAAATATTTTGTTTAATTTGACCAACTTCCGCCGTCCCGATTTTTTTTCTTCCGATACAATGAAATGATCCTTACATGAAACAGAGTCGATAGGCACTAAAAAAAGTTTTGGCCAATTTCACTCATTTTTGTGGACAACTCACACTTGACGAAGAAATAAAAACGCCAAAATTGTCAACATCAAAAAAGAGCTAAAGGTTCCTAAGAAAGTTTTACCGTATCTCTTATGGATAAGGATTTCTCCCTTTTGGCCCATTTAAAAGAAACACCCTGTATATGTATTTAGAAACCCACCCTAAGCCTTTTGGTGTGGACATGCTCAGCAAAATTGTTATTGTTTTTTTAATTTTTTTTTTATTATTTCTGTGTGTGTGTCCTACATCGAATAAATGTTTTTCTATTCTATTCTATTTTAAATATATAAGTATGTTTATCAGTTGTCTAGTAGGGTAAAGTAGGGTAATGGGAGTCAGCGGGCAATGGGAGTCACCCACACAAACACGAAACACTACATGAGACCGACGCGTAAACGGCGTCCTCAGCCCCCGCTGCCGATCCCCGGCAGCGGGGGCTGAGGACGCCGTTTACGCCGCGCAGCCACGAACTGCTCGCGCCAGTTGACACATGCGCTTCTGAGAAATGACCGTGTTGTGTTTTTGTGTTACGCTGATGTAATTTTACGTAAATGCAAATTAGAAGGTAAGTGCCAAATATCTTGTAGTATGCGATTATGACCGTTACACTTACTTAGTTAGACGCTTCAAATTGTGATATGCAGTTCAGATTATATCAGTGTATTAAAGATTTTTTTTATTTTCAGTTTTTACTCATTAGTGCAATGATTTCAAAAGTAAGGATACGCCCTTCAGAACATTTTGTCGATACCTTCTTCATACAAGCAAAAAGTAGCGCCATCTATGATAAACCATACGAACTACGTTCAAGTAGCGTTGCAAAAATTAACGACGTGATCTTGTCAGAGCGTACGCTTTTTAATCAGAATTAAGAATGTTCTAAATCAAAATAAAATTTTGAATGTAAGAATAATCAAAACTTTCACTTACCTAACATTCTTAAAAGAATTATATTCAAAATGACTTTCAGTAAGTCTGTAATACATATTCTTTTTTACAAACTTAAAACGACGTTCGTGCAAAGTTACGTCGTTACTACTGAGTTGCTTCAGCCCGGAACGACAGCTCCGTGATTGGCGGCGGGCCGATTACAGTCTGTCTATGAAGTCATGATACGAAAATATTCCGCAGCGCCCTCATCGATTGTTATAATCTCATAGACATACTGTACACTGCGGGCCAAAAAACTGGTGCCATTTTCGTTCTTCGGTAGGGCCTGTCCTTACTGTTTAAGTCAATGCATTAGTGTAGTTGCGGGAAATGAGAGTCAGGTGACTCCCAAGGCAAAGGACAAGGAAAAAATACTAAAGTATAGAAGAAGGGTCCTGAAAAGGCAAAGCGCCAAGTATTACAAGAACAGAACGAGATGTTGGCACTGATTTCGGTATCAGATGTTGGCAACTTGGCACTGACGACTTATGCCAGGACGATGAGGATGATTACGCAGAAGATGCTGGAAACAGATGCTTAGTATGCGACGAATTCGGAAGAAACAACGAGATGTGGTACAGGTTCACCTCGTGTGGACTATGGGCTTATGCGGAGTGCACTGGATGAGAGTCGGCTGAAGGTTATGTTTGCAATGTATGCTAGACTTTATTTGACTCCGATTGCCCTCCAGGGTGATCACCATTACCCCTTCGTTGGTGTAATGGGAGTCAAATCTGTTTTTTTTTTTAACTCTTATAATTTCCAAAGTTGATGGCCAAAGTGACTGAAATTGATCTCTAATGATAGTTTAACCATCAAAAACAATACTTGTCAAAAAAACCAAGTCTCGCAACTCAGTTGTTCTACGGTAAAAAGTTGTGAGATCCATGTAATACCAAGTCTTATCCATGTAAATATATTGACTCGCCCATCGCATGAAAACACGTGTTAATTAAATTATTTAGTGCGATGACCAAGTCAATATATTTACATGGATAAGACTTGGTATTACATGGATCTCACAACTTTTTACCGTAGAACAACTGAGTTGCGAGACTTGGTTTTTTTGACAAGTATTGTTTTTGATGGGATCTCATTTCTTTTTGTATTTTGTAGACAGAGCTTGATGTGCTTTGTCCGTAGGTAGGTAATCCATCCTTTGCGGAATTAATTTGCATGACGAGAATTGTTTGCTCGATTTGGCAGGGGCACTACCGTGCGCCTATATTTATATGTGATTATGAAGTTATTTAAGCAGTTATGTACCTATGTAGAAAACTGGACCAAAATTGAAAAATTTTATTCGACTTGGCGGGGGCACTACCGTGCCCCCAAATATTTTAGTTTTTCCTTGATTCATACATCAAACACTACTTACATTCCAAATTTGAAGCTTCCAGGTCTGCTAGAAGTGCCTTAGAATTTTGATGATCGGTGAGTCAGTCAGTCAGTCAGCGAGTGAGTGACAAAATTAAGAAACTTTGACCCGTTATAATTCTTAAACTACTGGTTCAAATTGAATGAAATTTCAAATATACCGTGTCTTTACAATGTCTGCATGGTTACTGAAAATTCAGTCTTCTAGTTTTATCCACAACGAAGTTACAGGGGGTCGAAAATGGCCTGAATTGCTTCGAGAAAAGGATGGTACGGCCGTGCCGCTTTTTTGCTCGACTTGGTGGGGGCACTGCCGTGCCCCCAGATAAGTAAATTATGTTTACAGGCGGTTGCAATAAATACTTTCTTTATAATTAAATTTTTATTTGAGTTCTCGCTTAAGTGACCCCCATTACCCTACTCTACCCTAACCATAACACAAGCTCTACTTAGCTTGGGACTAGATGGGATTGTGTGATAGTTGTGGAATCTTATAAAAAAAAACTAGAGATTGCATACTTGTGGAGCCTGAGCGGGACGATAGTATAATTTATACTAAAGGAATCATCGAAACGACGAAGAAGGTTGCGAGCTGTTTTTTTTTTAACTTTGTGCCACATCGCGCTAGGAATTTCTTCTGTGTCACCCAGAACCGAAACAACTACCTGCCCCGAGCTCTTAACGTGATCCAGTTTAGGCTGTAGGAAAGAGACAGAGCTATACAGGTCGTCTATCGCCATCTCCTTTCCACAGCTTTAAGACTCGCTATATGAGTTCATGGTAGGCCACCTGTAGGCCATAACAATTTTTGACCCGTGCGGGGACCGAACCCGCGACACGGTGAGCAGCAGACGTTCACTCAACCACTGCGCCTTATACACACAAACACTTTTTTCGTGTTGCCCAATTACCTACAGTCATGCAAAATATCGATGACATCATACATACATATAAAAAGCAGAATGATAATGCAAAATTTTAGTTCTACATCTGCCGATGTTTTTTTCATATCAAAAATATTGTGTAGAAATAAGTATGTTTTATTTCTCTTCGATTTATTGTTGACCATAAAACATGTTCGAATTAGGTATATGATATTTTTGACCGACTTCTAAACCGAGGTTCGTTGTTCGGACCCTTTCTTATACCTAATATAAAAAAAAATATTATGATCCCGATTCCTCGATTTATCGATATCGAAATTTGAAAAATTCTTTTTTTTTTAAAGAGTAACCTATACTCTTTTAAATAAAAGAAGAATTTTTCAAATCTTCCGACTTTCCTTGACCATCTGTGAAGTACCTACTTCACAGATGGTCAAGTAATGTCGGAATCTTCGAATTGAGAGAACTCTTCTATAACAGCTCTTCAATGACAACAAATCATCGGCAATTGCTGTCTTCTGTCCACTATGAGTGCTCTAAAATACCTCAAAATTAACTGACTGAGATTGAATTTGAATATTTATGACTATGTTTATTACATACGTTCCCCACTCAATAAACGCTAATGTTCCATTTTTGTTGCAAAGTCCAAAAAGCCTTAAAGTCCGAATAATTAACGAAGATTGTATCACCAATAATTATGCTAAGTTTACAGACAGTATTTAAACGTTTCCATATGTTTTTAGGACGTATTATATCATTCCACATCAAATATAATTTATACTAACTACACTAATGTTGTTTGAAAACGTGTGCAAAGCTTCTGGCGATGTGAATGAAGAGCGGTGCGCACGCGCCTAACGACGACGTCGTTCTCAACTAAATGTTAAGCGGTAATAATATTTTTTTTTTGTATGACACACCTACTTGTTACCTACCTACCTACTTGTTTAAATCCAATTAGTTTTTTTTTCTGGTATAAAATTTTACCCCCATTGTTAGCTAGACCCCCATTGTGACCCCTTGTCCCATTGTGAAAAATAACCAGTCTTCCCAAATTCTATCCAGTCCTAGATCTTGTAAACTCGGTCTCATTGAAGCGGTTGGCCTATAGTCTAGTCTAAAGACTGGCTTTATGATCTCGTTATATCACGAGCTGTACCAATTCTCTGGAGTTTGGGTATTTTGACGGTATGTAAGTCTAAAATCTCGCCAGGTGGCTATTCATGGGAAATACAGTCGCAATTTAATTTAAATTTGGCGACACGGTTCTGCGCAATGGCTGAGGGCTCTACTGCGGCGCTGAGTGTCACGAATTCGATACCCGTAAGGAACAAATATGTTTTTGAACTACAAGTTTATAAACGTGCCTCCAATACCCACGATATAGGAGTAATTTAATTCCCAGTGAAGATCAACGTTAAAAAAAAAATAAGAAAGGTAAAATATGCTTAGTACTCATTTTATGACTGTTGGCGGCATATATTAGATATAATATGTCCCTAACCTGGTAGATTTTGTTTTATTAGGTAGGTAGGTACTTCAACTGCCAATCTAATTTTTTTTTATCTAAAAGATTAAGAGTTGGGTATGATGTCACAGACGCCTCCAGATATACGAGATGATATTATGATATTTTTTCATAATAATTTTATTTATCATGTAAAGATAAATTGCTTGATAAAACAGAAAAAACCCCGCCTTCGAGTTAGCGTTACAGATTTCACATAAATATTATCATTATTTATTATGTAATTTTCACTCAAAAGATTTGGTTTGATGTTAGTAGTTTATATAAGTGGGGTAGGTTAGTTCCTTCGTGAGAACCGTAAAATGGGGTGAATCGGGACCGAACTTTGAAAGGGATCTTGACGATAAGTTATAATGTTATCTTGCCAAGAAAGTCTCGAAATAATGAATATTATTCTATCAATTAAATTGAGTTGTTGTTGGTAACCTATGATATGTAACCTTCTTCTTCTGCCTTGCCTTTTCCCAAATAAATTGGGGTCGCGGTCGGCTTCCAGTCAAACCGTGCGGTTTGACTGGAAGCAGCTGGATATCAGTATTTTCATGGAGGGACTGAATCGGAAACTGAATGATGAATAGCAAAAAATACTAAAAGGAATCTCGCGGCCGATTTTGATGAAAACTACTAATAATGCAGATTCATTATTAGATTTTTGTAATATCAATAAAGGAGATGGATATCGTTCCCATACAAGTTTGGCTTAGGCAAGGCCAAGAATAAAACAACGTATACCGTAAAGGATTAAGTTTATTAAATAGCCTAATATATGTTTTATTACTCTAAAACTTGTTGGGGACGAGATAATTAACATAAGACATGCTAAGCGAAAAATTGTTGGTGGGTATGTCATTTTGACATTTAAACACAAGATAAGTACTCGTAGTTACATACGGAAGTAGGATCAATATAATGGTGAAGGAAAGCGTAAAGCTGAAGAGTTTTTTCGTTTGCAAACAAACAAATGTCAGGAACTAGTGGTTCGAATTGAAAAATTCTTCGAGTTTTTGTTTTATCCAGTCTTTCCACGCCACACATCCATCTTAACATCCTCATCTCCGCTACATGCAATCGTTTCTCATCCATCTTTTTCACAGCCCAGCATTCCGATCAACAATACGACAGGTCTCATCATGGATTTCAATATTTTCCCCTTAAACTTAAGTGGCAACAGTGGGTCATAAGTTGTTCCGGTGACCTGTCCCCATTTCATCCATCCCTAGTTGATCCGGTGTGATACGTCCCGGTCTACATCGCCATCTCCTTGGACAAGCCCTCCGAGTACCGAAAGTTAAAGTAAATGATCAGATGCAGTGACCTAAAATAATAAGATTAACATTTTTAATAAGGATGAATAAATATTTTGGTAAGCAGTCCTCAGAAAACGTTCTAAAAATACTAAGACTAACCAATCTCGGAGAAATCTAACGTCTTAGAAGAGATCGAATTTCATTCGAATCTGCTAGATGGCTTCTTATGCGAAACGTCCTTATTCCACAATTAATGCAGCGCTGGTTTTCCATTAATGATATTCAAAATAAGTTGTCCAAAGTCCGAGTATTAGGAGATTCGAGCCCGTGCAAGCAGGGGTCGGGAGAGCAGTTCAGAGTACGAGTAAGCAGAGGGCTTTTGGTAGATCAACCTATAGCAGATAGAGAGTCAGTAGAGACACAATTGAAATGCAGAGTCCAATAAAATAGGCGTCAGTCGGAAAACAACTAAATAGCAAGAATAAATTCACGATGCGAGCCACAATAACATATGATTGCACAAAGTAATTTTATCATGAATGACTTTAAATGTCATGTCAGTTGTGACAGAAATGTCTTAACTGGAAATAAAACCCGTAGCACATGTACTAATATAATATTTAAACTTATTTATGCGAAAGTGTGTATATTTCTATATATTATTTTGTTTTCACGACAAAATGACTAAAAAGAATTTGGTGACTTTTGGTACAAAGATAGATGATATCTTATTGACGCTTATAGGCTATATGGGTGGGAGAGGCAAGCAAGGAACAACGGATTGTGATTCATATTCTTTTAAGTATTATAAACTTACTTATACACACTTTTCCCATGGTGTTAAGCAGAAGGTACAGAATAGTTGTGTTCTCGTTTTCGTTTATATCCAACTTCATATTATACATTCCCATCGCGCGTCCTTTTAATAACACAGATAAGTATAGAAACATGCGGTGCTTATTAGTTACCGACCTTTGAGGATAAGCAGTGACTGCTAAGACCATTGCTGCTTTCATTAAAAAGTTCCTCAAGTACCTGGAACAGCATGCAATAAAATGGGCATGCGGGCGACGAGTAATGAGCGACTCGTTGTCAGACTACGGACCATGCCCGGGTTGACGGCGCGTTTTGTTCCTAGCCTGCGGGGTGGCGGGACCAAGGAATTACCTTAATCCCGGAACGTAAAGGACTATTGAAGGACACCGTGGATCAGTCCGTACGAGTCTGACAGTCCTTCCCGTTTTGCAATGGGTGGGAGGACTCAATTGATAATTTTACCACAACAAAAAAAGGGTACCTGGAACAGCACGTTAAACCGGATAAACTCGTTTGGCTGACGTATTTTAATGCTACCTAAATACACCTACCAAAATATGTCTATATATTTTATTGCTTCATGTGTACTTGACTTTAAAAAGAAGACAATGTTTCCATTACATAGACAAACCATTTATTCTATTCCTTATTTAATGAAAGACATGCATACATTACGTATAGTTTCCTCATGCTTTAGTTTTCGTGAAAACTACAATATCATATTTTTTTTAATTGATCTACTATCTTAAATATGGGAAAACAAATTATTATGCAATGGAGATTAAAGATTATTTATTACCATTTTATTTCCAACAATTGCAACACTAGTTATTTCCTGACAGCTTATGGATTCTAGCCAAAATAAAATAATCATAACAATACTCTTAATAATTGATTTATTTCCACATACTGTTGCGGAAAAATGAATATCATTATGAGATTTCAAATATTATTAGCTCTTTTTTAGACGTTATCAGGCCCGTGGCCGCCTGGGCCATGGGTTATCCATGTCCTTTCGTCAGGAATCCAACCCGTTGATATTGCAAAAAATCACATCCTGTATTATGACACCATTCGATAGTGTCACTAACAAGGATCATAATAATATTCTGAAATTAAAAAATTAAAAATATTGACATTCACATAATTATGTAAATGTAAAGTCACTATTCCAGCTAATGCAAATAGGTAAATGGTTTTTTTTTTTGTTTATTTCAACAACAAAAAATATTCCAGTTACACATCGCGGACCATTTGAGTAAATATTTACTTTGTAACTTTGGTACGTGTTTTATGATACGGTATCTTATCGTTTTAACAGAGCTTGGTAGACCCTATAGTGTACTTAGCTTACACAGCATTTTCAAAAAAGCCGAAAGTTGCCAGTCATGGCTTGTAACCAACTTAACTTGCGTCCGTGAAATGAACTTATTGACACATGTACAAATAGTTTACAAAGATTTTTTTTAATTTTTGGTTTTACCTACTTCTCCGTCTAAGCTTCGTAGTACTATCAAGTATTTTGTGTCTAAACTAAAGTTTTCTTATCAAAAACGTTGCCTCATGCAAGGGATTTCTCCTGTGTCGTGGGGTGGGTACATTTCCAAAAATATAAACCAAGAGCAGACCCAAAGCAGCTACTTGTGGATCACACAAATATTTGCTCCGTGCGGGAATCGAACCCACGACACGCAGCGCAGCATTTCAATCGCTCAGCCACTGCGCTAACCGTTCCGCCGCTAAGTGACCACAGTAAAGATGCTCAAAAAAGTAACTAATTTTTGGCGTTGACTATTGATCTGTATTGGTAAGAATAAGATCAAAACTTGTTGGGATAAAAAGTAGATTTCATATACTGACTAGCTGTTGCCACCAACAGCTTCACCCGCTACAACCCGACATATATCCCACAGAACATAAAATCGGTATAACAACCATCCTATTCCTATGTGTTAACCCAGGTTATAACTGTGTACTCATCCAAATCCGTTCAACAGTTTTGCTTCAAAGAGGAACATACACCCTTCCTCACAAACTTTTGCATTTATAATAGTAGATTGACCCAATCTTAAGTTATCAGTGTTTCACTATGGGCCAACACAGACAGCTCATTTTTTTTTATCAAATCAAGAAATTGCAAATTGGCTATGCATAAATTATGTCTTGTCTCTGAGATGAGGCTATAAAAAATTATATCTTTGGGAGAGACAAATATTATAACATGTCATATTAAATTAGCATTGATCGGGACCACAAGAAGCAGGAAATTAAAATTTATAAAATATGAAAGAAACTGTAATGTTATCTGTATCTCAATTAACTCAATAGAGTTCAAAAAGTTATCAAGTTTAATTTTAAAAGATAACTGATAAATGTAGAAGGTATAAAAGATGCTGCGGGTGGCCAGATTATACTACACATACTTATTATTACTTATTATGTGCTTTCCTAAGACGCAGCGTTGTTTGTTTGAAGAAAGCTGTTGTAAATTCGCCCTAAATTGATTATCTGAGGTTAAAAACTTACCAAATTGTCCATGGTACTATACCTGTCTCCTTCTTTCACCAGCGTGCATCCTTTTCTCTCCGTGAAAGATGCTTGACAGTGACGCTGTCAACTTCATAGCGTTTGTAAATTTTGCCGCGATAACATCGAAAAATTTTCCAAAGTTAAAAAAGTGTTGAAATACAATAATTAATTGTATTAACCTCTCCCGCGCGGACCGCGCAAATGCTAAAATGCTAAAAATGCAACGGGCTCCTACGACTCGTCCAGATTTTTCGGTTAGCGTCTCAAAAAGTTCGATAATTTGTCAACATGGAGCTATCAACACGCATAAATTATACCTTCTTAGCTTCGTTATGAAATAACCTATACGATTCAATAACTGTTTTATATAATTACACTAACCTGGACTCGCAGTGATGCAAAAAGTTTTCATTTTGATAAATTTCACTAGTATAACCTTCAAATTTTATCGAATTTACACATATTTCACTCACTTTTCCACGAATAAAACACTTGAATACGATAATATAATAACTATAAACAACGATAACACATATCAACAACACTGAAACCACTTCAAACTTAAAATATACCATAAAAACTTTTTGTTTTCTAATCAAGCGCGCGAACGACGCGCGCCGTACGCGTCCGTCAAGGCTACTGTGACGTCACAATGGCGGCGTGTACCGCGTGTACGGTTAGCTCGTCAACGCAAAAAAAATACAAACAATTTTTATGTTATAATTTTCAAGTATTATTTTGTGTTGTTATTTTATGATAAATGTTATTATATTTTTTACTATTCACATACCAAATTTTAAATAAGTATCGATCCTGTAATTTTGAATCCTATACGATAAAAACAAAAAAATGACTCTGTATAATATTAGTTATAACGTAATTTGTGTTCCAAGACAGATTGGAGCTGATAGTACTATGATGATGACTAAGTACGACATAATCAGAGTATGACAAAATGTGGGAAGATAATTATTGCATTCTTTTACATGATGAAGTTGTCTGTTTGAATTCATAGTTTGCCATGTATCTGTTACGGTAAGTGTGATTATTCGAAAATTATTAATAATTACTAAAATTGAAGATATTAGTAATTAATTACTTTTACCGGTTATTATTAATAATTACAACTTACTTTTGGTAAATGTAATGTATAGCGGAGCACTGTCGGGCTAACATGATAGGTGGAAATCGGTAATTTAACCTCGACAGAAATAGGAGGCGCGATGCGGGAGTCCATCTAGCTATCTTAGTAGGAGGTATGGAAGAGGTATACAGAGTGAGATTTTCAACTGGGCGTGGATGGCTATTTCCGAAACTATGAGGAATATCGAAAAACGTTGAAAGGAGTTTCGAGGCCGATTTTGACCAAAACTAAAATGGCATCATTGGATTTTAGAAAAATCAATCATCCTGGTCTGGAATCGAATCCACTGATTTTGGAAAAAAAATCATACCCTCCGATCAGTGGCGCTAGAACATCGGAATTCCCCGAACGATCGGTGGCTCAAACGATGACGTTACGCCACGCGCCAGATAGCCGCACTCAACAAAGTATTTCTTGTTTACTCGTTGGCGACGGTCGTAATCTCAAGTTATGTTTTTGTTAGAACTTATGAATGGCCCTTTCGGGTCGTGTTAAGTGTTTGTTGACATTTCGTGTCTAATTTATTATATTAATTGGTAAACATTGGCTAAGCACTATCGCCCCATATGGGGTAATGAGCCGCCAACGGTCAAAAAAATTGTTCACCCTATTTGGGGTGATGCGCCGTTGAGCGGATTCGATAGTATTGCTAATAAGGATCAAATTCTGGGAAGTAATCATATATGGCAATCTTAAAAAAAAAGTGTAATATAAAAAAAAACTGATCAATATTCGTATTCGTAATTCGTATTCATGATAATTTCGTATGCTGAATACAGTGGGATTGTTGAGACATCAAATCCAGTGAATTATTGAAAACAATAAAATTTCATAATTTCAAATAAATTATGCCTCAATAGAACATAGTAACGTAGAAAAATAGTAATTTCATGAAAATCTGCTATTTCCTTAAGTTTGCCATCTATGATTACTTCCCAGAATTTGATTTCCAAAATCAGCTGGTTCGATTCCTGGCCAGGATTATAATTTTTTCTAAAATCTAATGATGCAGTTTTAGTTTTCGCTAAAATCGGCCTCGAGACTCCTTTCAATGTTTCTCGATATTCCTCATAGTTTCGGAGATAGCCATCCCCGCTCAGTTGAAAAATTCATGCTGTTTTTACTCAGAGCCAGTAGATATGCCAATCAAGTGGAAACTGTTTATCTTCAATCCTTATTTACTTATGATAATTCCATGTATGAGACAGTGTTTGGAAAAAAATTAAATAAAACACATTTTGTTTTCAAGTAATATATTTACAAAAACCTTTATAAAACATAATATTTGTGTCTATGTAGTGAGTATACAAAATAAAAATGCACGATAAAATCAAAAGCTATTGAATGGATTTTCATGCAGTTTTCACCAGCATATGGAGCGGGTCATGAAGAAGGTTTATGAACATACAATAATAACATACTACGCCGGCGTAACTGCGGGTGACTGCTAGTAACATTTAAAATAAATAACAAAACATATTCTTTTTTTATCAAAATCAATCAAAATCAAATAACTTATTTCAAGTAGGCCTGTCACAAGCACTTTTGAATTGTCAAAAGACAAAAAAAAAATTAAATAGCTAATATAAAAAATAGTTATGGTGTCTATGTTAGTATGGTGGTAAGTTTTGGTGTCTACAGTCCCAGTCACAAGACATAAAAACTTGTGAAAGTACCGTTATAACTAGACTTTAAGTATTTAAAACATGGCAGTAACATAAATAAACATACACATAACGTAACATTTTGAATATTATTTTGGTAGATACCAGGGTGCCGATTCTCGGTTTTAGAGATGGTGTCGAACTCGACAAAAATTTCTAATGACGTAATTTTTTCGACAAATTTTACTGAACTCTAACGTTAGCCTTCGATAAATGGCGAATTTGACATCCCCACTTTTATAATTTATCGAAAAAATGATGTCATTAGATATTTTTGTCGAGTTCGACACCATCTCTAAAACCGAGAATCAACCCCATGGTGTTAAAAAACACAAACATTTTCGTACATAACTATTTATAATGAATGTTTGAGTTACGTGATTACAGTGAGTATAAAAAACAAAAATGCACGATGAAATCAAAGCTATTGAATGGATTTTCATGCAATTTTCACCAGCATATGGAGCGGGTCATGAAGAAGGTTTATGAACATACAATAATAACATACTACGCAGGCGTAACTGCGGGTGACTGCTAGTAACATTTAAAATTAATAACAAAACATATTCTTTTTTATCACTAGACTGTAAGTATTTAAAACATGGTAGTAATATAAAGAAACATAAAGTAATATTGCGAATATTATTTTGGTAGATACATGGTGCTAAAAACACAAACATCTTCATACATAACTATTTATAATGAATGTGATTACAGAAGGTAGTATGAAATGTAAATTTATAAAAAATAATGCAACCTTGATTTTGAAAGTTTGTGCTATACAGCAGGACTATCATTTTTAGAAGTACATAGTAAAAAATGTAGTTTAAAAAAATCACAAGGTTTAACAAGTGGTTGCATGTAGAAGGATATCATCATCATCAGCTATTGTCATTTCCACTGATGGACATAGGCATCTCCCGCCGCCACTGAGCTCGATGTGAATCCATGAGGGAAATTGTGTGAGGTCTGACACAAGAAAGACGACGCCATGCTATCGAAACGAGGCCCTCATGCGAGGGTCCCGGTTCCTTTCAAAGTCCACTTTCACACAACAAATAAATTCACTCATGCGCACGTCTCCTTTTTCGCCCACGTATATGTTCACCTGGGAGTTCTGCTGCAGAATGCCAAATTCTCCAGCAATCCGGAAAGCAAACATATACGTCACACTGGACGCACTTAGAGTGAACCAATTTGGTTTTCTTCATACGATAGCAAATCACACATCTACTTCTACACTGGGAACCTTTCAAAACTTCAGGGTCATGGAGGATATCCCGCCTTAGCCTCATGAGTTCCGATATTGGCCGACTGATATCTGGTAGACGGAGGCGATGCCGTCTAAGCAGAGAATCAGCAAGTTCAAAACGAAACTCACGATGCCCCATAGGCTGGATATCGCGCCGTGCCTGACAACTCACATACATCACAAGTGCGTTGTGTATACTCACATTCATCAACCTTTTAAAAATCTTATGATACCATTTCAAGCCTCTCTTTCTCTCTAACAGATACATGGAGAGTTTTTGATCTTTGAGATCAACCCCCCCCCATGGATTTGTTGTAATCATTCACACACACAGGCTTCACTAGCATTTTACCGGCCTTAGTTCCACGGTAAGTATCGGGGCGGTGATAGGTAGATATAATATTCACCATTTTGGAGTCCATCCATGCTATGATGGACACGTCTCCACAATGGCGAGATATTATAGTCCCCTTACTCACCTTCCTCGATACTTTAGCGATGTCACTAGGGACGTTTCGACGGCATACACGAAGGGTTCCTAAGCAATCAAAGCCTAAACTCTTGAGGTATCGTGCTAGTGATGGACAATTGTAAAAATTGTCCATCACCACACAATGCCCCCGATGTTCAAGGCCTTGAAGAAGCTCAAGAACCACTTTGGTGCTTTTCCCCCCTAGGTTGACTCCAAGCGAAGAATCACAACCAGGCCCATCAGATTTCCCCGTATAGATTTGGAATCGAGCCATATAACCGGTGTTGGACTCGCACAGTTCATATGACTTGATTCCAAATCGGGCCGCCTTTGACCTTATTGTTTGGATCCACGACAAGCGGCCCTTGAATAAGGTCAAAGACTCATCGATGGAAATGTTAGGACCTAGGTTGTAGAGAGATTCGAATTTCTTTCCGAGGTGTTCAATTATAGGCGCCACCTTACGCAGCTTGGCCGACAATGTTACTGAAGAAGAATCTCCATTAGGCGACGATGGCTGATTCGCCTCAGCGGCATTGTCAACAAAATGAAGAAACTTATTCAGTAACAAATACCGATTATAGGATATCAAACGCTTAAACCCCGATAATTGGAGAATGTCGTTTGATGTCCAATAATCTTTCATCGACGTTCGCTGGTCGATAGCCATATACATGTACACCGCGAAAAGAACCATTATCTCGTCTTCATCGGTGTCAGTCCACGAATGAAGGCGAGATGATGGTTTCAAAGTCCCATTCAATCGCTTGGCCTCAATCGTCTGCTTGGCATACCGGTTGGTTTCGAGAACAATCAACCTTATGATGTCTTTATCCCATATGTCGATAAAGGCATCATAAGGTGTATCGTAATCTTTGAGTGGGCCAGGAGTAGGTCCTGAGAACTCCTCACGAACACCCCTAAACGACTCAAAGTCCGAAACCCACTGGAAGTCAGGCGACGTACCTAGTAGGAGGTCAGCTGCGTCGTCCATACCTGTATCTACATCAGCAACAAGTTTCCTAATGGGTTCTTCTAACTCTTCCATATTGATGTCCTTCCCTGCAGGGTCGAACTCGTCATCGTAGTCGCTATCTAAGTCGCTCCCGATATCATTACGCCTAGCTGTCCTCCTAGACGTTGCCGCCAATCCCGAAGTTGATGGGCGAACATCAGCTTCAGGGGTAGTGACGGTTATGTCAGATGTGACGCTAGGCGTGAACGATAGAGAAAGCGCATTAGATATCGGCTGCTCAGCGGCGGTGTTCGGCGGCTCCATCTCGTTCTCCTGCTGCAGCTCGGGCACCAAATCTTCAACCCACCGCGTAACGTGCCAAGGCGCCTCCTCCATTAGTTCCTCGGTTTCTCCCTCCGACATATCCAATGCGTCCACCCGTTCGATTACATCGAAACTGCAAGCAAGTTGACTTTATAAAAATATAACTTAAATAAACACGTATGTACTAAAAAGTCTAATATAAATAATATTAACTTACCGGGGAGGCAACTCGGGCTTTTTTTGGATACGTCTGACGCGTCCTCCAGGGGTCTGCTCAACATGCACAGCTCCGTTTTCCACGTGCATGGAGCCACCTGGAGTCGCCGAAACCGGGAACGCATGAAGTTGGCTAAACAAATAAAAATACAAATTGCTTCACTGAAACTATATTTATAGAATAATTAAATATAATTTGAAAAAAGTACTTACCGCGGCGGTGGGGAAGGGGACAAATTAATGTCGCGGGGTTCTCCGCTAATGATGCCCATAATTAGGGCGCGACGGGCAGAGGGCTGCCTGGGCGGACCCCGCTCGGACGGAGCTGGGGTCACGCTCCGTGACCTCGTGGATGACATAGACCGAAGTCTGGCCATGCTAAAACAATAAGTAACGTATTAATTAATGACCCTTGGTATGCTCCTAAAATATATCCACTTTTTTTTTATTTGTTATAACATTTTCAACATTAAGTATTCATTATTCCATTAAAAATAATTATATGAAAATAATAATCATAAATAATTCGAAGTATAAAAATTAAATTTCAATTAACTTTTTTTTCACTTAGTACTTTTTTTTGTTACTGTCATGGCGCTCAAGGACATTCCCGACTTTGAGTTTTGTGTTTACAATAGCGATCATAATTTTGAATAGTATCTGTAGTTATTGGCCATATTATGTTCGTAGATAAATAAACTAGATACTTATGTATGTTTCAAATAGCAACAAAGAATATTTATCGTAAAAACATTACAGTTTACGGCAGACATCAATGCAAATTTTAGTACATTACAAAAGTTTCGTTACTTTTTCACTGTATTATTGATCACTTTTTGATAAACTATAACTCAATACAGAATCTACATTTATTTCTCAGTAATTATGTAAAATTCCAATAAGATTACTTACCGTTTGCTCCTTGCATTCATTTTTAAAGCTGCCGCCTCTCGTAATAAATTTCGTCGGATTGGCGCCAGAACTTCGCGTCACCACAGACGTCATTTTTTTTAATTTTTTCATTTGTTTTCACTGTTCCACTAGTCGAATATTATTAAAATCGATAGAGAACGAACTAATCCGTCAAATAATACCAAAAGACAGGGTTTCTAATGCAAAAAAATTATAAAAATCAACGTCCAATGAGCGACTGTCTGTTGTGTACAGAGGGTGTACGTAAGGCGCTCGGGGCGTTTTCGCTAATGTACAGATGGTGTTCATAAGGCGCTCGGGAGGTTAAATGAGCACACAGCGTTTATTTAGAGTACGTGACACGTTTTTCTTTTGTGAATTAGTGTTTTAGAAGGATTACGGACTAAATTGAGTGGGTAAATGTGATGTGAAGTGACGAGTTTTGAATGTTGACGTAACGCTCCGGAGGTGGATCAGCATTCAAATACGGTGAGACATGATGACTGCTCGTCATCATCATCTGTATCCTCGAACGACGAGAGCATAGCTTCACATCCGCCCAACAAAAGACAAGGTCACGTAAGTACAAACAAGTCCAGACTTGTTCGGCCACTCGTGTAGAGACAAATTCAAGAAGAAGTGTTTATTTCAAGTTATTTAACTACCTAACTTACCAGGAGGTAAGTTAGGTAGTTAAGCTAACAACGAGAAGGCTATCTGACTCCACTTACATGAAACTTTTTGAGAAAAAACTTCATTGTCTATTGCGGTGAAGTTTTAGTATGGAGCTGGATGAAAGACAATTAGATGTAACACACTTTCAAAGAAAGATTAAAAGTATATCTAGATATCCAAAATTTAATCAATTTGTATGACATTTTTTTTACAAAACCCCGTACAATATAAATACAGCAATAATAGCAATACAGCTATTACTTGTTTTATAGGTCTAAAAGTTAATGATGGATTGTATCATTTTAACAAGACCAAAAAAGTTTATAAGTTTCAACTGATTGATTGACTGATTTATATTCCAACAATATTTTGGAATTGAGACAATAATTAAGATTAACATTACAGGATTTGCTTAAGTGGGTGTCGGTTACCCTAATTATGTTCATTTTAACACATATTTTGAAAAGATTTCTATTATTTGTGGTCCACCAACCTCGGACTCATAATTATGTGTTTAGTTAGGAGGCTTTGCACCCTTTCAAAGCTTCTTTAGGTGGATTTAAGGTCCAGCTGATTAAACAAGTACAAACAAAATCTATTTGAATAGCTGATCATTCAGAACATTTAGAGGGGTTGTCTTAAGGACCATACTCATGTGGGGCAACCACAGGGAGCAAGCAATCATATTTTGAAATTAATCACAACTTGCCATGTTCCATTTATAAAGGAAGCTGTCCTTGGTATCTAGTCAAACATGTTATTAGAAAAGTTTGCAACCCCAACAAAAGAAATAATCTTTTAGTTAAACAAAGAAAGAGCTAAGTTGACCCATTGACCGTATAGTTACCTAATTCGAGTTTACTAGGTCAAATGTTTTTAATACTAATTCAACAGTGGCTTATGTCCTGTATTTGACCGCGGAGGTCTCAACTCAAATTGCCAGTGAAACATTTCCAAGAAATGTAACCGGTTATAAGTTCACAAACAACTGTTTAGTGAAAATAGACATTCATTTATTAATTACTATGCTGAATTTCAATTACCAATTGCACAGACATACAGGAGGCTCCTCCTTGTGATCTATATCTAACAACAAAATGCTGCTGTTAACAGCTGTTGTATTTGGCCTATCTATGGCCCCATTATGTTTTTTAAAGTACAACTGGGTTGCGGAAACCCTGTGAGAACAATGTTTCTGTATAATTGAGTACCTGAACGATTGTTCCTGATTATTCAGGATCGTACAGTACTCGGTTCTCAGGTTGCGGAAACGCTGAGAATATTGGAAATTATGGGGCATCACATAAATTATCACGAGTCTACTTGAATCTTCTGTTTAAGCAGAATATATTGGCCTAATAAAACTGTTACCCTATACACCCATCAAAATTGGGTATAGCATTATTTTCTTACAGACATTCAAATACAATTAGGTCCGCACTCATAAACATAAATATCAATATTAACGACCTTAACTTTTATTATTTTGACAGATTCAAATTATCAAAAAGGGTCATAATTCTGTTGATAGTACATTCTACTAACGCCAGAGTGCGCCAAATGCTTCTCACTCCTCGATTTGCAAGCGAGAGCCAGAGCGGGAGCCACTTCCGATAAAGAACCTGCGGAAGGTCTTAAATCGGACTACAGGCAAGTACTCTGCAGAGGCGTACAAAATTCCGATAAAGAACCTGCGGAAGGTCTTAGATCGGACTACAAGCAAGTGCCTTGCACAGGCGGTCAAAATTCCGATAAAGAACTTGTGGAAAGTCTTAAAATATTGGATTACAGGCAGGTGCTTGGCACAGGTGGACAAGTTATCCCCCTAGCTTGGAAAATTAAGGGTGGGCTGACCAAGTCTCTCTCTCTCTAAACTCTAGAGTAACAAGACTTGTTAATAAAAAAAAAAAAAAAGTAGCTGGCGGACATCTACTTTTACAACAATATAAAGCCCTAATTAAAAGATGGTGATCCAGTGGGATACCAATCAAATTAACCCTGAAATACTGTAAGTGTACAAGCTGATAAAGATTTCAGGCTAAATTGTTTTGAGAAAACAAACTAGATTATAGAACTATTTGCCTGCATAAATCTACTATTTCAACTTACTGAGCAACAGCTTAGGTAGATATCTCAAGACTACTGTTATTCAGAATGTTCTGGAAGCTATTTCACTTGCTAAAGCTTGCAGTACAAAAATTGCCAATAGTGTACACTACAATATTACTGTTCTGTTTTTTATTTTATTATTTGACTTAAGAACTCTGCATATCCAGGTTCTTCGTTTGAGATAGCTAGGCGAATAGCTCTAATATTATTGCTATAGATATACCAAGTTACAGAGCTCTTGATCTCGTGCAATCTCATGATCTCACATCAGATTGAGATTATTAGAAAATAGCCCTGAAGATCTTACTTCTATCAGATATGAAATCAGTCTTTGTCCAAAATTTTGGTATATAAACAGAATCAAAATCACACAGACAGTAAGGTTCGTTTGTTGCGGAAACATCAATACCTGTCTACCCTGTTAGAACTGTCGGGAAATAGAAAAAGCACAGACAACACTGTCACAAATTTATTCCTCTATCAGGAAAATTAAAGCTAGCTTCACAAGTTGGGAATATAGCATTACTTTTAAAGTTGCTAATATTAGAGCCCTACTGGGCAGTTATAACAAGTTAGCTATTATAGTCTCAAGAAGCTACTAGTTCAAGCAATACTTGACAGGGAAAACTGATAGAGTTATAAAATGTATCAGAAGTTTTACTATCAACCAGTAAACAAGATTGATGACACCAACCCCAATGCTTATTTATTGCAGTTAGATTTATAAATATTTGTCTTCATTGGTTATACCTTTAGAAGACATAACTTTATCCTATCTATATCTATATATATATAAAAATGAAACCCGTTTTCCGTTGTCACGACATAACATGAAAACGGCTTGACCGATTCGGATAATTATTTTTTTGTTGTGTTTCTAACCATCGGGACCAGGTTTTAGACCGGGTACTTCCTCTGTGCGACGCCGGGACGGGCCGCTAGTTACAGGATAAAGATTTAATTTAGAATTATCTCCTAGTACCAGGTACCTCTATCAATTAATTACTATTTTGATTTCTGAAGAAGTTACTAATCAGAAAGGAACATTACAAATTTTGTTACAGTAAGATTTTATGAAAGGTCTTAAAAACTTTCTTTAAACCTATTTATGTTTTAAAACAGTATTATAATTAATCATCATAGCGTTTGTATTTATCACCAGCAGATACCAAACAGGTCTTCAAACAACGCTGCGTCTTAGGAAAGCACATAATATGACTGTTTTGCATTCTAACAAAACAGGTATTATGTGTTGAATAAGACGCAGCGTTGTAGCAAGTCTCTTGCTGGTACCTTGAAGACTCTATGAAGTTGACAGCGTCACTGTCAAGCATCTTTCACGGAGAGAAAAGGATGCACGCTGGTGAAAGAAGGAGACAGGTATAGTACCATGGACAATTTGGTAAGTTTTTAACCTCAGATAATCAATTTAGGGCGAATTTACAACAGCTTTCTTCAAACAAACAACGCTGCGTCTTATTCAACACATAATACCTGTTTTGTTAGAATGCAAAACAGTCATATTATTTATCTGTATTATGTTTATGTCTATGAAAACAATATTATTAAAATATTTTTTTTCGGTTATTTCTTTTTGCGTATATTAGACAGGGTTCAATGACAACATTGTCCAAGATAAATAAATAATACTAATGACATAAAAAAATACAAAAAAATTAAAGAAGACCGTCTGGTTATAATTTGGCGCAGCAAATGGAGTAGGGCTGTGCATTGTTTTTAAGAGAAAAAAAATCTAAATAGACAGCTTGGAGTTTCAAGAGCAATTGAAGGAACAAGTTAGTTTTTAGTTTTAGTCAGTCAAAAAAAAAATTGCAGTAGGTGAATTACTTAGTCTCTGCCTACTTCCATAAGAAAACAGGCATCTTGTTGATGCATGCATTTAATGAGAAGTAAATCTAAACATGACAAGATATAATAAGTAGGTATAACACATCATGACATCACACCTTATAGACGTGTTATTGCATTTCAAGGGCATTGGACTATGTTGAGTCTGTTCAAATACTGTTAATAATAAAACCATGTATGAGGCTGAACTTGACATACTGCTTAAAAATAATTCGAAAAAGAAAAAGATTTTTATTCATCCTGTGGCTCTTTTATTTATGCAGTGATATGCCTAACATGTCCATTGCATAAGAATCAAATTAGGATATTATTATGACTCATTTTGTTTTTTATTAGAACACATCATTTCATGTTACAGGTTTCAAAAAAAGCTCTCATAATTAAAAATATATGTATAAAAAAAACAGAGAAGTACAACCGCAAACATTTTCTTGATAGATTTTTAATATTTAAAGATTTCAATAAAATTACCATTCTTGGCCCCCAGGATGTTTAATCTGTTTTCTCTTAGATTTAAAACAACGGGACGGGCTGCTAGTATCTAATAATGTTATAAAAAGTTTGTATGTTTGTTTATAAAGTATTTTTAGCTAAATATTCTAGAAATTCTGGTATTTTAGTATTTATCTCAGGTTTAAGCAAACCCTATTTGAAAATTCTTGCTCCTGCAATTGGAGAATCTTACGCTATTTATTATTTAAAATGGCACCTGTGCAAACCCAGGGCGGATCACTAGCACATTACCTAATAACTTTTAACATTACAGCTATTTGTTTACACAATTAGTACAATAGTACCAATACAAATAGCACCTCTCTTGGACATCAGATAAGTATGCAGTTTATCATAAAATGCCCAGCAAGTTTTGCCCGAAAGCTTATCTCGCACTTTATGTAAACATCAGCATCCATTTACAAAGATAATACTTACCAGGATCGGCGCAGTTCGAAAGTTTCGTAATAAGCCCGTCGGCATAGTAATTATCCAGCACATAGTTCGGCTCGGTAAGTTTTTCAAATAATAACTTTATCTTATTGTGTATCTTAACGCATTCCATCTTGGTGTTGGTTTCACTGCACTTAACATCAAGAAATACACTTTACTGTAAAGTAATCGAGCTGGAGAGTAGGTATTTAACCAGCTAATATGCAACTACAACGATTTTACATAAAATGCGGTCTCAAACACAACAAAACATCTTGAAAAGGTGGTCCCATCCACAGACTACTTAGAGATACTACGTATCAGACTGCCAACTTCGGAACAAAAATTTTCGCCGTAGGCTTTTGACAGCTTTTGAGTTTTAATGGTGTATGACGTTTGTTTTTTTTTTTAATCACTGTTGCTCAATGGCAAAGGAATAATCGTATACAGCCTAAACACCGTATTCGATATTGCTATATTACTGAACTTTTCTGAAAATTAATTTTGGGAAAAAAATTAAATAAAAAAACAATTACATATAAAACATTTATTTTTCAATTTCCTTTTCAATTTTTCGATTGCTTGATTTTGCATCGTAGGCAAATAACGAAAATCATTAAATAAATGTAAAATTATCATAGTAACAGTTCATTATTGTAAACCTTTTGACACAACATTATTTTTAAGAGCTACTATCACTGTACCGAAACACCTCACTGCACCTTTGGATGGGTAATTTACTATTTTGTTACTGCCGTATATTCTTGATGGTTTATCAATCGCCTCTTTCCAAAACGATGGTGAGCTGATTTTTCTACAACTGCTATTCTCTAGATTTTCACATGTCTTCCATCTGCATAATGAGCTGGAAAAGAAGAAACACTACGTTTATTATAAGAAATATTATGAACCTCGGACCCACTCCAATGAATGAGGTGGGTGCTTTTATGTAATAAACAGTTATGAAATTATTATGTATTCAGTAAAACATATTATTTTATCATGTAACTGTATAATAAATTATCTTAAAAAGATCTATTAAACTAAAGGAACAATATATCTCTGACTCCTACCACGCTGGCGCTGTTAAAATTTAGCAACCATACTAAATAACAATTTAGGATGCAAAACATATATTTTATACTAGCCATCACCAGCGGCTTCGCCTGCGTTTATGATGAAAATTAGACAGGAATTTAATCCTGGGATAAAAGGTATCTGTGAAGTTCTTAAGATGTGATGTGCTTAAGAACAACAAGTGAGACGAAGGTTACGACAAGAAATAAAGCTGAAGCATTTTAAATTACGTTTGTAATAATAATAAATCCTAATACAATATTAAATATATGTTTTTGACACACAAGTTATTTTTCACAATCTAATTACCATGGCAACCAATGCCATAGACGAATGTTAATAAAGAATAAGAAGGTATGTATGTAGTACATACTTCACACCCTCGGAAGTTTTAAGAATTTTTGGTTAAATTCTTAAGTCCCATTCTGGAACTTAATTCCTTTAGTCTTGGCCCAAATAGCGGCTTGGTGAATAAGTCAGCGAGTTGGACTTCGCCAGGAACTTGTTTGACACTGAACTCTTCATTGCTTACACATTCTCTAACAAAAAAGTGTTTTATTTTTATATGCTTGGTGCGCTTGTGGTATTCATATTTTGGATTATGCGCTAAGAACACTGCCGACTTGTTGTCTATGTTTAGAACTGGCTTTTCTGTTTTTGTGAGATCGTTAAACAATTGATTCAGCCATAGTATTTCTTGAGCTGCTTCGCTCGCTGCTATAATTTCAGCCTCCGTTGACGAAATGGAAACTGTAGTTTGCTTTTGGCTTCTCCAGCTTATAGCGGCGCCAGAGAATAGGCATACCACACCAGAAGTTGATCGCCCAGTTGACTGGTCTCCTCCGTGATCTGCATCGCTGTAGCAGACCAAGTGCGGCGTTGACACCTTCGTAAATATTAAGCCCTTATCTTGGGTCCCTTTCAGATATCTGAAGATGCGCTTAACTAGCATCACATCTTCCTTTGTAGGTGCTTCTAGATGTCTTGAAGCGACTCCAACAGCGTAGGAAATATCAGGCCTCGTACCTACGGACAGATAGGCCAAAGCGCCTACGGCTTGCCTATATGGAAAAATCGACTTCATGTTTTCATCCGCTACTGGAACATTATCTTTGATCATGGGTGATGGTGCTGACTTGCACTGAGACATTCCATATTTTTCTAGGATTTTCTTGATATATGACTTTTGGCATAGAGATATGGAGTCTTTTTGCACGTTTATTTCCATTCCGAGGAAGTAAGATGCAGGTTTGGTCGTTATTTTGAATCTAGCTTTTAGTTCCTTCAAAAACTCGTCACCTGCTGTCGTTGAGTTGTGCGCTACAAGTCCATCGTCCACGTAAAGAGCTATAGCGACCTTTGATTGACCTTTAGTTCGCACGAATAGGCATGGATCTGCTTCACTCTGCTTGAATCCAGTTTTCAGTAAAAACTCTGCTATGCAGTGATTCCAACAGCGTGGCGCTTGCTTCAATCCATAAAGACTGCGTTTTAATTTACAGACTCTTTTAGTTCCGTCACGATAACCTTCAGGCTGTTTCATATATAGTTCTTCCTTAACTTCACCGTTTAGGAAGGCGGTCGTTACGTCAAACTGTGTCAGTTTCAGGTTTTCACGAGTAGCGACAGCAAGCAGTGAACGTACAGTGCTCAGACGAACCACTGGACTGAACGTTCTGTCGTAGTCCACTCCAGGTATCTGGGAATAGCCTTTGATGACCATTCTGGCCTTGTACCTCTCGACGGTACCGTCGGGGTTCATTTTTAATTTAAATACCCATTTACAAGGTAGGGCTTTACGTCCTTTGGGTAGCTCGACCAGATCCCAAGTTTGGTTGTCCTTCAGTGAGCGTATTTCACTTTTCATTGCTTCTTGCCATTTTTCACTGTCTGGGGATTCCATAGCCTCTTTGAAAGATTCAGGTTCCTTCGGTTTATGAAGATTTTCGACTTCTTCAGCTGCAGCCAAAATGAAATCGTCATACCTTTTTGGAGCTGTAATGGTAGACCTGTCTCTCAAAGTTCGAGGTGGAGTTGAAGTTGAAGCATGTGGATCAATTGTTTCATTAAGATCTTCTATATCAGAAGGTTCATCATCATCGACAAAGTTGTGGGAACTGGAAAGAGATTCGTACTCGCTTTCATTTAAGTTTTGAGGTTCCGATTGTTGAACATCTTCAGTGCTGTTGACTGAGTTTGGTTGCAACGTATCGTCGAGATCTTCGTCTTCCGTGTCGCCAATGTCGTTAAGTGATGTGACGTCTCCATCTTCATTGTCGTCAAGCTGTATTGTTACTTGCTTACGTGGTAGTCTTGACGGTTTTGAAGGTTCGGAGAAACTGTCATTGTTGAAAATATCGGTGATGTTGTTTTTGTTTGTGTTGTCGTAAAACATGGATTTCATCACACGGATATCCTTCGATATTACCACTTTGTTTTTGGATGGTAGAAGAATCTTGAACGCTTTTGATGTTTCAGAGTAGCCAACAAACATGCCAGGAATAGCTTTTGGTGCAAATTTGTGACCATTAGTGCCTTTGATGAGAACAAAAGTTTTGGAGCCAAATATATACAGGTGGTGAATGATAGGTTTTCTACCAACCCATAGTTCAAATGGTGTTTTGTTTTCTATAGCACTGTTTAAGTTCCTGTTAGACAAGTAGTTCGCTGTCATGATTGCTTCTCCCCAGTACTTTAGTGGCGCGTTTGCGTCAATCATTAGGGCTCTTGCTTTTTCAACCAGGGTACGATTTTTCCTCTCTGCTAATCCATTTTGGTGAGCTGTGTGCGGGGCACTAAGTCTTCTTTGTATCCCGCAGCGTTTCAGATAAGCGTCGAAATCCCTGTTGATGTATTCGGTGCCATTATCGGATTGTAGTACCTTGAGTTTGTTTCCCGTGTACGTTTCTGCTAACTCTTTGAACTCTTTGAATTTTTCTAAGACTTCGCTCTTGCATTTCAGCAGGTAAACTCGACTGTATCGGGAGTAATCGTCGATAAATGTGACGAAATACTTATTTCCGCTTATTGTGGGCGTTCGGATAGGTCCACAAACGTCAGAGTGAATAATTTGTAGGCGTTCTGTCGTTCTTTGAGTTGTTTTCACGCGAGGAGCTGGTACTCGGTGCATTTTCGCTTGAATGCACGCTTCACATTCCGGTAATGTTTCTTTAGGATTAAAATGCAAGCCAATTATGTTTTGATTCTGAAGTGCTAATTTCAAGTCTCTAGGGTTCATGTGCCCTAATTTCTTATGACAATCTTCGATGTTAGACGATTCCGTTTTTGTGGTGATTGGAAGTGTTTCATCATCATCAGTGGTCAGATTGTAGCACTCATGCTTAATTGGTTTTAGATAATAGAGACCGTTTTCTTTGTAGGCAGTGAGAGTAATCTTAGCCTTTGGGTTGTTTATTATCGCCTTATTTTTTGTGAATAGAACTGTACATCCAGCTTCCGTTATTTTACTGACAGATAGTAGATTGGTGCATAGGCAAGGTACGTATAGTGTATCTTTCAGGTGTGTGATTGCATCACCACTGCCATTTTTTGTAGTAAAAGAGACTGTACCTTTCCCTTCAATCTCTGCAGTGTAGTCTTCAGTTGCGAAGTTGAGTTGGCTAGATGTTTTCTCAATGTTCTTAAATAGGTCTCGTTGGAAAGTCATGTGTGAGGTACAGCCGCTGTCCACAATCCAAATGCTGTCTTCAGGCTTCTTATTTTTTGTTAGAAGACACTGCTGCGTAGCAATGTGGTTTTGGTAAGATTTAGAAGAATTTTGTTTTTGTGTTTGCGGTTTCCCATTATTTTTCTTCTTCCAACAGCTAGAACATATTTTGTGTGTTTTTTGTTTAAAAATGTTACCTCTTTTTTTACATATTCTGCAGGACGCATATAGGGCTTCTTCTTGATATGAAGATCCAGGGTTATCGTTGTCGGTCATGTCATTGTTATGACGGGCCTGAAACTCTTCGAGTATTTTTGTCTTAAGCTCCTCAGGCTTAGGAAGAGTATCACGCGTTTCAATTGCAACTCTGAAGTTCTCATATTCCTTGGAGAGACTGTATAACATCATTATTGTTAACAAGTCTTCATTTATAATAACGTCCATGTCAGCCAGCTTGTCAACAGTGTCCATAAATGTATTCAAGTGTGCTCGTACATCTTGATTTTCTAATTTAGTTAGGATCAACTTTTTAAGTAGGGTCGCTTTGCGCGCAGGTCCCTTACTGGCATAAGTGTTCTTTAATTTTTCCCAAACTTCTTTTACAGTGCCGCAGTTTTTTATTTGTTTAAGCTCGGACGGAGCAATAATAAGGATGAGCTCAGATTTCGCTAGTCGATCCTTTTCTTTTTCATCGGCATTTGCATCTGCAGTCAAGGCATTCTCAACATATTTAAATAATTTATGTCGTACTAGGACGGCTTCGGCTTGAATTACCCAAGTGTCGTAATTATCCTTCGTAAGTGGATCGATTTTTATGTTCGACATTTCGACTTGGTATTCGAAATTACAGTTTCACCTCTGCTACCATGTGAAGTTCTTAAGATGTGATGTGCTTAAGAACAACAAGTGAGACGAAGGTTACGACAAGAAATAAAGCTGAAGCATTTTAAATTACGTTTGTAATAATAATAAATCCTAATACAATATTAAATATATGTTTTTGACACACAAGTTATTTTTCACAATCTAATTACCATGGCAACCAATGCCATAGACGAATGTTAATAAAGAATAAGAAGGTATGTATGTAGTACATACTTCACAGTATCCTATTATGTTAAAATAATCTGAGTAACAAACATCCATCTATCCTAACAAACTTTGTTAGAAGTAAGATTAAGAAAGCAAGAAGTAATGATAGCTGATGTTTTATCATAATATTTACCTTTTATACTGCCGAATTGTTGTTCCACTTAAAATCTCATCTTCAGTAAACAGGAAAGGATAGGCGCTGCCGAGACTTGGACGAGATTTAGACGTAATGAACTTCTTTTCGAAGTGCTTTGACAAAAAAACTGATTCGGAAGTTGTTCAGGTGATAACGATTGCAGTCTTACAGATCATCACGGTTTAGTTTAGACACTTTAACCACACAGCGAGTCTTTTCTCATTACACGGGAAATGATGCCAAATAGCGTCCTGTCGCGAAAATTTACAAACAGAGCACTCGTAATACATTTTGCAAACAGTAAAAGTAATAGTAGACAGACTGGGGATTTATTATTACAGAAAAAGCGGACAGGATAAACAATAAAGATCAATATTAGCACAGCAGTAATGTCAGACACACGTCATATGAAACAAAAATAAATGGCGGCCTACCAGCGCCTGCGACGGCCAATCAGAGACGACCACAAACGTCAGTCATCATTAAAACAATATGGCGCTACGTCGAGCGTTTCGTTGTATGAAGATTATCAGCCGTGGTCCCATCCGCCTTCGTAATTGACCAAATGACATTGACACTCGTGACAACCGTGATAACAGATGACCATCGACAACTTCATTCGCTTTTTTATAGTGAAGAGAAACACAAAATCGACTAAAATAAGCCTTCTAAAACACGCCATTGTGGCACTGTGAGTCGAGTCACTCCGTGATTTTGAATTTCCGTTCATCGTTCTTGCAAGGATTTTATTAGTTATTGTAAGTTGGGAAAGAAACTTTGTAGAACGAAAGGTGAATTACTCCAATTATTTTCAAACATAATTTACTGCTTGTTGCATAATTATCTTCAGATCAACGAAAATCATTTTACAAGTTATTGCGTGTTGATAACTGTCTAAACCAAGTTTCTTTAATAAAGTTTCCTGTTTGATTGGGAACATGCACAGGAAGGAACCTGTGACCCTGTGACAGACACATGTCACAGAAATTGTGGATTGGGGTATTAATGTGTAGACGTCTGTACATGCATGGTTAACATGCGAATCTATGATCATGATGATGAAAATTAATTTTAGTCTATGGTTGTTGGATGATGATTGTTCTAGAATTGTGACTTGTGACGCTTCTGTCAAATTTTATCTGCAATCCGCAAGACAACTCGCTGTCTGATCGTGAAATTGAACTGAAAAATTGTGCGAAGACTGTGTATTTAAAACGAGTGTATTACTCAATTCCTTGCAAAGTGACAATAGGTGTGTGTTTTTTTGGTAGTGCGTGAGATGCCTTTGAGAGGAAGAAGTTTCGTGAGTTCATGTTATATGATATCTTATTTCCTTCCGATTTGTGTAGCGATGTCGTGCGCAGCGTTGCTATATCATGCATGTGTCTAGCATTGCTTTCGTCCGGCGTCCGGGTTCCTGGAGTGGCCCTTGGCTGTAGTTAACATCCATCTGCATTATTGACATACTAACCTAATAATATGGCATATTCATGTGTAAAGTACTGTGACGATTGCATCGATGAGTTTCAGTTTTGCTTGCTTACAGTTGCAGCACATTTTTGGCACTCTCCCAAGTGTAGTATCCTTGACTGTGTAATAACTAATATAATAATCAACATTAATTTGGGCTGCTCCTGAAGGTGTTGCTAGAGGTCTGATATGGTGGTCTTCCACAGGACGGTTGACGCGTGCCTGCTATAACACAAGTGTTCCCGAGTGCCTCCTAACAGCCTGCTTTTGAGGTTAGTCACATATTTTGTCTCTCTGCTGTAGATAAACCAATATTTGAACAAGAATTGGTCAATCATTTTGTGGGGTTTGCACTTGATTTGTTTGTGAAAATTGTGGTGTCCTAACCATAAATTGTGCTTAATAATGCGTTTGCATTTTGTGCCAAAATTGTGATGTCCTTTTTTCTGTGCTCGAAAGCCAAGTTTTCAAACCATGAAGCGTCAAATATTGATGTGTCTACATGTATAATTATTTGTACACTGCTCTGTTTGGTGGCAGTTGCTACTGGTGTAATGTTGGAAGATATATTGTGTAATGTAAATAAATTATATTTTATGGCTCTATTTTAGGCATATCTGCTGTTAAAATTTTATGTTCCAGATTTAAACTGTGTTTAAAATCTAAAGAACTTTTTTAAATTACTATTTATCTAGTGAAGTAAATAGCACAATTTTATGTTTCCAAAAACTTGTTTCAAAGATGATAAAATTATATGGAAGTACAGCAATGACATAATAAAAAAATTCTTTTCCCTTTTTGAAACTACAACTTACTCAACATCTTCAAATAAGGTTGTGTTAAAATTATATGCAACTAGAAAGTATTCTGAACAAATTTTAAAGTATCCATATGAGAGAAAGTAAAGTCACACTATGACAACAGAAAATAGAATAACATTTTATTATTTACAACATTGTAACAGTTTTGACTAAATTCTTTTGGTGTCTAGCCAAATCATTAATGTCTTAAAAATTCTTTGATTTATTCAGATTTTGAATATTTGAGAATAACATTTTGTCATTTGTAAATATTATTTTTATTGAATTGCTGAAAATCTGTGAAAAACATGATTTCTAACAATGTTTCTGTATTTATTTTTCTCATTTCAATTTTTATTTTAAAAATACAAACTAGCTATTGCAATCTATAAAAAATATTCTGCCATAGATGAATAACAGAAGTAACTGGAAAGGGCAATAAAATGCTTAGCTTAGTTTACGACTGTTTATGGTTTTATGTTTTTTACTGCAATCCAAGAATATATAAAGGACAACACCATTCCTTGGACTTACATAGTTTCTATTTATGGAACAAATATATGATGTAACATAGACAAGGTATATGTAATGTTTACTCTAAGCCTAGGGCCACTCGCGGGACTTATCTTATCACCATGACCCCGGAACATAAAGGGCTATTGACGGACACCGTGGATTTTAGTCAGCACAAGTCTGACAGTCCCTCCTGCCCTGCCCGGGGTGGGAGGACTCATTTGATGATTTTAACATGTAAAAAAAAAGGTTAGGGCCACACTTGTCTGGCTTTATCATAGTTTCATAATCAACTAAAATTAATTTTCTATAGTTAAAAGTTAGAATGTTTTTCTGGACTTGATAATTTTATATCACTGCAATACAAATATTTGGTATCAAGGTCATGTTAAGGTCAATATTACCAGTTTTAGTAAAATATTCATTTTTGCACTTCTTATCTTAGATAAAAAACTATGCAATGTTTCATTACCATGCCTAGCATAGATCATTCTATTTTTACAAAAATCCAATAGAATATTTATTCTATGCGTCCTACGTCGCACAATTGTCCTCCAGTCAATAGTTACAACATATTTATGGGAACATCCATACAGCTGGGCACGCCTCGCCCAACTTTATTTATACTCTGACTAAACTGATTGACATTTATTGCTACCTACACAAGTATTCTCTACTAATAATAAATTTCGTTACCACAGCCATATTTGCGCGTTCAATTCTTGATTGGTTCTTTACTCCTATTTATCTATAGGAATCAATGGATTGTAGATTTACAAAAATCAGATAAGTATAAGCTTCTTCAGGCTAAGGGGACAAACATTTTTGGTAAAATTTGTTTGTACATGATATAAAGTCCTTCAGATTGTCGCGCTTTCCCGTTATTTGAATGAAATTCGAAATTCGTTTTTTTTTTCATCCAAGTTATCTAATACTCTACAGCAATGTACGTAACCGTCATTAGGCCGTAATAAAATAAAATGAAAGTAATAATTGTACAAATCACGACATCCACTGACGTCATGTTCCGACACTCGGAGAATTAGGTTGGGCTAACATTTTTGTGTCAGGCACACTCGATTAACTGTTATTAGGATATTTACATACGCAACTACCTACGTCCGCAGACGACACGATTACTGTTTTACACGCTACATGCCATGTGTGTTGACTGCGTTATGATATTATATCGTACATTTCTATCAGATAATAGTTGCCAAGTCAATAATCGATCAGTTAATCACCCATAAATATGCTTAATTGTCCCACTATATTTTTTATCAGGTTACCTACAGATTGCAGGTTCTTTTACTCTCCCTGACTGGCATGGACAAGATTGAAGATTTATCTGGATTCTGTACAGAAATTCAAAACGCGCCTATAAAATTGTTAAGTGACTACTTATTTTACTAGGTTTATATTTAGTGAGTCTGTTTCGTGCGTAAACGCATTCGGACAAGACATGAACGCTTCTTGTTCTTCATTAGGATGTAACTTACTGCCGCTCGTACTAAATATCGGGTTTAACGTATTTTAATCCAGGTTGTAAACTATATGTTCGCCAAACATTCATCCGTCTGCCTTCCATAAGAAATTCAATTATTCAATGATACTTTGAAAATATCACCTTTCCTTTAGATTAAAACATTGGCCGTCTTTCCACAGAAAGTTAAACATCTGTCGAACTTGTCAAAAATTACTGTTAACTGCAAAACCGCATTTGACGTCGTCTTGCAGATACATTTTCTTAGACAAGTTTTCAACAGGTCTTTAATTTTTTTTTGTAGTAAGACGATGCGTGTTTTAACTCTAGCATACATATTATAAGCTTTCCGTCGCGTCCTCGCGGATCCATTCTTAGCATCTGATGCACTCAGACGCAAGAGTAGGATACAGACTATAGAGTTTCAGTTAATGAGGTATAATGAATGGTCAGTCATCTTATTTATAGAATCATTTATCATCATTATCATACTTACGTAATCGACAATCACGTCCAAAACGCTTGGCTCGTAGGTGTTAAGCTACTTTCAATAGCTGTTGTTCTCTTTCCGTGTTTGCGGAGACGTGAATAAATTTCATAATTCATATTTGTCCTTATTAAACAGTTCTTAATTAAGACGTAGAAGTTACTTTATTTGTAAAATTATTTATTACCTGCGTCCAAAAGTGAGCGGTTTGTAGAAAATACTGCAGTCTTGATGCAAATTTGGCTTTGGCAATGTGGGTTCTCCGATCTGCGCATCGTCCATAATAATTTTCTCATCTAATCATCAGTAGATGTAAACTAGTTTGCGGTAATTGTCAGGCATCGTGTTATCCTCAATGATTTATTACACCACATAAATCTTAATGTAGTAGGTACTTGCCTGTGCCTGCAGATGCATTATGCACTAATTCCAATGCATAACTTGCATATAAGATGCACATAATAATCTCATCGGCTCAATAAACGTCGCAATAAAGTGTTTAATATAGAGCAGAGGTTCGTATTAAAGCAATTCGTTCGTATAATTAGCTTAGCTCGGTAAGTTGGATTCAATCAATTAGGTTCATTCAGTATCTTTGACTGTGGTTTAATTACCCTGACGAACTATTAATTATTTTTACGCTCGATGAATTGAGTGGTAATCAAAATTCTTGTCGAGTACTCAGATGAACTATACTTATCTATATGAAAATGACTATCATGCATTATCAAGAAGAGACTATTCTATTTAATTTTCTATAACTAAGCGGAATTTAATAGGCGACGCAGGTTCTAGTCTAGCTAGTAGAGCACTAGGTAAGTAGGTATCTAAGTATTTACCTAGTCACAATTACACTGTACGTACAAGCGGATGTTGGTCACAAATGGGTGATCTTGCTCGTACAATGATGATTGAGCATGAGCAATGTCCTTTAATCAAAGTCGCGAATTCGAATATTAGGACGGGTTATTGTAGAGGTCAGAATAACACGCTCCATGATTTGTAAAATGCTGGTTGTAAGCTGCATCTGGTTGGACTGAAAGCCGAATTCTAACATACTTAATTGGAGAAAGGTATGGCAGATGATAATAGATTCCGAAGTGGAAACTTAAAACCGATGGCATTAATTTGTGGCATGTTCCCGCCTTCATCTATTAAACACAGTATTCACTAAACAGGGCCTATAGTAGCAAATAAAGACAAGCAATCAATCATAAATATAATTATCATCATTACACATAAGTAAGTACATCCATTCGTTAGCGCGACAGAAACAGATTCTGCACCGTTCTGCTCTTGTACTTATCTCACCTTGAATGCCGTGTTTTTCTTAGAAACCGCGAGGTGCTTCTGTCATACAAATTCCTCGCATTTTGTTTGTTTAGTTCGCATACTTAACGTTTTGCAACAACAATGAGGGGTTTTTAAAACACGTGATATGCAATTATTTATGTTGTTGTCATTTTCTTGCTAAATATTTCATTCATTTGGTTATTGTGATGATGCAAGTTAATGCAAAGGGTAGAAACTGTACGAATCTTTTTGGGTCAGAGGTGTACGACCTGTGGAAACCTATTTGCTGCATCATTTGCTACGGAAATGGCTCCAAAGTGTTCGTAGAGGAAGCAAGATAAAAGCTAGATACAAGTGGATGGCCAATTTCCTTTCTGGGTCAAACATAGTCTTTCAAGGTATATTGTTCCTTGAAGCAGTGTTTATCAACAGTCTGCAAACTCACTTTGATAGTGTTTGCGATTTGTTCTGGGTGGAAATGTTTCATGTCAAGATAATTCTGCAACTCGTTTATTACTCTGTGTATGGTTAAAGTCTATTCGAATAGTTTCTTATGTTTAAAAAAAAAATATTTTTCGGTTACAAATATGCCTCTGTACCTACGTTGACAACCTCATAAAACACGCTCACACGCATGTTAGTCAAATTCAATGAAGGTCGCAACTCTCATTCGCCCAATTGAAAAATAAAATGTATAGTGACTTCTACTTCCGTATCGTTCGATGCAGTTTGACACTCAACAAACTCCTCATTATTACATGAGTAATATGAGTCGCCGCCTCCCCAGAAGTAATGAATGGTTTCACCAGTGCCCACGATTTTTTTTGGCTTCGACAAAGTACAGTGGGCGTTTTTGTAGGCGTATCATTGCTTCGGACATAAATCAATGTGCCAATATTTTATTACTTGCTTTGTTTGAACAACGCTGAAATCCCTGCCTCTGTATTTGGCCTACTGACTCGTTGGGCCTCGCCGTAAAATTGTTTAGACTCCAATAAGTCGTAAACCGGCTTAATTTACTATTCATGAAATTTATTGATATCCAAATATTGTGTCTGCTTGCCAATGTGTGCATTCTGTCTGAGCTTCAAATTATATCTAGCGATGCAGTATTTACTTTTAGAAAAGATCATCTGCGAGAATTCAAGGGCAAACATTGCTCATCATTTTGTCCCCTTCTATTTCTTTAATATTGCGTTTTACTTTTTTGTCGATTTTCGTGATTTTGGATCCTCTTAAGTTTTAAGGTTAAGTACTCATCTATCAGCATATATCTCACTTCATGTATTCGTTCACTTAGGCTGGCTATCAAGGCGTCATGAAGCTTCTGATAATTAAGCCATAACGATCGACGCCTCCCAAAATTACGATATTACTTACAGCATTACATTGCGTCATTCGTCTATCGCCCGTAACTTTGATGGCTTCGATAATAAGCGTTGATAATATAGTTAACAATTTAATGTTGGCAAACAAACATTTATATGTCTAAGAAATTTGACACAGCTCTAA
Organism: Agrotis ipsilon; assembly: GCA_028554685.1. Lineage (NCBI taxonomy): Eukaryota > Metazoa > Arthropoda > Insecta > Lepidoptera > Noctuidae > Agrotis > Agrotis ipsilon. The sequence continues at coordinate 15,530,981 of CM052962.1, read as the reverse complement.
GTATTACCACCGAAACGCAGAAATTATTGATGCTTTGTAATTTTGTTGTATTTCTCGAGTTAGAAACCATCAGCTTATTTGAAGTCAACGATCGTGTTTTAAAGTTGTAGACCAAGATGAACATAGGAATCGTAAACTGCATTTGACCCTCTTTCGGTTGAATGGACTACAAAACTGGTTAGCAGGTAGTTTGGAAACAATTTACAGGCATTTAACAAGAGTGCTCCCAATTTGCTTTGTGGAGCCAGGAAACGATTTCTATTTTGTAGCTGTTGTAAAACAGTTTGACCTATTACTGCATATACGCTTACTACTCATTATGTCACTGGCGTGTACTACGGTTTTCAAGCTATCGTTAGCATTCGTATCGTAAACGCGAAGTGCTTTTGCCTTTCCACCGGCACTAACAAAGTGCATTCGTGCGGTCTGCATGCAAACGGCTCATAAGACGTAAATTGCATTCGCTATCTGAATACTGATCGCTTTCCGCAGTTGCCCGACTTTTACTGCTTTAGCGGCGAAACAAATAAATAACAGATGTTCTGTAACATGAAAGATATTTAATACTCTTCCATCTTTTGGCGTGCTTGGGAAAGACTTATTTTAGAAGGAGGTTGTTCCGAGTTTATTTATCTTTATGCAGTTTTTGTGGTTTATGTTATAGGAGTTCTGGCTATGTTCAAGATAAATGTAAAGAAAAATCTTTTATTGTTTAAACAAACTTTTCTAGAAACTGTGTGATACAGTGCAGTTTTAATTTCGATTGTAATCAATGAAATGAATAATCGCGTGATGAGACACATGTTACGTCGCCATACATATGTTATTGTTTTAATTTCTGTATAATTGATGTGCTGAGTAGCGTTAAATGTTTTAATTATGAGTTGTCAGATTGGAACGCATGTTATGGTTTCGAAATTGATTGTTCTACAGATTTATGATATGATTCCCCGTTTTGATTATGGTATGGCATGGCATGTTGAACATGTTTAATTGAACCAAGAAAGGTCAAGAGATAAAGAAAATATAAATATTGATTTCTTTTTGGATAAGTTAGACAATTTGTCGCGCCAAAATCTCTTCAGTAGTCGTGAATCTTATGAAATCACACGTAAAATATTGTGTACCGGTTTATGCGTACTGGAGGACGTCCCACAACTGCGTAAAATTGGACTTGGCACACTTTGATGTTAGTCATACCTACCTGTAATGTACAGTGACTGTTCATTCAGATTGTGTAAATTAACGAATGACCACAACCTGAGTTGTTGACAGACAAGCCTATGTCAGTGGCTTCACCCGCGTGGAGTTCGTTGATTGTGTCACCCCAGACTAAAACATAGTATCCATCCATCCGGACTTTCGCATTAATATTATTAGTACCTAGGATTGGTAATTGTAATTGATTACCAATATTGCTGCCTACATCCTGTTGGGGATTGAAACGCTTTAGATGCAGAGATTAACAATAGGTAACATTATTTAAATTGGTCACACTTGTCATGTTAAAGATAGAAAATGCTGCACCGACCCTAAATAGATTGGGGATTTGTCAAGTTTTTGTATAACACTAGGGCGAAATTACCGGGTAAGGACGTTTATAATCAACGGAATAAACCGTTAGTGTGGCCCGGCTACAAGAAACTGGAAGCCATGTACAAATATGATTTAGTCTTCAGACCTTAAGATATAATTAGTTCTGAGAGAGACGCCCTTATATTCCTTCTGCATAGACTTATGCTTTAATTAAATCGAGCCGTGATAAGTTCAAACAAACAAATTGAACCATTTATTTCAGTTTGTTTCTGCAGTGGATTGGCGCCGCTTTGTTTTGCATACTTTATCTGGCGCCGAGTAGGATTACTAATTATTCAGTTTTTTATAAAATTTATAGCTACGTGCGGTTTTTTAACGATACTATCTGTCCCATTATGCCAGTTAATTGTTGGACTGAGCATTGAGAAAAAAAAACAAAAGCTGGGTTGAAAATTAGCATCATATGCATGGAGACGTGAGAGAAAGATGTGCTTAAATCAGCCAGTCACACTTTTTGGAACGTATTTTTGGCCTTTCCTTGATTGAAATTGTATTTTAGTCTGTAACGCTCCGGTCGTGTCTGTTTTGATGGATATCAGGCGTTGTTCTTGGATCATCAACATTTCTACCATTACCAATGCATCTTTAGACTTGATTCAAGACCATTCAAGCTTCATAAAATTTGCCATGTCATGACTTTTCAACGGGTTTCTTCTCCTAGATACCTTGGCAGCGGCACCGTCAATGCCATGACTCTGAGATGAAGATACAGATGACTTGAAATAGACTTTATACGAGTAGTATAATACAATACGTTATCGTTTTTTTCCTTGTCGATGCCCATTGTTATTCTTGACAGTGTTGCTAGCACACGTAGATTCGAACAGGTGATGCATTACTGTTTGTTATTCAGTGTGTAGGCACAGGACAGTGTCAAGTCATGATTTATTTGCATTTAATTGTTTCTATGAACCTTTTTTTTTCAGTAACCACCTACTACTGCAGCAACTAACTTGATGATATCTTTGGATGCATCTCCTCAGATGTGTCCTGGCCTGGCTTCTGAATAAGTAATGACCTTGCAAAAGTCAACGTTTATGAAGGTTATCGAGTAATAATTTTCAATTCAAAGTCATAATGCAAATCAAACGAAATCATTCGTAACAAATAAACAATACAAAATGTTGTAGTCTGAAAAATAATTGGTCATTCAAGAAGTTATTGTCAATCTATGAATCAAGAATTCTCAGAAAAGCATATTTTATTATTATAATTCACGTGGTATTGTACATCTGTGGTTCTGTGCAGTATTTAGAACAATGCGAGCAACCGACGAAGCATGAAGCGTGTCGTCTCACGGCTATGTTGTGTCATACAAAAACAACGACATAATATGTTAGTCATACAAACACCTCAACGAGTATAAAGTACAAGCTTTTTAGAGTAGCTCATTAATTATCCTACGTGACGATTCGTATTACCGAAATAAAACATCATAATATGACCTTATACAGGTGAAATGATTTACCCGTGTGGTAATATTTAAAATCCATCAAGCCGTTAAAGACGGTCGCGGGACTCATTCCATCACCGTGACTCCGGAACATAAACGGCTATTGAAGAACACCGTGGATTTAAGTCAGTACAAGTCTGACAGTGCCTCCCGCCCTGCCCGGGGTGGAAGGACTCATTTGATGATTTTACCACGTAAAAAAACCGTTAAAGACGTGAAAAGATATGAGACAGACAGATAATTTTACTTTGGTAAATAAAAAATGAGTATGTAATGTATCTACTTCGTACATCACACACCTGTGTTGACAGCTGCTTGACGAGCCAGCATTTTCGGTTATTGGCATGACTATTATTTCTCCTACAAGACACAAGTCAGGCTAGATATTCAAGTGTATTGAATAGTCTGATATATATCTCATTTCTCCCAATAAATATCCAATTTAGAAATTATTGTTTTTGCATAAGATGGCGTTAAAAAGTAACAAGTGGAATTCGGTAGTTTCTGGATCCTTTGAAATAGAGGGAAAAGTTTAATGTATGTATCACAACACAAGCTACGTGTTTTCGTTTACTCATTAGATTTTCCCATTTAAACGTAATTTTTCCGCTGCATTTCATTGCATTACCGTCATCGAAATGTGACTGCGATAGTATTCAATGTGTGTCATAGCTAATCTTGAGGAAAACAAACGAATATTCTGCTTTCCCTAGTGGAATGCAAACATTTTATAATAAAAACCAGAACTGGCAATCAATAAATCAACTCCATAATGAAATACGAAGCAGGACATAGTGAGACGAGATTCATTAGATATCCGGCTACACAGTGATTACATAAGCCATGCTAACATAATACGTAATAACACGTTCATATATGGTGTGAACACAACAAACTGCGCAAATGTGTACCGAATACCAATAGTGATCATTTTCCGATGGCAGTTTAGTGTGGCTGTATGTACATCTCTCCGATTTCTTCTTCATTCAAATTGCCATTTGAACCTCAAAAAGTTTTCAGTCGAAATTTTTGCAATTTTCCTGTTTCACTGGCATTCAATATCGTACTTTTTCAGAATTTCTCGAGCCAAATTATAGAGAAAAAAAAATATGGTTGCCAATTTAGTTTTCTGAAAGCCAAAAACTATATCACAATAATAATATTTTTGTGACTATGTTCATATTTTCAAAAGACATGACTTCAAATCATATTGCTAGAGTAAGAACGGTTATTATTTCGTTGCTTGTCGGCAACTTATCATTGTCAAGTAAAATAATGAATGGATGTCTCTTGAACTGAAAGATTTTATCGGCTGAGTAATAATAGTCTTAATTGAATAATTAATCAAAACAAAGTTATTATAATGTTTCTCAGAGGACTGTTATCGGTCATTTCCCTTCCGTATTTGGTCTGCTTAGTCTCTTAGCGACAGTAGATTGTACTAATAGAATTTTAAACGTATATCCTGGGTAGTACCTACGTCGAAATTAAAATGAGCAGATGATATTGTCACCTTTCCTAAACCCTGGTAAAGAAACGTGGTGAGCGGGCTGAGCAATGGGTCTCTTTTTGGTCGTGCCAATCATTACGTTCCTTTTTTTAAAGAAGAGTCCTGAATTCTACATCACAATTAACCCTTTTTTTTACGTGGTCATCAGATGAGGCCTCCCACCCCGGGCAGGGCGGGAGGAACTGTCAGACTTGTACTGACTAAAATCCACGGTGTCCTTCAATAGCCCTATATGTCCCGGGGTCACGGTGATGGTATAAGTCCCGCGACCATCACAATTAACCCTGCATCAAGTTTACACACGATTGCAACAATATTGTCTGCGCAATTAATTTGGGCAATAGACGATGGTGATTATGGTTACGGAGAACTAAATAAAACAAACTCGTATTTTGTCTGTGATTCATGGCCAAACCCAAATAACAAATAATTGGGCCATCTAATTCACAAGTTCAAGGACAATAAATGACAATTACACTAGTCGTAAACTTGATCGACGGTGACTGATTGATTCGGCACGGTCTGATGATAGAATCAAGCGATTTTATGCTGCTCCTAGATAAGGATGTAATTAATTGAATAATTAGAAGCCTAGGCCATTTAAAGCTTTACTGTTAAGTCAAGAAGATTTTGTCTACGACTTTTGTAATGTAGTCTAGTAGCTTCGTCACTAGGATTAGATTACTTAATTACTTTTACCAATACTTTCATAATGTAACTAATTTATTACCTACGTAACCCTAAAGTAAATTGCTTTAGTTGTATTAATAGTTCTTTGCTGCTAAAATCTCGATCTGCTTGGAAAATAAAATATTTGGGAGAATGCTAAGACTACCAACGTTTTCAAAGAACCGCAAACTTTGGACTGCAGAATGATTTCCGTTTTACTCAACATAAATAATTCTTCGTCGACCGCATTTTGAGTCGAATCCAAATGGAACGTCTACATTGTACACAAATTCAGATCGACGCAAGCGCACGTAATACTCGCGAAAGAGTTGACAGTTCTGGAGTACCTAAAAATTATGTTTGTATTCATGTACAGCCTGGATTTAGAAATATTTAGGTCGAGAAAATTGTTACAATGTCGATATGTCTTGCCAATTATGATAATATAGACCTCGTTAATGTTAGGAAAAGGGGGGTATAAAACCAATGAACAAAGAAAATTAGTGAAGTAAAGAACAGAACTCTGCAAAGTTAATTTTCAAAATTTTGAGTTAGCTCAAAAGGTGACATGGTGACTTTAATTAAGTCCAGTATTGTTTTAATACAAGTATCGCGTGATATCATAACTTCATTAGTACGAACTTGCAAATAAAATAAAATATTCCGTGACACAAGTACCTTAATAATAGCGCACAAGGTCGTCCAGGTAAATTATGTTAGGACCTAGAATATCCTATGATTTGTCGTGTGACTACAATTGCGTAGCATAACATAAATCACCACGCCTATTTGCTGTCGACATTTAAGTGTCATTATTCCCTTTATTTCGTAGAACATGAGCGTAGCGGCTGTAGCGAGACACCGAAAATTACGCGGGGAAAATCCTACGTGGCATGAAAATTTCACATCGTAATTTCCACAATAATAAATCTAACCAAACAAAATGGCTACGAATCTGTATTAGTCAGTCAGTTGTTTACGAAACGAAGTATTAGAAAAAGCAACTAAAAAGAGAATCAACTTTGTGTTTCTCCAAAAATAGTTATGAAAATTACAGGAAACGTAATCGAGACAATGAAACCGTAGCAACGATGAAATAAGCAACCGGAATAAAAGACAGTACGGTATCGGATCTATTTATCATCATTAACTAGTTCTCGCTACTTGATATTCATTAGGGTTGAAACACATGTCATCCATGCTGGTACCATAAATGAGAAAGTAACTGTCTGCCAGTCTGTTAACTTTTTTACACTACCGGATATCGATGACATTTGGCACACAGGTCGACCCGCGTACGAACCTCTATGGATTTTTTGACGCGTACCCGTGTACGAACCTCTATGGATCTGTATTGCTATAGCAGCCTGGATGCTGAATTCGTAAGGTATCGGAAACTGGCGTCGCTTTGTGAACGAGTACACGAGCTGCAAGCAAAAACTCATAAAGCTACAATACTTTGCACATTGCATGCTGTATTTACGTTTTGTGGTATTTAAATCCTGTGCTCTGTAGACCATTTAGTCTGCAGGTTAAATGTCTCGGTAAAGATTAAAGTTAAGCCTTTTCCGTGGTCTAATAATATATAAACTTAAAACTATTCATTATATCTGGAAGGTTTTTTGAGGGGAGCGAGTACCAGGACATAGAGCGACACAAACAGCAATTCTGATAACTTGTATGGTTGCTACGAATAAAAAAAACCTTTTAATAAACAAAAACAAAGAATAACAAATATCATGTAAACCACGACGGATAAAAACCAATTATTTCTGACTGCATACACTGTTAACCCTAACCGCAAATCGCTTGCAACACTGCAGTGTTCTCTATCGAGAAATAACGTGCAATTTGAGCGCGTGGGTGATAATGAATCAGTACAGTAGTGGGTTGCTCAAGGATTTCCCTTTTACTGCACCTTTGGAGGAAGAGAATCAGAATGGAGGCACGTGCCGCCACGATCATATTAACCTTTGAGACGTCGCTTCTGCTACACTACCATAGTTTTTATAAAAAAAAGTAATATTCAATTCAATGAAAATACAGCATGCGGCTAAGGGATTAGATGATATTAATGTCTTTGTTTCTCTGACCGATTGTTCGCTGCAATAACCTCAGAATTAGTTTTAAACATTTCATCTGCATTATCTAGATCTACATAATATGACGTAAACTTAACAGATACTGATAGGTCATTCCGTTGCTCCCGAGTTAAACCAATATTCACATGCATGCCAATCATCGATCAGTTATTTGGGAACCCACTGTGACCCAGTTGTGTGCTTCGTTTACGTTAAAACGATACGTTGCGGTCTTATTCCAGAATGCTGGACGAATAAAATTTTCAGTGTATTAGTGGTAATAGTAACGGTGCCGACATACGTCGATTACAAGGCAACGATAATTTCCAACTAAAAAGAAATTCAATGTTTTATCTAGCTTTTCTAATGATGAATAGAGATTACTTGCGACAATTTGTACGTTTGCTATCCAAGTGTCTGCGTATACGCTCTTGATCTTCATCTCGTCAAACGTTAGTCCAGTGACGCAAGAAATATAATTTGTGTAGAGTTATTCCAAAAGTTCTATTTCGGTGATTCGCGGCACCCACCTACAGCACATGCAAAACGACGCGCAGACGTGAACGTGTGAGTGGTGTTGAGACGGATATATAAAATTCAGTGTCGATTCCAACAGCTTAATGTTAATACGGCAGTTAAAAATTATAGTAACGTGAGATAATTCTGTGACAGAACAATATGAAGCGAAACGTGAGTACACCAGCCATTGGTATTGATGCGAACGTGCGGTGCCACATACAAATTATAAATAGCTTCGAATATTGTATTTGTTGGTAACACCGATCATGCGATGCTGCCAACGATACAATGTTTTGTTTACACGCTTTAATTAACTGATTTAGGCTTTGAATTGTCTGTGATAATTGTTATGCTCTTCATAGAGCCGTACACAAGACGCAGTGAAATCTAGACGATGTGCGCTTTATTTTCTGAATGTTGCTACTCACTTTGTCCCTATGTGTTATCCAGGGGTCGAATTGTTTTTATATTGCACAACTTTATTATAAGAATCTTTAGGTATTTGGAGCGAGTTGCCCTCCTACGTCTTCATGCGTCCCACTTTAGTTGTTTATAGTATTTTGATTAACCCTGAAGTATTTCTAGTTAGACGTTTACCGCAAACACGTTCACTTAAATTCTGAATTGTATTAAACTTGTTCGTTTTTCTCCCTTCTGAGTGAGGTGAGTCTATAGTCCTAATATTTTTACATTTATTTTCATAGTCCTAATATTTTGAAATTTATTTTCTTTTTAAAATTTGTAGTCATTGTGTGTGACTCCTGCCTGCTAGTCAGTCTAATTAAAACACAAAGCCAAATCACTGCTTCGCTATGTGAACTATCGGTGCTCGCTTCCTGAAGAAATCCTGACATTAAAGCTGTTAAAAATAGCCTCTTCGCTGCATACCTGTTCATATGGGCGTTCATGAAAAAAGGTACAGCGTAAGAAGCAGTATTTGCAGCGACATGACGTGTAAACATTTCCTTTAACACTTCCTTTTCTTTGTTCAAAAACCTTGATTAAAATTTGCTTTTAAATAATTGTTAATTACGGCTGATTAGTCGTTCTTTTTTTGCGCAGGAATTTACCAGCTCTATCCGAAAAAAAGAAAGAATAGGGAACTTATTATTCCACCTGCGTCCTCAACACCATGCGAGGTATTCGGTCAACGACCATGCGTTGATTGCCAAATAGCAATCAGCTGGTAATAGTCCGCTATGTAACAAGTAGGAACTAATTTTACAGTTTTCATTGTATCGCGAATTTTTGCGGCATAATTGTTTTGCGGCTCGGTCGAAGCAATTACCCAATTTAATTTCCGAATCATTTAGATCACAAACTGAATAGCTGTGGCAGTTGTTATCCAATTAAATATTTTGGCTAGAGTATGGTGTGCAGCTTGTTCTATTTCTTTTATTGTTTCTGTTTTTGTTTATTTTCGTTCCGCTGGCACGACGCAATCTTTGTGTTCGTACACAATTTTCCAAATTACCTAAGCTATTTCAATGACGTATGAATGTGTATTGTTGGTTTCTGCTTGAAAGGCACGGTAGATTTGATCCGAAAGATTTGAAGCAGAAGCAAGTCGCTGGTATTTTAAATATGGTCCATCGTTACGGCTTCATCGTCATTATAGTGACGTTTGAAATATCGTTCGTATCTTTAACTATGAACAGAACGCCTCTGCAGTCTGGCGATGATGACATTTTTATCGTGCCGTAAAATAAAACATAATAGTTGTCGTGATTTGAGAGTCGCGCGCGGAAAACGTATGTTTTTACATGCACGCGTTCCGGCTTCTTGCTTCAATGTTAGTAGTATGTAAACAAATGTTTCAAAATAAGTAAATGTAATAGCATTTTACGTTCAAGTTCTCCTTGTTCGTAGCTGTTTACATTTACTACTTTACTGGCTTATTCAGTTTCATCTGTTGGTTCTAATGTGTTGGGATTTTCTACCTGATCCTTATTATTGTTTCAAACAAAGTACCTGCAACAACACAACTAATGTTGTAGTTTCCAGAGTCATCCTGTCCTTTTCCAATGTGACTTGGGCTCGGGGCAACATGATTTTCTTCGGTTTTTGTCTCGTCAATCGTCTCGGAATCATCGACTTCTTTTTCTTTCATATCATTCTTTAAAATTCCTAGATCGTTTATTTCGAATGTTCTCCAGAATGTACTAGGTAAAGCAATTCAAAAGTTATTGTGTAATAAGTAATTAACTTAATGCATCTAAACTTACATAAATGATTTTGCAATTGTTGTTAAAATTATTACAATTTCATACAATTCAATTTTATGGCGTTTATTACAGTCGAATTATTAGTTGATATTGCAACCAGTGATAAGCTGATAGTGATACTTATGTCACAATTAAAAAAATAAAAATAATCATTATATACCTGCTATTGTTTAAAAGGCTTACAAGCACACCAAATGACAAAATACTCAGTTATTCGAGAGTTTGGCTCCCTGAAAAAATAATAATCATGATGCAGTAAGCAAATCCATACATATAATTGTAATTATTTTATCAATGAGTAATAGAACCTTGATTTCTTTATCCGACTGTCATTGTATCTAAAAATGTTTTTAAATCAAATATGATTAATACTGCATCTAAATAGCCTTGTGATTATTTTGGCAGCAACCTATTTATAACAATATGTCACCAGTTTTTATCCCAAAATAGAAATTCTTAGTATTGTTTTGAATAGTATGTTTCCGGAAACTTTTAGATCAGACCTAGAGTCATGTTTTTATGGCTTCGGACAATAACAAACTTTCCACACGGTCATTATTTGGCAATCTTCATTAGTAATGGACTTTTACGGGCAGGTAGGCGTAACCATTTATTCTAGGAGAAGAATCTGGAATGGTCTATGGTTGAAGTTCGAATAGGTTTTACTCTGTTATGATAAACGTTATTTTGCTATTCAAACTACATTGGAGTCTTTGGTAAATATTTTTTTACCTAAGGATTCATTGTTCGTTACAGAAAAACTGCTTTAAATCGTAAAGTGAATGAAAGCACGAAACAAAGAAAGTTAATTTAAGAAGCCATCTTCAGGAGTGGTCTCTGATTTGTATGCAATAGCGAAAACCAATAAAATATTATACAACCAATAAATAGGTACCATGAGTAATGGCGCAAATAAAGCATAAACATCGTGAGTTCAATAACTGATTTGTTGTAAAGCAGAGAGAGAGTTTCTGAAGAACAATTTTTCAGGACTAAAATTGCAAGCTGTATTATTTTTCAGCTGGCCCCAGGTTTTGTCTCTTATCTCAGTTTCAAAGAAAACCCATCAGATAAAAATCAACAACTGTAAATAAGAACAAAGAGACTCATTAAACTAATGAAATAATAAAGATTCCTCAACCATTTTAAATTAGAGTAATTTTTATTTAACGACCAACAAGGACCTCTGGCCACTTTATCGTCCTTTTTGATTAAAGAACAATTGAAACGTAAATTAATGTAGAGAGGTTATATGAATGCAACACCTTAACATTAATCAGTTCGTTTATAAGGCACGCTGAAGGAAAAATTAAATAAATTAATACAAGCTGTTATTGCCATTGTGATGTCCATTATAGTACAAATTCATTGTCCAGAATGAATCACACGTGACAACCTGAAAATTGATTGTTTGGTTTTTTTAAGGGAAAAAAAACCAGCTATGTAATTATACCTATACAACAAATGCCCACAATTCGAGCGTAGGTGCATGAACTTCATCGTAACTTCCAGCGATCCGTCTATAGAATTTTCGATAAAGTTCCAAAAGGGGTGCAGCTGTTTTGCGCCGGACGTTTTACACCCTACTATGTGTTCAACAACCCCGAGAAGCTTCCAGACAAAATTCACGCAGGCGCGACGGGTATCAGTACCGAGAGATTCGTCTCTCTCGCTCATGTAACGCTTACATTGCCGCTTCCATACAACAAGCTCAACGTAGGAATCGGTTTTATGCTTACGAACGCGCCCATGTACACCGCCGGAAAGCAATGTTCTATCGAGTGCTTTTGTTGTCTGCGATACGGCGACGCTGCTGGGTTGTTCTCGAACCCTCCGGACGGAGCGCGAACTCGTGGCGCCGCGCTCCCACTCGCTGTATAAATACGATAGCAAGGCGTCGATCGCCGCAGTATAAATCGAGACAAAGTGACGAACGTTACTCCAAGTACAAGACAGTACTTTCGCGTTTATTTACTTGTGAAGTGTTATAAGTGAAACATTCCAGTGTTTTGTAATAAGGAAATGGAATCTCCTGTTGTTTTGGATAAACCGCCGGAGTACCATGGCAGCGAAGTAAGTTTATAAAACTTATCAGCTTACAATAGTTTAGGGGATAAGGAAGTTATTGTTTATTCATGAATTAAACATGTGTTCGTTTGAAGTTACCGGCGATTTTATCTTTCTTTATTTTTCGTTTCTTCAATGCACCTGTACTGCTACATGCAAGGAACCTTTAAAGATACAATTGACATTTAAATATCGCCAAGTTGCTACTTCTACATTACAGTCATTAAATTTAACTTATACAGTTAGCTATATAACAACATTGACAACTTTAATTTATTCGAAACTGATACTATTAGTACTCATGTAAGAGATGATAATGAAAGTGGTTTCTACAACATAATCGATACTATTAAAATCTCTGGTGATCTAATGCATGGTGAGAAAGCAGAATGACCTGCAGAATGTTTCCTTGTTCGAATAACAATTTGGAAACTGGCCAGGTGGTGGCATGGTCAAAGACATTGCTTGTCTGGAGCACAGGTGTTACCTTCGCCCAAATTAATACCATGTGACTAATTCATATGGAGCTCATTAGAAGATGGTAGAGCTATTATAGCTGAAGTAACTAATTTAGATTTAAACAGAATCTGTAGGTAATCAAAATGAAAAGTTTAGATGCTCTTTGCTGAAATATTTGTATTGTTTTATTTCTAAATAAAAGCCCTTGAGAAAACAAGGTGAAACACTCGAAAATGCGGAAAATATCATGAGTGTTTCTTTATCATACACTCTTTGACTGCCTTGACTCAGTTGATGAACCATTTTAGCCTTCATGTAAACTCCGCAAATAAATTTCTTTTAAAATTCCATGTATTTATACAGCACTGGCGTCTGCCTTCGCATATTTGCCCACAAAAACGTCCATAACTAACACGAGATCATTGTAAACATTTCGACGTCATGCGTCGAGTCTCGTGAGTCAGCGGCGACGCCGTTGAGGCGCTTTGCTTTTATCAAAGGACCATGTATAGCGACTGCCTACGAAAAATAATTTCTTCAGCCGTTGAAAACCGCAGATTTTATTTCCAAAGTTGAAGTCTGCGGTTTTGCAGGCCAGCTGCATATATTTTTAGAGACACCACAATTTATTTGTTCGTTTAAATTGACAATGACCGAAAGCTAAATCAAACAGGTCGAATATATTAATTCCATAAATTATGAACTAAAATACATATTCGGTCATCGCATTTGGTCAGCGTTATTCTTGAGCAGTTCCTCAAAGTTCACTTACCTTTCGTGCTTCTGCTGTTAAACCCCTTCTGCTTTGTTTATCTGTAAGTGCACGCTCGCTCTAAATACGCTCCCAATAATAGTGCTTCACTTTGAGATAAACTCCAACAGGATTTCGACTCCATATATGAAGCCATCATTTTAAGTGGTATCCGCAGATACATTACGACATCACTTTCATATTAGTATCCACGTGATATTTGACTTACAAATGTAAACAAAATATTTCCAGCTGTGACTGCTGCTATTTGTAAACGTGATTTTGTTATTATCATGCTCTCTAAAGTTTTGCCTTGGATTGCCGACATTGGGACGTCCTTCAGACTTCGAAAATTGAAAACACGCTCCACTTTGGCAATTTTATTTGTTATTTTAAAAGGTTTGCTCTTTTCATTCCAGTAACTAATCAACGGTTTTCGCTCATTGAAAAGTTAGCATCGATCACGCATGTATATCCACATACATAAGATTATGAACAACCGGTTAGCCGACTATAAAATTATCTTTGTAAATATTCAGCTAAGTTGAGACGATGATGTCACTGATGTCAGTGAGATCTTAGGAGGTAAACGTCGTTCACGTACATAAGCGGGCTTAAACGTTGTGCCTTCATTGGTGCGTCACGCGAGCGCCCACGAGGATTAGTGTCCGATGCAAATTTTAAAACGAAAGACAACCTACTTCAGATTGGCTTGATTAGGAAGATAATAATCACCGGATGTTTCATATACCTTAAACAGTGTTACAGTAGATATAACAGTTCCCTCCCACGCCTTGATTCTTGATTCTGCTTATGTAGATTAAGTGGGTCATCATATGGTTATCGGGTATTTTATCTCAAGCTATTAATATTCTAATTACAGTCTTATTTATCGGGTGTTGAGTTTCAATATCACCAATTTTATTTTTATGAAATAAGTAAAACTCGCGAATCAAGGACTGCAGTAACGGACGGTATTTTCAACAGTGCAGCAAAAACCTGATTGATTTTTTACAAGTCTCATCTTTATCTCTTCCTAAATGATATAAGCTGTCTTCATTTTTGCTTGCTTCTGAGGTCAGACTAGATCGTTGGACGTTCGGCGGTCATCGACTTGACTTGCGTCATCCACCTCCACAATTATATCTCAAAATATTTTTGGACACTTATTCGAAACGCAATGTAACGATTATGCGAATGCGACACGCCATTTTTCTATTAGACAGTAACAGCTGAGTGAGAATGAACAAACAGTAAATCCTCTCTAATTTTTAGTTGTGTTCGAAATTGGATCATAATTTATGTAAAGTTTGGAAGAAATAAACTTTGGCTTTTTGCACTCCTCCATTACACACTCCTTCCTCCGCGTATTTTTTGAAAAATTAATACAAAGTTTTTACTTCACGTAATCATAAATATAGATTCTACAATTACTATAGATGCAGCTGTCAGACATAATTGGACCAGATCATGTAACCTAGTGATTAATACATAATAAGACGAGTTGTAATGAAGATAAGTGACATTAACTCATCGCCTATAAATGGCATACCTCTGCCTTATCTGCAATTCTGTTTAAGTGCTGTTTCAGATGTGAAAACACTTAAGAGCACACGATTACCGTTATCTGAATTACATCATTGTAATTCATTTACAATAATGATATAGGTCCAAGTGCCACGTGAATCTTCAATATGAGTATTTTTCAATGAGCACAATTGCAGAGTATGGTTAGCTCACGAGACCGTCCACGTGCCTTTATCCCGCCAGCACACGTTTGCTACGTTTTTCAACAAATCGTCCACAATCGCATGACGCAACGATCTCCATCGGTTTTTGTTCACCTCTCCAACCCACACGGTGATGTCACCGTTTACAATCATCACGTATTGCTTGCTTTTCTACATTTTGTGCTATAATGCTACTTTCAAGCCACAATATACATTCTTGGCTTTTTCCTTGTAGGATACAATATTGTCGGTATTGTTGGACAAGCATTCGTTTTGCCAGATCTATTATCTTGACGATGTACTCTTTGTTGGTCTAATGTAAGAGTTTTTTAGATGGAAGTCGTTAATCTTGTCTACGAAATCTTTTTGTCAAAACACTTTGAATTGTTTCACAAAATCTTGAGCTTGTCTGCAATGTTTTTAGTTTCACGCATTCATCTTTCAATGTCTAGCCTTCAATTGAAGCCAACAAAATAATACTAACAATTTCGCAATTGCTAATTGGTTAGCTCTATCGGAATGTGTCCCCAGAATCGGTAACTGCTTATCCTTGGAGACGCATCCCACTAGACTTTGTGAATAAGATTAAAACAATTATTTGCGGAAACAGAAACCTAAAGCCTTGTAGCTAATTACATACGAAGGTTATTCCTGATAACTATCTATTTTATTTATAATCATAATGTTTACAGATTTAATCATAAAGGTCCAAAGGAGATAATTTTGGGAGACCCTCGTATTGTTTCATCGTTGTTGATACCTGTATAGTCATTGTAAACCAACGCTGGAGCTATGTTAATTGACCATTTTTTGTGTCGAACATGTCAAAAACAAGTACTTATCGAAATTATTGATATTTATTCACAGTGCGTAAATCATTGGAACGTTCGTCGCGTAATGATACCGTAGTATCAAAATACGAAAGTCTCCACTGTAAGGTCACTTCCTCGGCCGTCCTTGCCTTATATGGTTGTATCTGGCGACGCAAATGTGACTACTATGTACCTTTTCTGTTTTGACGTTTATTCCGTCTCCCTCGCACATGTAAGGTGGCTCAAAGTACAGAATGCACTATAGCTACATGCACTTGTCGCTTTACATATTTATAGGAGTTCCATCCGGATACTTGTGAAATCGATGCAATAAATATGAGCTTCCTGTATTGACGTTCCTTCAAGACAATTTAAATGATGGCAGGCTTGTCTCGAGGATCTTTTTTCAATATAAGGAAATTAAGTAGCTGCTTTAAACAATAAATGCCGTATAATGATACAACGACGGATATATTTATGTATCAGTCTAGGAATTACAACGATCACGTTGTGAAGTGACCGCCACTGTTGGCTGACCATGTAATGTACAGTCGCGGAATGAAAAGGTTCGTCGATTTTCAAATTGATTCGTTTAACGTATTGCGAGCACATATTACCTTTTGAATCTTTGTTACAGAATAGACTCGAGTTACAGAAAAATGATGTATAATGTTCGTTAATAAAGTTCAAAATTATTCAGCTCGAAACTGTTTGACAATTTATCTTGTCAACAAGATCTCTTTAGACGTGAATGTTTGATGAACCAAAACCTTCTTGTTGTTGTTCAACCTGCCATTATTATTAATTCAGATAAAACTATTGTCAATGTGTCAAAGCCATCATTGTAAAATTTCTTATTTTCTCTTCTAAATAACTATCATATAATATAATAATTGCTGAGTTAATTGATCAAGAGTGATAAGAAATGCATTACATTCAATGGGATTACATTATATACGACACGTAATAAAGAAGCACGCTTAAGATTTGCACAGACTTATTTGAACTTCGATTGGAGTGCCACTATATTTACCGACGAAAAATGTTTTAAGTCAAGTCAACATGGGAGGCTTAATTTGTGGAGATATAATAGTACGAGATATACAGAAGACCGTGTAGTGCCCAATTTCAGGTCTGGACGAATCTCACCCAATATATGGGGGTGGATGTTAGCGGATGGAGTAGGCGAGCTCGTTCTTCTTCCTTCAAGAGCAAACGCAACACACTATCTGTCTGTTTTAGAAGACAATAAGCTACTAAGTGTCCGTACTGTGTATCCAGCTGATGAGGTACTTGAGGTCAGCTATGTCCAGGACAATGCTCGCACGCACACTTCTGGTGTTGTGAATGAATGGTTCAACCGGCATAGCCATATAGTGGCGATACCCTGGCCAGCAATATCTGCAGATTTAAATCCGATAGAAAACTTATGGGGTTTAATGGTACAGCGATGGGAAAATAGAAATGAAAGGACCAAAGAGGCTATAGAAAACTACTGCCGAATTATTTGAGAAGATACTAGAGGCACGGATCTATGCTTTCTTCTTGTCGGTTCCATGAGAAATAGGTTACAATGTGTGATCGAAGCTAATGGTGGTTTTACCCGTTTTTAAAAATAAATGCTATTAAACTTACTTAATCGTAGTTTTAATTAATTTTTACTTGTCTATATATATAAAAATGAAACCCGTTTTCCATTGTCACGACATAACATGAAAACGGCTTGACCGATTCGGATATTTTTTTTTTGTGTTTGTAACCATCGGGACCGGGTTTTAGACCAGGTCCTCCACCCGTGCGAAGCCGGGACGGGCTGCTAGTTATTTTATAGTTGTCATTTTACTGTTGTTTTATTACATTTTGTAATGTTGGCGGGATGGAAAAACAAGTAAAACCTTATTCGATAGGAAACGTCATTTTTATTCAAATGTTAGCAGCACTGTTTCTTTCGCTGCTGGTATGTTGGCATAATTCTTGCAGTACTAGTGCAAGCGAAAACCGACTCTAAGGTGACGAACCTTTTCATTCCGTGAATTGCATATAAGATACAAAACTAGTTTGTCTGTCTCGCTAGTAAGATACAACAAAAACTCAGTTAATACTGGTTATGTATGCTTCATGTTAGCGTACCTATATAAATAAACCATATAGTATTTCATTAGCTAACACAACCTACTAACACGAATACAGCGGTCGTCAGTGGAAAGTTGGTGGAATGATGTTATGAAAATAGCAAAAATTATTCATCATCGATATGTGACCATGACTTTCCCGATTACCATAAGCATAATGAAGAATCCGTTCTAGAAAGTTAGACACTCATCGAGATACATTACAGTGCTTGACCATGTCCGGTGCCAATTAAATGCAATCTTAGTCCTGATAAATATCTAGTTTTTAGTTTTGTTAGCTCTCAAAACAATGCACTTATTTTTTTTTCTGTTTTGTCAACAGCGTGGTTTTCCGTTTGACGAGGAGGAGGGGTCGGGCGCGTGGAGCGAGCTTGCGTCGCGGCACCCTGATATAGCGGCGCGTCTGCGGCAGCGCCCCGCCACCTGGGCCAGGAAGAGGCGGCCTTCGAGCCAGGACGCAACAGACGGTAAGAATCGATTTCTTTCACTAATTAGAGCTCAACAAAAGCAGTTTCTCTCATACTTTGGATTTCAGTTAAGGGTCCGATTTCAGTTACCTACAGATTACATGTATAAGTTTTTAATACTTATAAATGTCTCTGTAGTAGTGATGTCTCATAACATCCACTGAAATATGACCTTTTGTTTACAGGTGTGCTCACAAAACGTTTCATAATTCCAGATTTCGGCGACAGCTTCGGAGGTTTCGACAGATTCCCCTTCGACGACATCCCGCCAGAGTTCAGAGAACACTTTCCTTCACATTGGAACCGCAGATTTGGACCCCGCGACGAACAGCCGCAGCCACAACCAACACAACAACACGTGCCGCATCCGCCGCAGTCACCGCCGGCGCAGCAGCAGACCACAGCCACACAGACTGAACAGGAACCTCAACCAGGCCCTTCAGAACCCGAACTACAAGCGCATCTACCACAGTACGGACTAAGGAACACAGTCGATCTCGGCCAGAAAAGCGCCGCCGACCCTAGCTTGGTCGATGCGGAAGACAGAACTCAAAGGTCTATGTCAGCGCCCCCAGACAGTAGCGCACCTAACCAAAGCTTCAAAATGAGTGGACAGAACCACCAGGAACACCCGCCGCAGCACGGCGAGCAGCACTCCAACGTGCGACACATACCCATATTCGTAGAAGGCAGGGATGAGCCCGTCATCAACAAATCAGTTGACCACGGCACGCACTTCGGTGAAACTAAGCCCGCGTACGTACCGCCGCCCCCGCAGCCACACATCGACAGAGAACAGTATTTCGCTGACGATGGCCCAGTCGGTTACCACCATCCACCTAACTTCTCGAGAGCTTTTGGCACGCCCTTCAACAAAGGATTTAGACAGGGACCACAACCATTTACACAGCAAAAAGCGTACCCACAGGCGGCATTCGCCCGCGGAGCTTCGCCACAGCGCGGTCAGTCTCCTAAACCACAGCCGCCTCCGCATACCGAAGAACATTTTGTGAAAGTGCCCGTGCACCATGAACAGAACGCACCTAAGACTGAACCTCCGTCCAGAGCCCAGCAGCAGCAGCAGCGGCCGCCGCAGCAGCAGCAGCAACCTCCGCCGCCGCCGCAACAGAAACAAGCCCCGCCACAGCCACAGCCTCCGCAGCGGGAACAGACTCCGCCACAACCCAAACAACCCCCGGTCAACGACCCCATCTCACAGATTCTTCGTATTCAAACAGATGTTCTAAATCTTATGACTGAAGTGGAAAACTTTGGCGGTGCCAAGAATGATAAGAAATATTTGTTCCTAGATGAAATGCTCACTAGGAACCTCATTAAATTAGATACTATTGAAACCGAAGGTAAAGAAAACATTCGGCAGGCTAGGAAGGAAGCTATCAAATGCATCCAAAAATGTATAGCGGTATTAGAAGCTAAAGCAGAGAGTAACGCTGCAGCTGCTGCTGGTAATACTCAACCTCAATCTCAACCAACAGATGTAGAAATGAAAGAAAATACGGAGGAACAGAAACCAGCTGAACAAGTTACAGAAAATGGAGAGGTTGAAATGAAGGAAAACACCAAAGAGGAGGAGAGTCCAATCGCACCGCAGCAAGAGCAAGCCGAACAGCCAGCACAAGTGGCCCCAGCAGCGGAAGCGAAGACTGAGGCAACACAGGAGGTAACGACAGAGGCGAAGGTCGAAGAAGTTCAAGCTCCAGCAGAGCCAACTGAAAATAAAGAAGCCACACAGACACAAGCCGCCGACACACGACCCGAGGATATACCTTCCGAACAACCAGCCGAAACAATGGAACAGAAACCTGAAGGCGAAAACAAAAGCCCCAAGAAGGGTACAAAAGTTGTAAAGAAACGCAATAAGAGCAAAGATAATAAGAAAGATATACCTAGTGATAGTACTAAGCAAGAAGATAGCAATAAGGAAGAAAAAGTTGAAGAAAAGAAAGAAAACTTAGATATAATGCAAGTGGACGATAAAGGTGATAAGTTAGAGCCGCAAGTGATGGAAGTAGATGGTGCTGCTAGTCAATAAAGTTAGTTCGCGATAGTGAATTGTCTCATTAGTTACACACTCGTAATCCACGCACGGGGCCTAAGTGTATGCCTTTCTTAATCTTCGTGTTAATTGTGCATAAATAACACAGGTGTTGACATTGTATTGTTTATGTTTGTACATTTTACGTTTTTAATATTAAACAAATGTGTAAAGAATATTTGTTGTCCTCTAGGATTTGAAAAGGTCTCTTTGTCCTAATATTTAATTAATTTATTGTTTATCATCACGTCTTGATAACACAATTTTCTGAATAAATAATGAATCCGTTTATAAGTGTGTTTTTTTATTTACTGCATAATATACATATTGGATAATACAAAATATACTTAACTATTATTATATATTACTTAAATAATATTCAATTTACATAGGAATTCAACTCCATGGTGGTAGGATTGCTATCACAGAATACGAAGCACATGGAGATTTTTTCCAAGTCTGCTTATTACACTTTGCCACTTTAAATATTTACTCAACAATATATCAGTCTGTCGAACTAAATGTTTACATACATGCACAATCATTTACTATTATTTTATTACCTACATACTTGGTCTACATAATGAAAGAAAATTCTACATATAAAAGCTAGATACTTTTTTCGACTGCTTCGATAAACTATATTACATTACTGCTAAAATGAGAGTTCTGCATGTGAGATCTCTTTAAGAGTGCTGGATGTGAGATATAACTAAAGCACTTTGTTACAAAAAAATAGGAGTGTAATTTTTCATTGTTCCGAAATAATTCTTCAACGCTTTCGCGTAATATGGCGTTACATAATAATAGATAGATAGGAAATAAATTAAATCAACAGAATTATTATAATAGGACCAACAGCAATCTAATGAGACGACACATGCCACTCTATTTGAGCTTTCGACCGAAGTTATGAGAAAAAGCAAACTGATTTGAGAGAAACATAGACTATTTCTGGTTTACTGCTACATTTCATAGTCAATAGTCAGCCATAACAAGTCACAGACTAAAGGTTGTCTAATAAACTTTATAAAACTAAGGATCAAATCACAGCGAGACAACGCTGCACTCACATTGCAATAGAGCTATTCAAAATCTAAGCGCGCTCCCTCACCGAAAGCATTCAACTGTAATGTAACGTTACAGATTCGAACATTCAAAGACATCATCATCAAATAGCGCACTTTAATGTTACATTACAGGTGAATGCTCGCGGTGAGGGAGCGCCTTAACTCGTATTTACTATATGAAAAGACACTACATTTACAGTGTCGTTGCGTCACGTCGCCCCGCGGCACTTCGGTGTGAGCTGACTCAAAGAAATAATAAACTCTATCATCTACTACAGGTATAAAAATCTCACTCCCATTCCTTCATGACTCGGTCCCAATCTTCATCAGTAATGAAAGGTTTATCGATACAACTGATCATATACTCTCCGCAGAAGATACACTCACTGGCCACGAGGTCATCGATCTCGTTTCTCAGGATCTCTCGTAGAGGTAACCCGCTGGAGGTGACCGTTGATAGCTCGATGTTGGAGAGTACGGAGAGCTGGCGTTGCAGGTCTGATAGTTTGTTGCGACGGGCTGGGGCTGTGGGGAAAAGAGGTTTAGGTAGTTTATGGTATGTATTAGAAGCCGATTAACGCCCGAAAATCAATCTCAACCCAAATCCTAATTTCTAATCAGAAGCAGCCGCCAAAATCAAAGGAAGGCTTTGTTATTGACGGCTGCGAAGATAGCAACAGAGATCGATTATCAAGCGTTAACCCGCGTACTGTGCGTTTGTGCGTCCGAAGACGCCGTCTTCACAACCGTGCACACTGAGCCGCGGCTGACGGTCGCGTCCTATAATTTGTTCTCAGCTTCAGTGTGTGTCAGAATAAAGGTAAGGCCGGATCTACAAAAACAGCTCCTAACTACAACCACACAAAGCTGAAATATAACACTTTGAAATATAACATGGATATTCCTCGAATCTGTGCGGAGTATAGTGGGCCGGTGCTTGTGTATTCAAGTCATGTGATTGGTGAATCGCGGCACAGCTAGTCTCCACTCTGTTCCGCTCCGCGTCCGCAGCCTTCACTGAAGTGGAGAGGAGTGGAATGGAGCGCAGCGGAATGTCCACTTTTCACAGCTCCTCTCCGCCCAGCTCCGCGTCAGTAGAAACGCAGCCTAAAGATTAGCTGCTATAAACTGTTTATTTTTGACCTTATATAATCAGCTCACTCTCATATATCTACATATAATAATATTCCACAACTATCCCACAACGTCATCTAGTCCCAAGCTTAGCAGAGCTTGTGTTATGGGTACTAGACAACTAATAAACATGCTTATATATTTCTAAATACATACATATTATAGATAAATTACACCCAGACACAGAACAAATGATCATGCTCATCACATAAACATTTGTCCCGGGTAGGAATCGAACCCACGACCCCCGGCATAGCAGTCAGGGTCACTAACCACCGCTACAAAATTTCTTCAGTGAGGCATTTCAGATTCTGAATTTGATTCAGTTTCAAAGCAGTATCGTATCGCAGTCGCAACTACGACACGACTTTATAAAACTTACTGAGTATAGGCAGCGTCTCTTGCGTGAGGCAGTCGCTGTGGAACTTGTGTCCGCACGGGAACAGGTAGAAGGGGCGCAGTAGCAGCGCGATGTCGCACAGGCAACACACGTCCGACACGAGGACCGTGACGCTTCGGTTGCGGAACGACTGTATCTCGGCGCGGACCTGGAAGTCAAATATCAGTGGCGGCTGAGTGGAAAAGTCTCGAGAGTACATACATGTAAATGAAGCAAACCTTCATAAAACATTTTTATTTTTTATTGCTCAACGCGTAGAAGCGTGAACGCGTGGGCTGCAGCTGAAAATCAGCGTCAGGTGGCAAACTTTGTGTTGCCAACATTATGCTGAGCTCTGGCTTTTTGGCAATATTTTTTATTAAGTTTGTTTTTTTTTTTTTTTTTAGTTTTAAGCGCCAATAAACGCAATTTTCTTTCTTTCTTTCAAAGAAAACTTTATCTCAATCACTCTAGACGTTTCAATAGAATTAGAATAAGTGATGAGACTATAAACAATTTCAAATTTTCAATTATTCTCTTGCTAACTTTTATTTAGAAACAAAATAGATTAAGACAGAATTAGAAAGTTAGTGAGTTAGTTACTTACACATTCGGCAGCTGTTATCGCTTCCTCCATTTCAGCTTTCATTTCTTCAATTTGGTTGTTATTTTCCTGTAAAAAGGCAGAAATTAAATTTAACAGGATTCATTAAGAGGCCATACTACCTCAAATGGCTTAGCAGAATCCTCTGATACGCCGAAAATACTGCAGCATTACTTTTGAAATAAATATATGGTAAAGTTGAGGTTTAATGTTAGGGCTTATGTTTGGCGAAAACACGATTCCATAAAATTTTCTCGATAGAAAAAAATCCCAAAGTTACCTCTAAATTGAACAATAAACCGCTGGCAATCATAAAATATTTAAAATTAGATTATAAAACTTTTTATACTAACTGAACCAACTTTAGGGCAGGGCTTATGTTATTTAGTTTTCGAATTTCCTTTTTTTCGCCTTTAAATCAATACATTTTCGCGTAGACAATTAAAAGAAAGAGCAAGCAATAGTGCGTGGTACGTGCAAGTGCGAGCGAGTAAGATTATACTGAAGTAGTATGCCGCCTTAAGATCACTTCATATCATAACGCCTGTATCTCTCCTATTCAATTATACAAATCTCCAAACCGAGGTAGACCTGAGACTGGCGGTACAGAGGCTCAAGGCCAAGAATACCACACTAGGCCCCAACGACCTGCCAGGAAAAACTTGGGTCCTGGCCTCGGGGACTAGTTTTATGCAAACAAAAGTGGAAGTAGTCTGGGACTCTGTACTTATTATTTAGCGATAAGTTCGCGTTCGACCACGATATGGTCGACGGTGAAGCATGCTTGCCTAGAAGTTAGTATTCCGTACCAAAATTTAACAAATATGAACTTCATAGACGGAAACACGTTCACGTTTTGAACACAGAAATCTATAACTGGGTATTTTTTCTGGCATGTTGATTTTGGTTTGTTCTGAAGACGATGGACACATTGTAGAACAGGTTACCTGTAAGGACTCGCAAATAGGTTGTCTGAAGTGATCAATGGTGACAACATCACTGAAGAACGGTAGTATATCCTCTATTTTGATCAGCGGGCACTCCTTGAGGAAATTCATTGCTTCCTGCATGTCTTGAGTCTTTGTTATCACGTGTTCAGCTAGAAATGTAATAAAAGCTTTTTTTTAATTTAAATTCCAGTACGTAGCCATAAAATATGACATAGAAAGAGATATCCATATTGTTATGAGCGATAGAGATGACAGATAAGGAATAAAATCGAACTTTTTTAATTCGATGGGCCATATGGACGGCCCGATAAGCCGTCAAATATGTACAGTTCGAAAAAGCTTCGCGCTTTAAAAGCGTTGACGTGTGAACAGATACATGGAAGGAAATGCATTAATTGTTCTATTTCGGGCGCTTTTTTAACGCCTATGAAGAAGCGCTCGTGCAGATGGGGTCTTATATCAACATGAATTGCTGGTTTGGCATTGACAGTTTTTTTAAACGGATGTTTAACTTTTTTGTAGTCAGACGGATTTTTAGCTCACCTATATTAAGCCACAGTTGTCTCCTGAGCTCTGTCTGGTCAGGCATGTCGGCTATGCTTTTGGCGAGCGAGAGGCTCACCTGCAGAGCCAGCTCCACCGCGGAGTCCCACAGCCCGAGCAGGGCTGACAGCTTTACACACGCTTCTGAAAGATTCTTCTCGCGACATAATCTGGAAAGAAAAACCCATCATATTCTCGTTCCTCCCAGTATCGCACAGGTGAGGGGTGAGGGGGGGAAATTGACGTGTGTGGGGGACAATGAGGTAGGGTGTGACAAACATACGTATTGTGGATAGCATAGATCAAAGAATTCAAGTAATGATAAGCTAGCCAGACCAGGGTTGGACAGTCAAGAGGCGTTTGGCACTTGAGCTCCAGTCTACGAGGACTGGCTTATGGGACTTATGTAGGATTGGGGAACCGCGCAATCTAGGTCCCACCTCTTATGACTTAAATGTCAATTACATGGATAATATTGTAGTTCGGTCATAATTAAGAAATAGGAAAGTGGTTGAACCTCAACAGGGACGGTCTCTTTTTTAGTTTTGAAAATTTCTGGACGGCGAAACCTTCGGGTCCAATCTGGCTCCGTCCACAACTCACCTCAAAGCATAATGCACATCATAATTGACCATCATAACGTCCTGCCCCTGCCTCGAGAGATACGTCATCAGGGCCTCATGATCATGCTCCACGTACAGCGTCAGTAAGTAGTTGTGGATCGCCTTGTCCTTCACGTTGTAATGCTGCATGATGAACTCCAAGTACCTGAGCACGAAAAGAAGCATTGACCGTCTTAACAAGTTAAAAATGTGTTGAACACTTCTCCAAAAACTGTCAACGTCAAAACGACATTTCACATTGATATAAGGGTCGTTTTGCAGTGACACTTTTTTTAGACAACTGTTCAACAGCTGTTTAAGTTTTTGTAGTACGACGGTGATGTTTAAAGTAAAAATCATAAAATACACTTTTTTATACCATGATTTTTAAATTTTGATTACATGGTGTTTTCATTTTTTATGGGTTTACCCAGAAACTACAGAACCTTACAATATCCTTACAAACTCGTTTCGCTTCACGGTCATGCATCTAGTTACGTCCGCAATGCAATGCGCCCGGCGCGAGTACTACGCACCTTACAGGTAATAGTGAGTCTCACTAGGGCGTAATTTTAAAAAGAATCAACTAAATATAATATAATTGTTGATAAATAAAAGAATATTTACCTGATCACTTCAGACAAATGTTCTTTGTCGTTCTTACAAGACAAAAATGCAGGCAGTAACTGCGAAGGGCTCAGTCTCGCTCCTTGCAGAATCAAAGCATTCACAGTTTGTTTCGGTGCCTCTTCCAAAAGCACTGGAGCAAAATGGTAGAACAACTCTGGTCTTTTCAATGTCTTGAGCGTCTCAATAGCTTCTAAGTAAGATTTTTTGTAAATATACTGAGCCACTACATCTTCATAGTCTTCGTTTATTATCGTTAGCTTGATAAGGTTTTGTTTGTCACCATGAGAAGCCATCAAATCGTAAACAACAGATTTCACATGCTGCATACATTTCGCAACTTTCGGGTGCAACAAGAACACTTCAAAGTTACTCTGTATTTGATGGTATTCTTCAGAATCTTGCTTCCCTGTCCGACGGAGTAGACCTAACTGAGATAGATACAACTCCGTCATCCAGATCACAAGCATAGAAATCAGTGTCTTTTCGTCTTCTTTTAACGTTTCCAATCTCTTCGATAGATAGACTTTCAGAGCATTTATTTGATCGAGCTCCAAAAACTTGAGGCATATAGTTTCGAAGCTTTTTTGGGTGTCTGCAAATATTGCCGCGCTCCTTTCATAATCTCCTTGATTGAAGAGTAATTCTGCTTGTTTTACATTAATTACGTCAATGTAGGCTGGGTTATTGTAACAATACTCTTTGGCTAGATCAAACTGTCCCTTATCCGAATAAATGATCCATAGATTCCTCTCTTCCCTCACAACTTTGTATCTGAAGACGCATTTGTCCGTGATGGCCCAAATGGTCCTTTTTTTCGTGTCTCTCACTATATTCTTTAACTTTCCATGTGTTTCGGAGTATCTGTCTTCGAAGACCAGTTCTTGGCTTATGAGTGAGATGACTTTGACTCTGTCGGAGTACATTAGGAGTACGTGGAACTCTGTGAGGACGAAGGAGAGAGGAGCATTTTCTGGTTCGTCGCCATCGGTCGGGTAACTGATTAGAGCGCCTTGTGTGAATAAGGAATTGGAGTTCTGTTGGGAACTTGGGTCCAACTGTAATAAGATTCATGAAATAGTTAGTTGTTGGTCTTTTGGCTGCATGTTAGCATAATAAGGTGTTGAGTGGGGCAGTGTTGTTGAGATTTCCTTTGAGAATTTCTCAGTAGCAGTCAAGATTAGTGACGAATTTAGGTTTTATTAAAAAAAGGTATTCTTTGGAATATTTCCTGTATTGTGGGGTTTCAGTCGTGATGCTATTTAAGTGATTTAAACTTGTTTTTGAGGCCTAGCAGTGGGAGCATATTGGATGATTAAATGTGATAAGGAAGGAATACTATTAAAATTAATTAGACTAATATTTTGTCGGTTTTTATTTGGGTTGAACAGTTCATGCCATATTATGATAATGGGGAAACGAATATAAGGAAAATGTTACTTATAAACAATACTGTAATGCATTGTTACACTGTAAAGTAAATGTATTTATTTGTGATGATTTTGACTTTTTTTTTTTTCGTTCAGCCTACACTGTCCCACTGCTGGGCAAAGGCCTCCCCCAAGTCTTTCCAAGAGTCCTTGTCCAGCGCCACTTCGAACCAGCCCTCATGGTACGAATCCAACTGAATCCAATGCAATCCAATTTTGACTTAAAATTTATTAAATATAAGAAATCAAATCTGTAGCTATTTTAAGTCATTTTTTTTAAATATTTTATACGGTTCTTCGACTGCGAGCAGGACTCGAACCTGCTCCCTTCTGGATAAGTAATCCAGAACAGTATCGAACATAGGGGTGCGACAACTGTACCCTACCACAAGACGCAGACTGTGGAGAGGGTAAGAAAGGACCAGACCAAGACCACAATTGGCCTGACAAGGACGCAGTTATAGGAGCTTTGCCAACTAAGCTATAGCAGCACTGCTCATCGATTGCCTTGCTGGAAAAACATTCTACTTTACTTTCTAAAAACATGTGCTTAATACCAACCTGTCCATAAAATATCCCAGGTTCAGTCAGCCAAGCAAAGGTCTTAGGTACTCCATTCTTATCAAAGAACTGCAGCTTTGAGTACTTTAGAGAAGATGGAATTTCTTGGAAGCCAGTCTCAGGAATAGTCAAATATGAGTAGAAAATCGACTGCAAGGAAGGCTTGTCATCTTTCGTTACAGCATGGCCCATAAATTGATACAGCCTAGTCGGCGTTGTGATAAATATGAAGTATTTACTCGTCGTATTATTTACTCTATGGAACTGTATGCCTGTTATGGGCATATCAGTACCTTTGCCGATGTCGAAAATCTGTAAACAGAAATGGTTTTGGTCAATGGTTTTTGTTGTTGGAAAGACTAATAAATGTAAGCTTTTGAGGCACCACAGTCAAACACACAACACTCCTTTTTCGGGCAGTTGAGTAAAAGGTTTAGAGCGATGACACACGCATCGGGATTATCGATCGGATTTTTTTCAAATGGCGTGAATTTTTAAATTGTAATATTAAATGCGTGTGAGCTACGCTACGCGATCGTTCAGTTCGACACTGGACAGAAAATCGGGATACGACAGCAGATACGAGGGTCCCGAG
This sequence comes from Agrotis ipsilon, assembly GCA_028554685.1. Taxonomy (NCBI): domain Eukaryota; kingdom Metazoa; phylum Arthropoda; class Insecta; order Lepidoptera; family Noctuidae; genus Agrotis; species Agrotis ipsilon. The sequence continues at coordinate 15,501,959 of CM052962.1, read as the reverse complement.
TTGGCCAGCTGATCTCTATCTTTTCGGAACACATCACCTACTAGTCCTACATTGAATCATATACTAATAAGCGAAAAACATCTAGGGGCTGTGTCTTCAAACTACGTTTTCCGACCGGAATCACCGTTGCATATGTCATCATCATCACCTAAGTTAGGCTAAATATCAAAAGCAGTAATTCTTATTACCATGGAATACAAAATTTAAATTTTTTTCAGTTCAACTTACAGAATGGTGAAACCAATTAGTAAATTAATAGGATTGTTGCAAAGTGCTATTTAAACCTTGATTAAACATACAAAAGCTAGAAGCTATTTATTTTACTTGAACTGCTTGATATTAAATAAAGGAAAAAAATATTATATTTAGTTCTATATAATCCGTTGTTGATACTTTTAAATATGCCTTGAATAACACAGTATAATGAAACCTTGATTATCTAATGTGTTCATGCATTTTAAAATTATTTCTTAAATAATATCCAGGTCTTTCAATTGTCTGTCCAGATTAATTTTCTGGGTCTGTGGATGTTCGGTATTGTAAATACCGAAGATGATGTATAACACTCCTTTTTTGGGCAGTTGTGTAATAAAAAAACAACATCATATAAGTCTGTCTGTATGCACATATGCTTATCTTCTAACCAGCCACACCAAATTCGATAAATTGTGTACAATATTGTTAGGGCAGGGTTTCTATGTTGGATATGGATTTTAGAAAATCCACCTCACACAAATCCATGCATGTTATTGGGACAGTTTGATCACAATTGGACTGGAAACTCACTCCAATGTTTAGGAAAATTCTAGGGGATAATAATGAATGATGTTTTAAATGCATGTACACCGACAAAAAAGGGTTACATTATACTTAATACGACAAGACAATAATACAAGAATGATTGAAAGCAAAAATGTTAATTTACCAAACCATCAATATCCTTGCTTCCATACAGAGGAAGGTAACTAGGCAGCTTGTGTAAAAAATTAACAAAATTAAAATTTAATCAAATTAATGAAGACACCTGTGTTTAAAAGAGAACATTGCATAATACACTTTCAATCCTTAACTTTCAGGATAGAATTAATTAATTTTATTATGTTAATAATGAATGACAATCTCAAAAGCTGAAATGTTTATTTATTTTATTTATTTATCACAAACACATCTAAATGTAAAATATTCTCATTGAAAGTGTGTCAAGCAATTCTTCCATTTATAGATTAATGCAGTGAGTCAAAGAGTAATAAAATAATTATTATTTTTAATTGATTTTTATTATCACTCTCATAGCTATTGCATTGTTGAGTGCATAAAAGTTGTTGAAATTAAATCCTTATATTAATGGCTTAAATTTTAAATTACACATCACAAATTGCAATAGCTATAAGTGTTCAACTGTGTTTTATTCTGTGTATATTATGGCTTATTGTAAAATGTAATTTTCTAACCATAAACAAAATTTTAGAAGTCAACAGAATTTGTAAAATATAGAAACAGAAAAGAAACCTTATACCAAAAGAGATAAGAGTTATAAAATTAAATGCATTTTTTACCTCTCTCCAATACTGGTTACTGGCCGTAAACATCTTATCGCTGTCGGCTTCCAACTCTGTCTCAATAATATGTCCTTGCGAAGTACCGAGGAGTATCGGACCCGTATTACTCTCCGAAGTATTCTCCCAGTTCCAGCCAACCTCTGTCACTTCATAGTTCTTCGATTTGCTGACCTGTTTGGACTTTGAACTGTTTTGATGCAGATATATGAGTTCCGGCGACCCGTCTTTTTTATTCCTTGGAGTAAATGACATGAGGAGGTGGTGTCCCAGTGGATCGAGGAAGAGCCCTGTTAGCTTTGAGTTTGGCTGGACGAATTTGGAGTACTGGATTTCTGAATTAAATTGTTTGATTGGTTTAGTATTTAAAATTAATTTCTAACCAAATATGCATGGAAAATTTGACTGACTTACCTTGACCACAGTCAGGCTTCTTTAAATTGAGCCGAAATAGACTCCCATTAGCCATAGCAAGTACAAGGTAATCGTTACACACCGCTGCATGAGTTATCAGGTCTGATAAATTCTTCAGCATCATTTTATTCTTAGAAAACATTGGTGTATTGTCTTCCAATTGCATGTTTATGTAACCTGAAGACACCATTGGTTCTGATACAGGTTTAGGTCGCTGAGAACCCTGCGACGCTTGTTCGTACTGGTCAAAAATTGAAGTCATGTTGACTGAAAAATGGGTGTTGTTGGAAAGCACTGAAACTTTTCTTGTTTTTGTTTGATTTTATGCAACTATTTCGCAACGCCACTATCACCACGAGAAATAGATCACATTATCATAGTACGATTTTCCTTTTCAATTTCAATTGTAGTCCGTAAATTATTTCAATTTCTCGTTTTAACAAAAATTCACGACAAATTCGAAACAATAGCGACAATGCCATCAACACATATGACAATAATATGTCAAGTCAAACCAAGTGTCAGTCAGTATCATTCATTGACGTAAAACAAAACATTCCTCATCACTACAAAATAAATTGTGTCTCAAAATTCATGTTGTAATTATAAAAATTTGCTTAAAATGCACAATATTTTTACAATGCAATAATTCTTGGAATCATTTAAAAAAGCTCAAATAAAAAAAATCTAAACTTTAAGTGAAATGTTAAGGTTAAAAACAAAACGTTATTGTCAGAAATGAGAAACGTCAAGTGTCAATGTCCCGCGTCATTACAAACGAAAATTGTTGTTAGATTTCTGTCATATTGCTATTTTGAAATAGACTTTAACGCCTATAATATACGGTCTAAAATTTGTATGAACCTAAAACACTTTAATCGCACTAGTAAAACATAAAAACTGAATTTATGCAATACCATTGCTATATTGCTATAATCGGTGTTTGTAGAAGTAGTTAGTTGCATTAATGTTGTGGGCTACATTTCTGGGTCATTTACTTGTTCTTTGACTTAAAAATCGTGACACAATTTTCGTTTACCGGTTTTTGGAAGTAGGAGGTACATTTGTAGTATGTTTGTGTGACCTTGTTGGTTTATCATTATCATTCGTATTCCTATCGCATTTCGAGTGTCAACTGTGAGTTAGTTCGTTTATACAGTTTCGGTGATATAACATCAGTTCTTATCTGAATTTTAAAATGGCTACAACTCCTCTTTTGAAATCTTCGAAATTAGGCAGTAAGTACTTTAGGTATACCTACTAAAATTCTTTAATAAATACACTGTTTTTTTGATAAATTATTGCGCATGTCATTTACAATATACAATATTTTTTACAATATTTTAAAAGCTAATGTTTTATTAAACTTGTGTGTTAGCAACAGGTTACTTAGGTAACCACAATAATTTTAATTTTAATAAAAACTGTACCTACATCTTATTAGGAATTTAAAAGATATGTTTTCTTAGGTAAAAAAAAAACAATATATTATCCAAACAATTACTTTTTCAGTTTACTCCCGACAATGCCTGAAGACACTGTCTCAACAGCGTACCTTCACAACGCAGCTAACGGAGCAACAACAATGCATTCAAGAGATGGCCAGGAACTTTGCCAGCGAGCACTTGAAGCCCAATGCAGCCAAACATGACACTGAAGCACGGTTTCCCTTCGAGCCTGTGAGTTTGCATAACACTTCATTTTTGTTTAGTTTTTTTTTAAAGTTTTTTTTTAAATTATTGTGATGGCCCAGAAGTTAACGCATCACTTCTCATGCAAAAGGTTGTGAATTCAAACTCCGGCAGTACCAGTGTGTTTTCCAATGCAATATTTTCTACATTTAACATTTCTCCAGATTGATATTGCATGGAACCAAGATTATATATGTATAAAATATCCAGCAGAAAGAAAAAGATAGTCCCATTGATCTCTTTTGCAGCAACAAACCCAGATTTACATGCTCTGAGTTTGGAACCAGATATTATTGTTTTGTTATTCACGTGGTATCAACTATCTAGGGTGTCACAAAATAAATTCTAAACCTGTATGTGCGCCGCGAGTTGTAAAGATTTGGGAACCCCTGCTCTATTTAATGGATTGCTGTGCCTCTTTTATAAAAGTTCATGAGAATAAATTCTGCTGTTTATTATTCGTACGCATTACTGCATGCATCTCGAATTTCTAAGATTTCCTGTGTAAAGAAAAAATTGACCGAAAGCAGGATTTAAATCTGCGGCCCCCGGATCTGACGCTCTTGCCACAAAAAGTATATTAAAATCTTTAATTTTTATTTTATTTATAAAATGGAATTAACATTACATTTCATACATTTTTTAGATATCATAAATTCTGACCTTACATAACATTTTTGGTGTTATCATTTATCAATAGGTATAAAAAAATTTGATTGTATCTATATGGCTCAAAGATTTGATAGAAACTTGACAGTTTATTTATATTATCTGTATTAGGACAGTGCCCAAATATAATTATTTATTTAAAAAAGGATGAAAATCTGCAATATTGTACTGCTGGCTGCCAAGTTTAACCATCTGCTGCAATATCATATAAAAAAACCCAAAGAAATAGCAACTTAAATTCCTAATTGAAAAACAATAACCTAATTGGCAAAATTTGAGAGATTTGGGTAGGACCTGCTGGCGTACATAAAGCAAGCTATCAAATTAACTGTATCTTAATTAATTTTAAATGATAGTTTCAAAACAAGAACACACGCGTCAATAGAAATGACGATTATTTATTAGAAAATGGAATGAAAACAAACAAACATGTTATGATCAACACAATATTATGCAATTAATACTTTCCCTGTTTAAATACACAGTTTAGTTTACAAATATATAACTGTAACACATAGAGATAAGTTCATATATTTAACTACATACATAGATAGATAATCTGCGTTTTCAATAAACCCGTATGTTGGTACAGAATAATTTATCACAAGATTAAATTATGGTGATGTATGAGGCTATTGTTACCACCTCAGAGTACCTAGGTATATATTTAGGTATATTTAAAGTTTAAAGAAAGTTATCTGGTATCGTGATAAAACCGGTATGCCTCAGTTGCATAGCTAGTCAAAATAATATTGGGCCATATGGAGATCATTACAGGATTTACAGGCTCTTGGGCCCTTGTTGAAACACTAGAATTTTTGGTAAATTAATATTAGCCATCTACTGTTAAAACTGTTTTTGTAGATAAGACTGATTGATATTTTCCGTAACAAACATAACGTAAACTTATTGATTCGGCCGATACGACGGTAGTATGCCTTTGATTCTGATGTCTCACAGTCAAATAAATTAACAGGCCATATTGGGAGAGCGCCGTGCATTATGGCTAATTTCCCCTCCCTCACCATAAGGAGGCCTATGTTCCAGTAGAACTTTTCAAACTGAAACGTCTATACTAACATAGTCTGTTGTAAATGCACTTGCTGTCCTTGTAGATTACACCATAGGTATCAGTATCAGATATTTCAATCAGTAATTTTGCCAAACTCCTACGCACTCGATACACAATAAGGATTAGGATCAACAGACATACCTATATTTTAGTCACATTTTAGTACAGTCTTCCACACATTTTACAAATCAGTTAGCTGTTTCCCGCGGTTTCCCCGGCTGCTAGGGTCCTATTGGTCGTAGCGTGATGTTATATAGCCTATAGCTTTCCTAGATGAATGAGTTATCCAACGCCATTTTTTTTCAATTCGAACCAGTAGTTCCTGGGATTAACCAAACCAATCAAACAAAAAACAACCTTCAGTTTTACAATATTAGTATTAGATTCTACTAGTTGTTGTCAGCGGTTTGACCCGCTACAACTCCAAAATTCTCCCACGGGAACATATAATCGGTATTAAAACCCAGATTAATCCAGGTTATAAACTATCTGTGTATCATATTTCATCCAAATCCGTTTAGAGATTTTTGCGTGAAAAAGAAACAAACAAACATCCATCCAAACAAACTTTCAAGTTTAGAATATTAGTAGGATTCTATATTAAGGGATGGTTTTCGAAGATCAGAGGCCTTACCACGAGCTCTTAACACGATCCAGTGTAGGCTGTGGGAAAGAGGCAGAGCTATACAAGTCGTCTAGTCTAGCGCTATCTCTTTCCCACAGCCTAAAGACTAACGTTTTAAGAGTTCATGATGGTAGGCCACCAGTTTTTATTACGGTATGCAGTCTACTGCGCTACAGCGTGATAAAGACAAGGGATTATTCTTATCGTTTTGTATGACAATGTATGATAGATACGTACGTACAAGTATGATGTAATCAGTCCAAATAAGGCAATGCATTGCTGTCAGCTTTCTGCAGTATTTTTATCAATCAGACTGAACTAAATGCCTTATAGAAGGTCAAGTATTAAGAAATGAAAAAGTAGCAACTAGTAAGGACTTAATTTTAAAACAACAAAACTTCACGTAACATCACTCCTGTATACTCAGAGAGGGTAAGCAGGCTTAAGTAGAGTAATAGTATCCTATTATGGGTGAGTCTATCGCCAAACGCTCTACTCGGGACTCAAAACTCCCCCATCCATGTGGGAATTAAACCCAAGAGTCCAGTTTCGAAAAACCCTGCTTAAGAAAATAACTAGACAACTAGTTTTGTGCCTGCTGGATATGGATTGTGGCTGGGTATCCTCAGTATATTATCTATGTCTACGTCTTTGAGCTACTACTTTTTTATCGTGGTAAAATGATCAAGTGGGTAGGAGGACCCCTCCTATAGGGACCCCCCTCATATGCCCCTCGAACGGCGAGCCACCCATTGCTCACCGTCTGCATGCCCGCGCCTGCGGTGATCGGAAATAGCTGGATCAAAAGCTTATCCCCTTATGGTATTATGTATGTCAATGTATAAAAATATACCTTCTCTTCCAGATCAAGAAACTCGCAAGCATGGGTTTAATGGGCGCCTGTGTCGACCCAAAGAAGGGTGGTCTTGGCCTGGACTACTTATCCCTTGCCCTGGCTGTTGAGGAGCTGTCCCGAGGCTGTGCCAGCACTGGCATGATCCTCTCCATACACAACTTCCTGTACCTCAACCTGGTCAATGAGAAAGGCACTGAGAAGCAGAAGGAGATATTTTTAAATGATTTTGCTAAAGGCGCTCTTGGAAGCTTCGCTTTGAGTGAACCAGGTATTGTATTTGTTTTTAAACCTTTTTTCAGTTTATTTTTCTGTACGAAGCTGGACAAAGGCCGCTCACAAGTCTTTCCAAAAAGGTAGCGAGACGCTTTTATCCCGCTTTTGGAGATGATAAAATTGAATAGTTGGTCGAACTAAATAACAACAACAAATTGAGTAATTCTGCGCAAACGAATAAAACTGAGTTTCAATTTGTGGGATTCCCAGTGATGGCTAAATCTGACACCAAAGGGTGGCCACATGACGGGGTCCTTTAGGTAATCTGTGCTTTAGGGCTAAATGCCTGCCGAGCGCTGAATCGCAAAATTGTTTTTAGGTCTGTCAGGTTACCTTGAGTACACAAGGGCAACTTAAGGAACACGTAGATTTTTAATCAGGAGTACCCGTTTGATGATTTCCATAACTAAAAAAATACCTCACTCGAGAATCAAAAGAATCATGCCACTTTATTTGCGATAGAAGTTTAAATTGATTTATCGTGGAAAAAGAAACACAGGGAGTGTTAAGATGGAAGAGGCCCAGGAGGATTTGCCTAGCAGTGGGACAGAACAGGCCAATTAATAAACCAGTTTCTTTAACCTTTTAAGTAGTGTAACTAATTGCATTATGATGTCGATGCATGTTTTTAAAGTCTCATGTATTAAAACCGCCAGTTGTTTACATAATAAATCACAAATTACATTGAGTTACATAACATTATCGATTAGACGTATAACCGTAACCGTAAGACAGAACAAAACTCTTGAACTACGAAAATCGACCTTACTGCTACGACATAAAGGTGGTGGCAGTTGCAGTTGGTGCTAGATATCTTAGTTTACATTATTCATTGTTCAATTTACTCAAAACATTGAACCAGTCCCCGAACTTGACTCTTTGTTAATCAATTGGTATTTTACTATGTTTGATAATTAATTGGGGCACGATAATAATGCGGAGTTACTTGTTATACTGGCTTTATCGTAAGCCAGTCACGCCGCGGTAAGACCCCTCTTTGAGGAGTGGTTAGATAGGCGTCACGGGCGTGCTGACCTTCCGCAAGTCCCCACCGGACACGGATATTTCGGGAGGTATCGAAGGAAAAAACGTCTGGGTGTCACGACTGCGAGGATCGGCCGGAGGACACGGTGGAGAATACGGTGCAGGACTGCCCCGCTTGGGCAGGCATTAGTTGAGGCCATGCTGCGGGGCGAGTTGGAGTGAGAAGCGGCCGCCTCCTTCTGCGAAGCAGTCATGCTAGTGAAGGAGGAGGCGCGCCGCGTGAAGGAGAAGACAGCGTCCACGACAAATGCAACTGGCACCACTTTCATGTCGTAGCAATAAGGTCGATTTTTGTACTTCAAGTGTTTCTTCTGACTAATTGTATGACTATTTAAATTACAAGTCTAATCGATAATGTTATGTAACACACTGTTATTGTAGTTTATTATGAAAACAACTTGCATTTCAACGGATGGGACTTTATAGTATTTATACATGCATCGACATTTTAATGCAACTCATCATCATCATCATGTCAGCCATAGGACGTCCACTGCTGAACATAGGCCTCCCCTTTAGATCTCCACATAAATGCAGGTTGGAAGCGACCTTCATCCAGCGTCTTACGGCAACCTTTATAAGGTCGTCTGTCCATCTTGTTGGTGGACGTCCTACGCTGCGCTTGCTAGTCCGTGATCTCCAACGCTGCGCTTACTAGTCCGTGATCTCCAACGCTGTGCTTGCTAGTCCGTGGTCTCCAACGCTGCGCTTGCTAGTACGTGGTCTCCAACGCTGCGCTTGCTAATCCGTGATCTCTAATGCAAATAGTTCCACAAATATGATTGTTTACCATAAATATGTTTATTCTTTTTTCCAGGCGCGGGTACCGACGTTGCAGGTATACAAACAAGAGCTACTCTCGATGGAGACTACTGGGTTCTCAACGGCAAGAAGACGTGGGTCACTAATGCTATTGAAGGCAAAGCGCTTGTCACTTTCGCTACCATAGACCCAGAACTTAGACATAAGGGACTTGCTTGTAAGTTGTCTTTTTTGCAAATCTTGATACTTTTACGTTCATTACCCTGTCACTGTATTTTGAACTTTATTCCGAGACAGTTATAGGTTTATTTGTAAAAAAATACTTTGAGACCAAGTTTCATATCGCTTTCGCTACCATAGACCCGTAACTTAAACATAAGGGACTTGCTTGTAAGTTGACTTTTTTCAAATCTTGATACTTTAACATGCTCATAACCTGTTATAGATTTTGAACTTTATTCCTTCACAGTTACAGTTCTATTTGGTAAATTTAGTATTGAAACCAAGTTTCATATTATTATGTCAATTTTGTATTATGAACTTTATTGCTTTTGTAATAAATTGATAAATGGCTGTAGGTGAAATCGGTTTAATGGTCAAACTGGGTCTATTTGACACCACCAATTAATTGAGTTTTTCTGAGCTGTTGAAACGATTCTCCCATAGATTTTATATGACTATAGCAAACTGTGACGTCATTAACTAGTCAATTCAATGATCATAGTATTTATTGATTCCAGAGCTATTATAAATCCATATTAACATCTTTTTTTAAATTAGGTAAATATACTTAGCTTAAACGAGTTTTCGGCCTAAAATAACGTGTATTTTTGGAGATATTATGTTTTGTTATTACATATTGGTTAATAGTGTCAAATACCAAATTATCAAAAACTCAAAAACCCTTTTAATTGTTGTATTTCCATTCACCCAGGTTTCCTGATCCCCATGGAGACTGAGGGTGTCTTCCGAGGGAAGAAGGAACGCATCATGAGCGTCAGGTATGTCTTTAAATCTATTGCAAGTACACTTATTAACACTGCATGCATTTCTTGGAGAGGCCATTATTATTTATTTGCTTTACACAGCTAATATTTATGGGCAGTATTAACATCACACACTATTTTACTGAAATAGTATATCTGCCGTTGGATTTTTTTTTCTTGTGTAGGTATATCCTCCATGAGGTGTAGTCCACCATTAAATGGAAGGGAAGAAACTTCCATTGAATAAGACTACATGGTCTTCTTCCTCGTCATTCCCGGCTGGGTCGCGGTGACGCATTTGGATTCCCCACTATCATCCACTACCCTACACTAAGAAATCATGATAAAAGAATGTTAGAAAAAATCTTACAGTTGAATTTTAGATTCTACTCAAGAAATAAAGCAGACTGGCTGTTTCCCGTGATATGTAACACCCCGCTGCTCAGCTCGGATTTAAAAACAAAAAGATTTTTTCAAATCGACCTGAAATTAGCGCCTTCAACCAAACTAAAAATTCTTCAGCATTATAACATGATTCAAAAATGTGTTTAACAAAAAAAAAATATGGAGGTAAGGGGCTTCCAAAAACTACTAAAACCTCTTTTAGAAATACACTCCGTTCTTGTGTGATTGAGATTTGGCACAACCGTAATGTCACATACAATTTTTCGCGGGCTTACCCAAATATGAGGTTTGTTGGTAATGGTTTCTAGGAATATAATATTATTACACATATGAATGGGTTCTGGACTTGCTTTATAATATGTTGATATTTAATACTATTTATTGATAAATGTTTCTCATTTGCATTGCATTTGCATTCCGCACAATAGCTTAGCAAAGTATTATATTATTCGTATGCAAAATGAATTTTAAATTACTAACACCTACCACTGCTCATAGAATACAATCAATTGATTTTGGCTTAAAACTATTCCCATAGGAAAAATGTTTCTTCCTTCTTCTTTTATCTTGTAGTTAATGAATCCAGTTTTTTTTTCATTATTATTTATTATATCAAATAATTGTGTATAAAATGAGAAGACAAACCTTAAATTATATATCAGATCTTCCCTACATTTTGATAATTCATAAAAACACAAAATTGTATCGGAAGATTTCAGGCTGGGTCTCGTAGTAGAAATTCTCTATAATTAATACAATGAGGTTTTAAACCCCTGCGCTTGGTGTCGCGGGTTCATTTTCCGAATATTTAACGTCGTCGTCGTCTGGCCTACGTTGTACCTAATTTCTGTGCAAATAAACAATTATTCTTTTTTTCTATTCTATTCTGGCTGTTTGAGTATGTGCTTGAATACACTCACGCCAACGCCTAAGATGATAATATTCCAAGAATGTGACAAAAGTAAAGCTAGTGGTAGTAAACCTGAACCAAACTTAAGTTAAGAGATGTACAAAAAAATTTCGAAGTACACAGGCAGGTACACTTCACCAAGCACTACCATAAAATCGATCCAAGAAACAAAAGGAGCTTATAAAATAGATTTGAAGCGAAACCCTCAGGGCGGCGACCGCGTGCCCGGTCACTCTCGAGGAGGTGCGCATCCCGCGGGACTACATCGTGGGCGAGCCGGGTGATGGCTTCCGGATCGCTATGGAACAGCTGGACCAGGCTAGGATTGGTATCGCGGCGCATGCTGTTGGTGAGTTTTCTTTAAAAGTTTCATAACCATAGGCTAAAACGGAACTTTATTACTAAGAGAGCTTCCCTCCCCATCAAGCGATTCGTACGATTTTCAATTTCTATTAACCAAAAATAAAAATCGTCCTTCCCACTACGATTTAGTGATGCTATTCGATTGACTTGTCGTCATCGTGGCGTGCGTGTTTTGTTTTTCATCATGGACAACCGCACGTTTGCGTTGCGCTAAGGATGATTTTCACTTGTAGTTGGAATCAGTCGAATTACGTCGCATCGCATCATGGGGAAGCTCCCAAAACTTCACTGTCCGTCTGTCACCAAGCCCTATCTTACCGTGATAGTTTCGTAATTTTTACAGATGATGTATTTCTGTATCCGCTATAACAACAAATACTAAAGAACAGAATAAAATAAATATTTAAGGGGGTTTAATACAATAGACATTATTTGTCAATACTTCGTCATGCGCAGTTTTTTGTTCTACATTTTAAAAGAGTGAACAGTTGCTATTTGCATATCACTATTAGTATGAGCCAGTCAACAAGGTTGGTAGCTGCTTGGCCAAACAGTGCAGAGATTTTATTTCTATTATTTTTACCACAGGTATCGCTCAATCAGCACTCGACACTGCGATCTCCTACGCTAAGAAACGGATAGCTTTTGGAAAACCACTGTCCAGATTGGCATCTGTTAAGGTAACATTAAAATATAAATAAAGAAAGAAATAAAAAGAGCCTTTATAGAGAGTCGAAAGTCCTCTTTATTGCAAGAAATTCCTATGAAAACTTTCTGCAATGCCACATAAAGACCTCTACCGACAGAGCGCCATCCTTTCTGGTGATACGAACTGAATCCATACGATCTCTGTAAAGGCAGATCGCATGCAATCTGAAGCCAGCAGTGAGAAAGCAGAATAAAACAATTTAAAAATTAAATATATGTCTGTCCCATTGAAAATTGTCGTCAGCTTCTCTATTTATGTGTTACTGTTAGCCTACTTTATCCCACTGCTGGGCAAGGCCTCTCCTCATGACCTCCAGTTTTCGCTTCGCTAGGTTATTTAACAGAAATTTATCTCTCATCACCCAGGACCGTCTAACAGAGATGGTAATGCTAGTCGAGACAGCTCGTCTGGCGACATACCGGGCAGCAGTCGACGTCAGCACTAAGAACAGTGCGATGGCCAAGTACTTGGCCGGACGGAACGCCACCGCTGTCGCAGACCACTGCGTGCAGATCCTCGGCGGTCGAGGCTTGTCTGTCAATTATGATGCTGAGAGACATTATAGGTAAGTTATTTCTTTTTATAGTTTGTCTCAAGACCGTATAAACACATAAAAAAAAAAAAATTAGTAAGGGTAGCCAATGCGTCCAATTCAAGAAGTGCCTTCCGAAAACAAAAAAAAAAAAAAAAAGTACCACACCATTACTACGAACATGTCTTATAACTAAAATTACAAGACAAATAGCCTCCTTTTTTGGGAGTCGGTTAAAAAAGGAAGGGAAGAAAAAATAAGAAATGCGGATTTCCACCTTTTTTCGTTGTTGGTTAAAAAAGCCATCGCAGAACCTGGATTGAGCCTGCTGTTGCTTAACCAACTCTCAAACAGAAAAAACATACACAAGTTGACTATACGAATAATTCTTTTCATTTTTCCCTTAGGGATGCAAGAGGCACGCAGATCTACGGAGGCGTGACAGACATTCAGAAGAGACTAGTCGGCCACTATTTCCTAAAAGAACACAACGCCCTCTGAAGAGAAGCCGGTAAACTTATTCTAGCCTAGTCTACAGTATGGAGACAAGTGGCCTACGATTACGTCTTAAAAGCCTGAGTAATTCTACTGTGGGAAAGAGACAAGAGCTTTTTTTTTATTTAAAGATAGTTTCGCGTTTGACCACTATCTCGCCTGATGGAAAGCGAAGATGAGGTCGACGATGAAGCACGCTTGCCTAGAAGTAACCTGTTCACTCTTGACTTGAAGACTCCAAGGTTATTATTATTGTCGGGAAATACAGATGCCGGCAGGGAATTCAACTCCTTTGCTGTGCGTACAATAAGTCTATTATTGGCATCATATCCTGTGAATATGAATTATCTGGTACATCGGAAACCAACTCTATGAGGGTTCAAAAAAACGACGAAACACTTCGAGAAAAGGTAGGTAGTGCCCTTGCGCTTCGCTTGGCTCGTCTTGGCGGAATTCAACTCCTTTGCTGTGCGTACAATAAAGGTATTGGCAAAACGCTTTGTACGCACCGGAGGGATGTTCACCATATATCTATGGCGCATTGCCGTACGTTATTGATTTACAAGTCGTCTAGCGCCATCTCGTTCCCACACTGGAATTACTCTCGTTTTAAGATGTCATACAGTAGTCTATTTGAAGTACATGCGTTTTTAAAGAAGAATGGCAACTCTCTGCTGGCATTTTATTACACAAACTCTTGTTTAAATTAAGCGATACAGTTTGCCATTCTTCTTTGATTTTATCAACGACGTCACATCAGTTTTGCGTCTTATTTAAAAATATGAAGCTTATTTATCTATTCTGAAATGAATTATGGCAATCAGGTACATTAAAATATTAACTAAAAGAGGTTCATTAGAATTCTTACCTTTTATATTTTTCCATATTTTTGTCCTGTCCTTGATTTTCTTTTCTAATTCCATATGACACACTGCTGCCATCTGGCGTTTATCCTGAACTATGATTCTTCAGGCATTAAAAGGTTCTTTTGTAATGGAAATAGATTCAATTCTTTTCAGTTAAATCTATAATTTATTGTCTTTCTATATGCTTCGGTGCTATGCAATACTTATACTCAACTATCGCTCATCTGACAATAGACTTTGATTTTTTGTATTGCCTACTTTGTGTCCCACTGCTGGGCAAAGGCCTGTAGAGTATTAAAGACTTTGGTAGTAAAAAAATAAACTTCAAGTTACACATTATAACACAAACACGGAATGTCGAATATCAAAAATAAAAATGCGCAAAATGAATTAATATTATTCGCGCTGTGCATTTTCGTCGCATCAATTGACCAATATTAATTATCTATCAAAGTCCATGTTTTGTCTCGATAAAGATTATAAATAATTGAACTTGAATATTCAATAAGATTAAAGTAGTACGTTTTACTGCGTATATTTCGTTCATTATATATTTTACTGTAAAAGTCCGAAGTACGGTATCTTAAGATTTCCCAGTAAATCCTAAGATGACCGTCTACCTGAACTACGTCATGATTTTTATCAACATTTACCGTGCTTTTATCCACTACCTTGTTAATCCTAAAGCCCGCTGTACACAATGGGCCAACGCATTGGGCCAGCGTATTTGGCCAATGTGTACAGACCTACTTCGCGGTATGTTGGTAGTTGGCGGCAATACTGGCCGACCAACCGAAAGTTGTCGGTTATTCGTGCACCAATCAAAGGATCTTGACGTGCTTCGCACACAGTGTTCACACGTTGGCTCAATGTGTAAACAGCGACATTTGGAATTCATTATTTTGGCGCAACATGCTGGCCCAATGCCTTAGCCCAATGTGTACAGGGGTCTTAAGATTTACCAAATGAATGGTGGTAAAAGTTCAAATCACAAACCTTTTTTGACATTTACCAACTCATGCTGGTAAATCTTAGGATTTACTGGGAAACGTTACGACTTCGGACTTTTACATATCGATTTAATTACTGGCTTTGTATTCAAATATTCAACCATTCAGAAAAAAAACAATGTCAAATAAATAATTAAACTAAATGTAAATATAAGCCAAATAGGCAAATGAGCGTTGCGTAATGAGAAACGGCTATTAGGTCACAGTTACAACTCCATCTTTGTCATTTCAAAGTAAATTGTAGAGACAGAAATACTTTAGGAACGTTTAAAAATTATGTGACGTTTTAGAATTCCGGAGACAATCATGTTTTCTTTTCCTTGAAGTCATCGTAATTTAATCAAATATCTGAAATACTTGCTTAAGTGGATTGTTGTAAAAACTAATAAATAACAAGGAAACTAGAGGGTTATTTTAAAATGATTTCAAAACACAATTTAGAAATATTCACCTGAAAACATTTTATTGTTCAAAAATATTAGCTTGTTGAGTAAAACCTCTTTTAGTTGTTATCTTCACATGATAGTTTTAAGGGCATCGCATTTATAACGTAACCATAGAGTTTGTTTGTATTTATTTTTAAATGGGACATTCCATTTTTAGAATGTTTACTTTTTAATTCACGAACATTCGGTTTTTAAAACTATTTTTAAAGAAATCCTCCTTTCTTTCACAGTGTTTTTTTCTCTGACCTTATTTCATTGAAAAAATCAAAGTGACCTTTATCTTTATAACGATAAGGTTTCTTTGCTATCACCAACAAATCTGTATAAGTTATAGTGTCTGTTATTCTCACAATAATAAGGTTGCTTTTGCACTGAAACTGTCCGAGTTAAAATAACTGTGAAGGGAATATTTATTGATTTCATTAATTTTAGGCTACAAAATTGCTGGGTTTGTACTTACTTATGTTATAACGTTGCTTACAAAAGTAAAACTTAAGATACTTGCGTAAAGTCGGTTTTCCGATAATATCTAGTGACTGATTTAGCATAAATTTTTAACAACTAATAAAATATAGTGTTATAAATTGCATAATAAACCTATAATATTGTAATCACCACGTATTGTTGTTTGTAAAATAATAAATAATTTTATAAGGGGCCAACATTTTTATGAATATGTATTGTATGGCGTACAAAACTAAGTTTAAAATGTAAAAACACATAAGTCTTCTTTAGTATATAATAAACATGTTCATTTGTTCAATATTATTATAACGTATTTTACTGTTATATTTTAATAAAAAATATATTTTTGTAGATTTGTTTTTTATTTATTTATTTTATGAATGCTATTATTATTTATCATCAGCATGTATTGTAATACTATTAACACAGTAGGTAGTTTCTAGCTAACATAATAATATTTCGTAAGCACTCACATATTATACCTATCTGTATTTTTATTAAAATTATATTCCTTAAGATAAAAATCGATTCAAAAATGGTTACTACTATCTAGTCTGATATAACATGATTGAAAAAAACAAAATTTTACTGACTATTTCATCCTCAGAACCCAAATAAATCTTACATAATTATATAAAAATAAATTATTGAGTTAATAACCTACTAAAACATATACGTACTAAATCATGTCTTTGTGAAAATTAAAAAATAACGAAGACTGCATACTTTTAAAAAAAATTCACAGTCTTTACCTAAATGACATAAAAATGCACAATATTTTATTACAACTGCCTACTGGCCTATCCTTTTGTGAAGTAATAAAATCGCGGCGGTTTTGCACATAAAAATGCATCATTTAGTCGTCGTTACCCTATTTTCACACCCTGGCTAAATATCAGTAAGGCAACGCGTCCCGGGTAATGGCTGACCCAGTTTTTCTTTTCTAAATGCTTTTGGATCCCATCGGGCTTTTGTGTCTAATAAGCGGCTACGTATTTCGGCACCACTGCTCTCGGAAAGAAAAAATCGTGAGGAAACCGGCATGATCTAGACCCATAATTTCGAAGACATGTACACAATTGCCGTCCACAGCTGAACGTAAGCCTGCCCCAAAGAGCGCCAACCCTAGGTCCTGGACAGTCCGCATCCATTCATTGCCAGCCACATTCTTCAAATGATCGATCGTGCCGTAGGGCATCCACACTATGTTTGCCCATTCGTCGTCATGTAACATCCACCAACCTAGACCCCGTCGTGGATTACTACCCACTAGGGAGTGGGTAAGGGGGCTTACAGAGTGCGGCCTGAGTCCCACCATTTGGAATTTTGTGTGGCTGATTATGACTGCCTATCTGACCTCCACAATCCAGTAACTGGTTCATAACTACATAGTTAGATACTATACTCCTTGGTCAAGTTCTTAGAATTTCAGGCTTCTAATTTCTGACTTACAATCGGCGGGTGCTATTATTTTTGCCAGTATTCATTTAAAATTCATAAATAGATATTGTGGATACTTATGTTTGCCTAATTTGTAAGTAACCTTAACCTTTTACTTTGTCTAGAGTTTTAGTCACTGAATGACTTATATCGCTACGATTGGCTGCCCTATTTGGACGTTGGTTTCTGAGTCAACATTTTAAAACTTAATTTTTAATTAATTCACTGTTTTTTAGTATTGGGGAAATAGAATAAGAAAAATGCTTTTTTTTTCAAATATGTATTATTTTGGCTGACGACCATTATTACCAATTTAATTTCTTATTAATCACCCAATCTGCTCGTTAACGGCGTCACATTACATCGCAATCTTTCCTTGGTCAAGCCATTGTGGTCAATGTGTCTCAAATTACGGCAGCCTACGACGTCTCGTATTATTCTATCATTATACGCTTACCTACGGTTACCCACTAGCTACCTACTGCCTACGGATAGCACTATCTAACAGTTACCGCAGTGCAACCGAACGTTACGTGCCTCTGAGAAATATTATAATGTTTTGTTTTTAGTTCAGCTGCATTTAAAGATTAGGTGTCCTAAAGAGTGAAGTGTGATCAGTGTTTTAGTTAATTTTTGCGCGATTATTGTGAAGTGTTAGTTAAAAAAATCTTTAATAATAGAACGGTACATTGTCCGAAAAGATCCCGAATTGTTTTGTAAAAGTTAGTGTGCTAAGTGCTCAAAATCTAGGAAGTACAGATTCCACTCTTTACCTGCCCAATTTAAATTCTTCGTCTTTTAAAATGAATTGCATTCGTCCTTATGTGTGATTCACTGCACATAAATAAACAAAAGAAACGGCTTAAGTGTGTGATCTACAAAACAGATCATCTGCTACACTAGTTAGTTCGGAAACACGCGCGATATCGACCAAGTACAGAGACACGAGACGTCGTTGTTTGAAGTTTTAACATGTTTCAAATACCTTCCCTCAAAGGACCGGTAGCTTTACAATAAGGACCATGAATCACATAGAGTTCGTATTAATCTCCTATTATCTTAGTGTGCGTCATTTTCAGCAATGTACACACACAGCGCCGATGCCGATAAGACAACGATAGGGAAACTTATCATTCCACCGCGATTACGAGTCGAACGCAGATGGGCTTGTGCCATCATTTTTAAAAAGTAAAAATGCGCGCCCTTATTTCTTTGACGTTTCTTTTTTTAATATTCAAAAATGGAAGTGCTCAAGACGTTTACGAAGAAGCTTTTGACGAAGAGGTGTTAAAACTTATTAAGTTGTGTGATGTTTGTACGTGCAGTGAAATTCCCGATATCGATGGGACTCATATAGTGTTGTATGTTCAGTGTTCTGAGTTCGATAGGATAGAAAATGTTTCTGACTTGGACAAGATCGCCTGGCCTTTGAATCCAAATGGATTGAAGATATCGGCCACTTTCGACGGACTGGGACTGTCTACATTAGGAAAGTAAGTACCAAACCATTTTATTTATGTTTAAAATATTTGGTTCAACTCGAGCTCCATTAGAGCCGTTAATCTTCTACCAAATTCAGTTAATCCGGAATGCTTCTAGCAGCAATGAGTGTGGGTGTAATCGTTCTATAGCGTTGGGTCAATGTCCCAAATAGCGCAGCGACAATCTTAGCCACATCGTAAGTTCGAATCAGGAATGTTGATAAAAATCTTTTTGGTCCTTTGATGAGCATAGTGATGTCATTGAGGTTACCGGGAATTATAATGACGGAAGTTACCTGATGGGGCAATTCCTACCTCCATCATACTCAGAAGTTATAAGTATAAGCAACCATAAACTAGATAATTTTCAGATAATGTTTCAAAACATTCAACATCAAAAAAAAATACTTAAAACAATTTCCCATTTCTTTATTACCTACCCTAGTCATTTTTATAGGGTCGCGGCTCAGTCTTACGGTTCGTGGCCCTGGAAAGCAAAGGCAGCCGAAGGGACATAGTAGATTAGGTAGATTTTTAATCAGCACGAGCCTGACAGTACCTTTCGCTCCACTCTGGACGAGAAGACTCATTTGATGATTTTACAACCCAACAAAAAGTAGTCGCTCCTAAAATGACTCTCAACTTCCCTGATTTATTTTTGCCAATAATAACCAATAAATTCTACAGAATATTGTCATCAAGAACAAGATTGATAATCGCTTATGTACCAGGAGAGCATAGAACAAAAGAAGGTAGCCTATAATTTGCAGTGGGTGGAACGTAGCGAAGAAGATGATGTAAATTATCCCCAGTTTCTCAGACACTCCTGCGACCCTGAATATGCATTATTTTGTTTTCACCTTGACTGCTTATCACATCTAACAACTATAATAAAACCTCGCGAGCTACAATATATTAAAGGGCATTGAAATATTGTTTACTCGCCGGCTATCTTAATCTTTGTTTGCTTGAGCTCTTTTAAGGAAAACCGTATCAGACGGTGAGTACTTGGCCGTTGATGATAATTAAGATCGTAGACGAAATGTTACTAGTCACATTTAGCATAGAATAATTTTATATATTAATGAATAAGGGATGTGGAAGTAGCTGAAGTCGGCTATAGGTATATATTCCGACGCGGTATATAGTCGCGTTTTCTGAACCGAAACTACTGAGGTAAGTAGACGACTGCTGCATTTTCGCTCTAATTGGACATTGACATTATATATCTTAGATTAATTCACCAAAGATAAGTCTTGTCTCTCCATTAGTCACTTCCATCTTCTTTCCATCTATGGTCACTGCAATTTTCAATTGATTTTTGTTTTTTTTTCGTTAAGTTAGCACTCTTCTCTCCCACAATCAAAATACAGGATTAATGCTTCCTCGACTTGGGTACAACTTCACTGATCCTTCCCTGAATCAATTTAAGCCTATCACAGTCTGTGATGCAGGCCACTGCTGCACATAGGCCCACTACACCTTGTCCTCCGCTTTCCATGTCAAGTTTCCATTGGGTCTTAGCAACGATAAATTACACTTTCAAAGAAAAAACGCACCTTAATTAAGCCTATCATAAGAAAAAAGCAATTTCTCGGTAAATTACACTTTCAAAGAAAAAACGCACCTTAATTAAGCCTATCCTATCCACCTTAAAAAAGCAATTTCTCTGTAAACTCTCACAATCACAAACAATACATAATTTGATATCGTCAATTTAAGATTAGATTACATAGAAAAGGGAGACGCCTTTGTGAAATTGATCGGCTCGACGGAAAGGGAAATTAAATACTAACCGCTTTATAGTAACTAATTTATAAGTTACTGGAATTAACTCATTTTAAACATTATAGCAAAAGGCTATTGAAGAACACCGTAGGTTTTTGGTTTTGTCAGTACAAGTCTGACAGTCATTCCCGCCCTGCCCGGGGTGGGAGAACTCATTTGATGATTTTACCACGTTCAAAAAACGAGAACGTTGTACCGGGAGAAACGCTATCCTATACGTGTTATTGCAGACATAGCCTATCTCAGAGCCCATCAAGACACGCTCAGACGTTCTGTCGTGATAGAGTAACAGACATATATCTATCCAAACATTCGCATTCAGTTACAAGTTGTATCATCAATCATAGCTATTCTGGCCATATCATTGACGCAATAAAGGTGTCATTCATTGCTTGATCGAGATGTCCGGTCGCAAATATCCGCATCCATCGGAAGCACTTTAACGTGAGGACCTCTCCCTTTAGTGAGTTGCAATTTCTAATTGTCAGAAAAGGTAAGAGTCTATCCCTCGTTTTTTTGCTCTTCGCTTCAACCTAGAGGCAAAGATGAGGTCTCACTTAGACCGAGCTCACCAGGTAGGAATTGGAACTTCTGCGCATCGCATCGTTGGAACACAGATAACACTGTTCGGCGCCAAACTCCAACAGGCTAGTCGCAGCCATTGGGATCACTTGGCTGTCACCGCAAGTTGCAGATAGCCTGTGGTGGTGTTGCCCGGCGTGAGCTGCTAGGAGGTGTATAAATTATCACCATTTCCACTGTTCCTTGTTCGATTTAACTATCGATATTCAATCTTCGACCATCTTCTGACGGTTCTTGACAGGCCCGAAATTTCATCCAGGATTGCTCAAAAGATTCATAAAGCCCTTAGGGCAATTGAAGGAACGGTAGGGTAGGTTCTAGTCAATATGAGTCTGACATTGCCTTCCGCTCCACTGCTCCACTAGGAACAAGAGAAGCCTTTCGATGATTTCAGAGTTAATATAAACTTAATAAAAAATGTCCATCATCATTTCTTTGGTCTTAAAGCCATCCACAGTCAACCTTAATTAATTTGAAGTACCGAAGAATACATATTATTCTGATAATTACATTGTCAATTTCACATTAACTACAATTTTATCGACACTCAATGATGTGCAACACAATTCTCACTATTCAAGTGGCTTCTTATCTTTTATTGTGACATCGTATTTGTGATTCACATTATTAGGTCTGATCAATTACAGTCAAATTGTAAAGTCGTGTATCAAACACGACTTTACAATTTTAGGGCTTCGTGCACAAAAGGTCAGCTTGTTAAAATATGTACTGTCTGTCACAGGGCTATGTCTTTTGATCCATATTAGGTAGACACTCCCAATTTTCACAGTGTGTGTTGGCTAGGGTAGCTATATGCATCAAATAATATCATCATCATCTTCCTGCCCTTATCTCATTTTACTTGAGGTCGGCGCAACACGTTTTCTTCTTCCATTCTTCCCTATCAGACGTCACAGTATCGTTTACTCCTTTTTCTTTCATATCAATCTTTAGACAATCCATCTATCTTTTCTTTGGCCTTCCTCTTGCCATAAACCGCGTTTTTTTGCGTTTTTACCAAATCCTTCTAATGCCACCAATCAATTAATATGGAACTCCTGTTGTGTGCGACTCCGACTAGATCTGCCTGTTCCTTACCAACTGTGAGTAAATGCAAATGTATTCTATAGTCCCTAGAATTATACCTAGGTCCTTATAATCTGTTGTTTTAATTTGCCTATTAACTACATCACTTCACGGGAAGTCCCATGGTACGCAAATAACATTTCTTCAAGAATTTAATTATTTTTAACTAAAGTCACCATTGAAAGCGAGTGTATCCACTGTAATTGTGCGTTTGCTCACAGTCTTTTTATCAAGGACCATACAGCCAAACCTAGCTGTACGGTCGTTGCTTTTTGTATTTTCATGTTTTTGTATTTTCACCAATCATTGCCAACGGGACATCTGTATTTTGGGCCTCTTCCGGATATATCCTAAATTATAGCAGACCGGTTATTCATTGGCAAGGTCGTTCAAGATTGATAGTTTTAATTATTGTTGTTATTTATTTAACCTGTTATTAATTAGTGAATGAGACGAAGCCTAACAAGAAAGGGCAGGGCAAAAGACCTATTGCCAGGTCGACGATCTTCAAGAGTCATTAACTGACAGACAG
The DNA here is from genome assembly GCA_028554685.1 of Agrotis ipsilon. Lineage (NCBI taxonomy): Eukaryota > Metazoa > Arthropoda > Insecta > Lepidoptera > Noctuidae > Agrotis > Agrotis ipsilon. The sequence goes on along the minus strand of CM052962.1, from coordinate 15,478,901 downwards.
AAGAAATGGGGCGGATTTACTTACTACTTATAACTTATTCATACTTTTTTTCGTGCGGGGAATTCATTCTGTGGCGAACTGACAACAACAAACAACATAATCCCCATTTTATTATCATCACAAACTTGGATCTCTTCTTTATAATTTCGATGAAATCTACAAAACTTCTTTGAAAGTAACTGAACATCACGTTGACAGTGTTAGCCCTTATGTAAGTTACGACATAACGTTCTTATCAGATACACAATATAATTATATGAGGAAGCGTTTAAAATAGAAATTCTTATCCACCTGTACCTACTGAGAGGTTCACATAGGAGGTCTAGAATTTGCCGATAATTTAATTTTAGTAATATCGAAGCTTTTCTTTCAAGAACTGTTAATTATATTAACTCTTACACTTCCATGTTTCTATACGACATTTTATGATGCTCACAAACTCGTACAGTTCAGTTTCCGCAATAGATACTTTCCATTACTTTTTCAAAATGTGTAACTTCATTTAAAGATTTTTTTTTTTTAAATATAGCTTAGTCACGAGTCACTCACTAAACAACGAATTTCCATTTTTCCTACGAACTCTATGTCTGCCACTATCTTCAAGTTTCGACCTTTGTAAAATGTATTATGTTTGACAAAAGAATAAGTATTACATATAAGGCTATATTAACTCGAAATATTTCCAAAACCTGCGTCATTGCTCGCACGGTTAGTTCCATCCAGCTTGGTAGAAAATGGCTTCTCCTTCAGGTATTCCATATAAAACGTACCTGCATAATGGATTGTAAACATTTCCCTCCCTATGTAATTAGGTACAAACGCAAGATTATGTTCGTCAAACCGAGATTTGCAAACACACGTAACCCTTTCAGTAACTAGGCACCTAATGACGTAAGGTCATTATCCCGCGCTGTCTAAAGATTCGTCGGCTGTCACATCAATCAAGCATAAACCGTGTCACCTGCGTTTGTTTTGCAAATCATCGCCGCGGCGGGAAATGGCCGACTTGCTGTATCTTGGGTTAGGCGCCTACCTACTTATGGCTACCTAGTTAACGGTATAGGTACAATTTTAATTCAATATGTATTGTCTGCGATTCGTCTTGGAAATTGTTGTTTGGAACGGTATTTTACAATTTCCTTCAAAAATTGGTTATAATTTTTAAACCGTAAAAAATTGCACCGACCTACTAAGGGTTAAAAAGTTTGGAAATTACCTTTTCCTTTTCGATTTGATCTTTACTTCGTTGGACATCCTATAGGAAAACTTCATCAATAAAACAGCTCATCTATTAGCGGTCCACTGTTGAATATAGCCTTGTGTACACTTGCTCAATAAACACTCTGTCCTTTAGCTTTCGCATCCATTCTGACCAAACTAAGTCGGTCCATCCTGGTCTGCTTGCCGAAATTCGGTCTCTACTTCTTTTGTTTCTCGTGATAAAATCACCAAATGAGTGCTTCCGCCCTGGACGGAAGGGAGTGTCAGAAACGTGCTGACTAAAATCCACGGCGATCCTTCAATCATCGTTGTTCAATAGCTCTTTACGTTCTTTGGTCACGTTTACCTGTTAAGGCAGTCCCGCAACCCCAGCAGGGTGTTCGACATACCTCGGAAAGCAAAACTGCGTTGCATAATTACATAATTTTATAAATTGATATACACATTTTTTTATAGCTCGTTTCCAAATGTTGAACTCCAAATTGAGCATATAAAAATGTATTCAAATATTAGCCAAATAAGCATGATTGTTTAATTAATTATGGTAAATTCCGATTACTTTCAACAAAACGAGTACAAAAGTTGTTTGTTTCTTATATTTGCGGTTTTCCGCTCATAACTCCCGAACAAATACGTGTGAGATAAAAATATTAATTGTGTAACCAATTGAGTAACTATACGCAATGCTTACGCATGATAACTAGTGTTTAACTTGTACCGAAAGGAAAGTAATGTTTAATTATATTGCGAATCAATTAATCCTCTGGCAGGAAGGTAGCTGACCTCTAATTTTTATTAGAAAACTAGCGGCCCGTCCCGGCTTCGCACGGGTGGAACCCGGTCCTCTAAAACCCGGTCTCGATGATTACAAACACAACAAAAAAAAAGAATTATCAGAATCGGTCTAGCCGTTTTCGAGTTATGAGCTTAGCAACACATTTTGCGATCCATTTTTATATTATAGATAAATCAGTTTTTTTTTAAATATTATATTAAAAAAATCTGATGCTCGCAGAATGCACCCCGAATACTAGGTATCGTAGAAATTATGATTCAGCAACATTAACAATACAAAATGTATGCATCAGAGAAGCGGGCGATCCGTCAGAATTTTTCTTGTGGGTATTTCGACAAGAATCAGTTTTTTTCTGACAAACTTTTTATAGGTAGGTAGTATACGGTTGCACTTTACGCCCTTTGCATCATTGCAAAAAAACCACAGTGAATTTTATCTACGTTGTAGTAAGGTTGTTGTTCAGTAGTTTCCGGTAATAAGTATGCCAATCTCAATGTTTACTGTCAAAGGGAAGAAGACTGTGTATTTAAGACATCTGTATGATACTGTCACATAATATTCAAGTAACATTCAACCTTAGTTTAGTTACAATAAAATCCAAAATTAAAGTTGACGACACTAGTCAAAGGACCAACAAGTTAAAAAGGACGTGCTGATCTTTCAGTCCATTACAGAACGATCAAGATGGAACCTTGCAGTCGAATCAGCGGTAATCGTGTGCTGTCATGATTGAAATTGATAGTAAAATCTCTTTGGAACAATGTTCAAATCCGGATGAATGGCATCATAATTTAAAATAAACTAGAGGTCCTAGAGTTATCCCACGTAAAGAAAAAAACTTATTTTCTAAGTTGTAGGTACATTTATGTTTAACTAACGTGTTCACCGATAGGCCGAATTAATTGGTTAACCTTGCGGAGTTGTTAATCGGATTAGGATTTATGTAGTTCGTTGACTCCTCCATTGTATTCTACTGTGCTTAGGATCTAGTGTTCGATTCCCAGAACGAGTTAAGTGCTAATTAGTTTGGTCTCTGCGTATACAGATTATCGGACTATGAGAGTAAAAAGATAGAGGATATTTTTTTATATCTAAGAACTTAGCCTTACCACTTATTTTATATTTTTCAGGTTGCCGCCAAATCCACAAGTGGAAACGCTGAGATTCATAAACAATGCCATACAAGCATACTGGCCAGACCCATTTAGTGACGTTCCAAATTTGAAAGTGCTGTCATTCTCGCACAACGAGTTGACCGAAATTACACCCGACCTTTTTACGAAGATCGAGGGCTTAGAAGATTTAGATTTGTCACATAATAAACTATCGGACTTTAATTCTTTAGATTTTAAACATCTAGTTCATTTAAAAAAGCTGAATTTACAAAGCAATAATTTGAAGAGGATACCGCTGGATGCGCTGCAGCCTTTGTCAGCGCTTGAAGATTTGGATGTCAGCAAAAATGGAATTTTCGACCTTGTACTCCAAAGAAGTGATGTTGAGAATTTGGCTCGATTAAAGCGGCTGAATTTGAATGATAATAGAATCAGATCTATTACGAAGGATTCGTTTCCTGTTAATAATAGCTTGTAAGTATATTTAAATGACCTAAAACCATAGATTACGGAACAGTATGTGCGGAATATTGCAACATGTTTCTTTTGGCGCTTGAATGACATTCAGGTGACATACCGTGATGTCATAAAGCAAGAGTAGTTACACTGTGGGAACCAGATGGCGCTAGTCGACTTTTCCATAGTGGAACTACTCTAAGACCGTCATGGTAGGCCCCCAGGAGGGCGCTGCTGGTAAACATTTGTATTGAAAAATAGCCTCAAACTAGGAATTTATCTTGTATCTTATGCATTTACAAACACTTAAACTCACTTAAATTATCACCCAGATCCAAAAATCCTACTCGTAGTAGGTATGTCATAAATATTTTTTTCGTGCGGGATATCTATGTATGTGAATTTCTAAGATTGTGTACGCACCTACGACACAGGAGAAATACCAAGGGAAGGGCAACGTTTTTAGAAAAAAAACAAAACCTAACCGTGACACGCCCCAGGTCAATTCACTGCGCTAATTTGAACTTAATTTTGGAGGTTTTTAACTCGTTTTGAATCTGGCATCGTTAGTATATATTTTAAAATTAAATAAATAAATAAATATAATTCCATAGAACTTGGTCAGTTATTAGGACTCAGGAGTACCGCTGATATTGATAATAAAAGATAACAAACAACTATCGGTCTAAATAAATATAGGTATGTATGTAACATACTTAGGTAGCTCTTTCTAATTCAGGGCCTTATCAGATTTATACACTGGTTTGTGCAATATTGATAAAAGTCTGAAAAAAAATGTTTATACTGGTAAAAGCTATGTTAAATTTTTGGTCACTCAAAAGCTAGCTAATTATAATGTATTAACTTTTCCAGAGAACTCTTGGATCTATCAAACAACAACATGGAAATAGTAGAAGAAGAATCTTTCCTCACTTGCACGAATTTAAGAGAATTGAACCTTGCGCAGAACAATATAACGTTTGTTTTCGCAATGCCGCCGACACTGCAGATTGCCATACTGAAATTTAATACTTTGTACCATTGGCCTAAGTTTCCTAGTGGAATAAAGTATATTGATCTGTCATATAATAGATTGTCAGACATATATGATGAGAATGCAGTGAATTTTGACAGTTTGGAGGTGAGTTTTCTTCAACAAGTCAAATATTCTGAAAAGTACACTAATGATAATATCTGAGGCCTTGTAATGAGTTTTCAGTTATTGTGACAGTTAAAGTAAACTGGAACTTTGACATTAATTTATTTCAAGGAAAAAAATAGTTCCTTCTCTGCGCACCAGAGGCGCTGTAAATACTGAAAAGATGATGTAAAGTAAAATACTGAAAACTCCGGACAAGGACTCTGATACTATGCGATGCCTAATTCTAAACCTATTTTTTGTGATTTGAATACTCGAGGAGCTCGTAGCAAAATAATAACAGATGCACAAGTCTATCTTCAAGCTAAAATTGTGTTTGCCGAGGTTGGTCTGTGGATGGGTGACCATTTATCTATCTATCATTTGTATATATTTGACAGTCGTTTCTGTTAGTCAAAAGCTCTAAAGTTTGACAACAAGTCTTACCAAGAGGTATTACCCAGTTACTGGTTTGTGCAGGTCAGATAGGCTCACCATATAAAGTATTGATATTGGGCTGCATCCTGGTTTGACTGGAAGACGACCCCAAAATAGCTGGTAAAAGGCTCAATTTTGCAGGGATACTGTAATTTCCTTATGTTTTCCATGTTTCAATTGACTTTGATATCCCTCTACCCAATATTAAAATCTAAAACTCAAAATTCCAGGTACTAAACATCGGCGGAAACCAAATAAAAGACTTAAACATAGAGAAGAAACTGCCAAGCCTCTACATTCTAGACCTCTCCTACAATCTAATAACAGAAATACCAAAGACAATAAGCACTACATTTTTTCCCAATTTAGAAGAACTTCACTTAGATGGCAACCCCATAGAGTCGGTTTATTTTAAAAATATTGTTGCTGTAAAGAGTTTGTATATGAATGAGATCAAGGCTTTGAGGGTAGTTGATGAGAAAGCGTTTAGTAATGTGGTGGGGAGGATGGCAGATGAGACGGAGAGTGGTTTAAATTGTTTCTCTCTCTATCTGTCAAATTGTCCCTCCTTGGGGGAGATTAAAGCTGGAGCGTTTGATGGGACTTCGTTATGTATGGTGAGTTGAAATATACATTATCCTTTTTATTATGCTTAAGAGCACGTTTTCTGAAAGTTGGCAACGTCGCAAATAGCTGTCGTGTGACGTTACCAACTTTCAGAATACGCGCCCTTAATGTTGAAAATTAAGTAGCTACATACGTAAATAATAGCGTAGGACGTCCACCAACACGATGGATAGACGACCTTATGAAGGTCGCTGGAAGACGCTGGATGCAGGTCGCTTCCAACCGGTATATGTGGAGATCAAAAGGGGAGGCCTATGTTCAGCAGGGGATGTCCTATGGCTGAGATGATGATGATACGTAAATAAATCATTAGTTTATATTTACACTGGTATCAATTTTATTAACACGTATTTTAATGTAAATATTAACACTGACACTGGCTAAGTACTAATTATTGTTTATAAGATAGAGTAGGTCACGAACAGGCCCATGTGTAAACTAAGAGATAATATTTATCTCTAAGTTAAGTACCTAAAAGTGATATCTCCTTTGTTAATCTCTGGGTACGATACTTACTTTACTTTTTGTGATAATAAAATCATCAAATGAGTCCTCCCTAATAGAGTGGAAGAGACAGTCAAATTCTCATTGACCTAAAATCCACCTGTTTCCTTCGATTACTTTTTGCGTTCCACGTCGTCCTTTAAAGAAAGTCCCGGGACCCCAGCAAAGGTAACTAAAAGTGGAGATTTAACTTCCATAGTTTTCTACTCTTTACGAATTTTATTTTCCAAAGAGAATCTTTGAAATTCGCTTCGCATGCGTTAATAAATAAAATCATTTAATTCAGAAATCCAAATATCCATATTAAGAAATTTTTCACAGTCGTTCACTACACTAAAATTACAAGAGTTAAATACATTACAAGAGATTACATACAATTAAGATTACGGCACTAGATATTGAATAAACGTAGAATACGTTTAATATTTATAAAATAATAGCGATCTGCCCCGGCTCCGCACGGGTGCAGTCTCTACTATATTATTCTATGCATGTTAAATACATAAAACCTTCCTCTTGAATCACTCTACCTATAACAAAAAACCGTATCAAAATCCGTTGCGTAGTTTTAAAGATAGGGACATACATAGGTACAGGAAGCGGGAAGCGACTTTGTTTTATACTATGTAATGTCAAATCGGCGAAGACCATCTGGCGGGTACCAGAACTACTGCTGGTAGTTCGGATTGTAATTGATGTGGTTATTCAGACTTTGTTGTATTGCTTATTGTACGGTCTTACCCGCCAGACGGTCTTCGCCGAGTTGACTATAGTGATTCTCTACTAAATGTTTTCTGAAACCATAATCTTACCAATTTCAGCTGGACATAAGCAAGAACAACCTGACTTACTTACCGAAGAGCCTGGTGGACTGGTCGGCAGTCAGCGAGGGTGTGAATCTGCAGTTCAACCCTTGGCACTGCAACTGTGACATGCAGTGGATCGTGGACGAGCTGCTGCCGCAGATGTATGCCACCAAGCACTCGCGACTGCTGGCTGAACTCAGGTAACATTTGCATCACACTTGTATCACGTTTCGCTACTTGCCGCTATCACATAATAGGCGAACAGTGTATAAGACAGGGATGCGAGGTATGATGGCAAATCACACACCTTTTTTTTATCTTGGTAAAATCATCAAATGCTTCCCCCAGGGCAGGCCGGAAGGATCTGTCATACTTGTACTGACTAAAATCCACGGTGTCCTTCAATAGCCCTTTACGTTCGGTAATGAGATAAGTCCCGCGATACCGGCAGGCATTGGTCCTCTAGAGGGGAGCCCCTTCTTCTTGCTGACACTCTTTGAGACGCGCGTGGAATACAACGCGCCGTCGACCCGGGGTAAATCACACACTTAAAGCAAACTTAACAGAGTGCTAACATAGCGCAAGCCAAGCAACAGGACCCTATTTGTCAATGGGCGCTTTTAAATGTTCTGCTGGCGCTTGCGCCACGTTAGTGTTGTGTTAAGTATGCCTAAAGAGTGTATGTCCCCATTATACCTCGCGTCCACGTCTTACACACTGTTCCCCTATATTCAATATTTGTATGATGTACAAATACTTTTTCAGGATCTTCTGGGCGTTTGTGTTTGTGAGTTTATATGTTTGTAAACGCACCCACGACACAGGAGAAATTACTAGTGTGGGGCAACGATTGTTTAAAAAAATAAATATTAATGATTTATGTGTTCCAGATGCGGTGCACCTCGCGCGTTCCTGGGCCTCCGCCTGGTACACTGGTACAACTGGACCGAGCGCGTCATGTGCAGCGACGGGGACTCACGGAGCATGCACGGGACATACATAGTTAGCATATTTCTTTCTTTTTTAATTGACAATACTTTAAAAAAGTTCAGGTGGCCTACCACGTTAATCTTTAGGCTGTGGGAAAGAGACAGAGCTTTAAAAGTCGTCTAGCGCCACTACTTTGTTCCCTCACTAGAAGAGAAGAAGAGGAGAAGAGAAGAGTTTCACTCTGATCGACACCATAGAGGGTCAAACTGTCCCAACGGGTAACCGTGACCTTGGAACGTAAGAAGTAATTGAAGAAAAGCGGTGAATTTTGGTCAGTACAACACTGACAGAGTCCTGGGCTGGGCGGGAGGACTCATTCGATGATTTTACCACGATTTAAAACAAAGCTTTAACTTTTTTATTTAATTGCAGTTTACCACAAAAAGGGCAATTCCTTATAAAAAAAATTATGGACATTTCTTAATAACTTCAGGTGCTATACACCACCTCAATTCCATAATTTCGTCTTTCCAGCTGGAATCTTCAACAGAAAACGGCCCATTCCGGTACAGCAACCTGACCATAATCCTGGGCGTCTCCATCATAGTCTCACTCCTCGTGGCCATAGCATTAGCGGTCTACCTCGTGAAGACCAGGAAGAAGTACCGCGTACGTCGCGCCGCCATGCGGAGGAAGAGGCAAAGTGCCGCGGATATCACCAACGGCAATAAGGATCAATTTACCACTTTGAATACTAGTAAAGTTTAGTAGGAGCGACTGGACAGTTCTGGTGGAATTGTCAAGGAATAATCAACCTTAAGACGCAAACTTGCACTTAGCTCAGTTGTAGTATAAGCGAAAATAAGCCTTATTGTTCTTAGTTCTCATTTGTATATGCTTTATCACAGTCGGTTTTAAGAAAGTGCACTTTAGCTCTGTACTAATAAGGTTTATTTTAGTATGCATTGTGATTGAGTTAAGGCTTAGTTCGCTTTATACATTTTAGTCTTAAGGTCGTCGCACATTATTCGGCGGTACCGGTTTGTATATCTGTGTAATATGCGAAGACCTTTAACAGTATTTCTATGATTTTATCAGAATAGGGTATTTTACTGCATAAATAAATTAAAAATCTATTTAGTCCGTCAGTTTATTGGAAAATAATGGACACATATATATATTTTTTAATTTATGAATATTGACAAAGATAAAACGCTTCCAAATTCGGAAGTAGGGGTTTGTGACGTCATTACTATTGTAAAATTGTAACTACCGAGTGACGTTTTGTGATTTTTAGTAGCGTTGTATCTTCGTCAATTTTGGTTTGCGTGACAAAAAAAAATGCGGATTAAATATTGTATAATAAACTATATAAAAATCAATGCCACTTTTCGTTGTAACTTTATAACTCAAGAACGGGCTCACCTATCCAAACCAAATGTTTAGGTTTTGTTCGGACTATTTAGTAGATTATTTATGTGAAGTTTGCACAAAATTGGTCGAGCGGTTCTTCATTTATCACATTTTTTGTAACACGTAGCGAAGCACGGGGCGGGCCGCTAGTAATGTATATTTCGGACTAATATTTTTTTGAGTAAAATACCCTATTGTAAAATTCAGTTTAGTTTAAAGACTCCACCGTAGTTTCTATTACATTTAAGTCATCCAACCGATGTTTGGGAAAGTCATTTTTATACTTAAGTAGCTAAGTAGACTATTAACCAAAAACAACGAACCAAAAGTAGATTTACTTCAAGTTGAATATTTTATGCTGGGACTGGCCCTATAGCCAAACGGCAATGGATAAAGGTAAACGCGCGAGCCTTTATATTTTCAACTTAAGGGGAATGCTCAAACCAGCCCGCGAAAATTCAAAATTTCTTGCGTTTTTTTTGCAATTTGCAGACCATTGCTAAAGTTTATGTTGATTAAAATATTATCCGCGGCCGTACGAAGTATGTAGTTACTGAATTATAACCATCAAAATCACCAATATAACCCTTCAAGGTCATAAAACGCTATGAAAGACTTTTTCTGTTTTTTTTTGTTCTTAGGGTTTTATGAACTTGGTGGGTTGTATTGGTGATTTTGATGGTTATAATTCTGTAACTACATACGTCTTACAACCGCGAATGATATTTTAATCAACATAAAATCTAGCAATGGTCTGCGAATTGCAAAAAACGCTGGTTGGAGCATTCACCTTAATTACAAAGCGTTTAAAATTGAAAATCTATTAAAGACTACTGATCGATAGCGGGTGAAACAAACGAAAATGATCTGCAATCTTTAATCGATTTTCGACTTCATGTGCCGGGGTGTAAAGTTGAGAACGCATTAACAACTGCTGTGTGGCTATAAGCCCTGTTATTTTTTAATCGAAATACTATTGTAAATACTATATAATAAATAAATATAATAAATAGCCTTTATTTGCCTTAAAATAACAATTGATAACATTTGATTTAACACTCAACATACCATTTTACATTTCATTCAACTTAAATTACGCGCAAAATTATTTTATTTTTTTTGCCATTAGTTTAATTACCATTATAAATTCATTTATTGCATTACTATTTCCATTTTTCATCCTATTAAAATTCTTAACATGAAGTTTCTTTTAACACATTCGTCATGCATATTTATTAATTCTATGGTTAATCAAGCGATTCTATATAAAATTAGACTTTTCCTTTATAGTTTATTGTTTCATTTTCATGCTTTTTTTTTTTGTTTTTTAATTCATTATTATTTTATAATTAACATTTAATATAAAATTTCATAACATTTTAACATTTCATTATAAATAGGTATGTACATTTATGTCTAGTTAAGGCCCCGGTTGGGTATAGGCCTCCTCCAACTTTTTCCATGTATTTCTCTCCTTTGCCTTCTGTGTCCAGTCCTTTCCAGCTATTTGTTTTATTTCATCGTCCCAGCGTTCTAATGGGCGGCCTCTGGCTCTCTTGCCGCCTGGGCCTTTCCATTTAGTCACCAGCTGTGTCCATCTCCCATCAGTCATTCTAGCCACGTGTCCAGCCCACTTCCACTTTAGACGTTTCGTGTGTTGAAGAGCATCTAATAAATTAGTTTTCTTGCGTATACTTTTTGATTTTTGTTTATCCTTCAATCTTATATTTAAAATGCTTCTTTCCATCGATCGTTGAGTTTTTTGTATTTTGTCTTGTGCATAGTTATTTAATATATAATTTGTAAATACTATACTTCATGTAAATTGTAAAGTAGATTCTTTAGTAATAAGTACAAATTCGTGGCCATAAATCAGTATTGTCTGTTAAACTAATATCAACTTTATGTCAGAGTGAATTGAGTTGATTTCAGAATGACTAATTTAATTGAAAATCTGTTTGAAGTTGTAGTATACAGACGCAGTAGTTTTTACCAATCCAGCATTAACCTTCCACTATTGTGATAAAGTTAAAAATCTGATATTAAAGAAATTTGAGATTGATGTAGGTTGATGTGCTACGGCGCGTCGTGTTCCACGCGCGCCTCAAAGAGCTGTCAGCAAATGTCAAAGTCAAAGTCAAATCATTTATTCAAATAGGCCATCAAAAAGGCACTTTAAACGTCGCATAAATTAAAAATAAGGAAATGGGATGGGATGGGATTGATTCTACACCCATTCGCAAAGGTAGGTTGTATGAAGAAGAATGGGCAAGAAACTCCATACTTACTCTTTTTTAAAATGTTTTACAATATTTTTTTACATCATTTGAAATAATAATGTAAAAGCAATGTACCTTGAAAATCTAGACTAAACATGATTAAAAAATTAAATAAGAAATAAAAAAAATAGCAAAAAGGTACATGGTGTGACATGTGAATGACGGGCCCCCCTCACAGAGGGCCAAAGCCTGCCGGGGTCGCGGGACTTATTTCAATCACCGTGACCCTGGAACATAAAGGGCTATTGAAGAACACCGTGGATTTTAGTCAGTACAAGTCTGACAGTGCCCTGCCCGGGGTGGGAGGTCTCATTTGATGATTTTACCACGTAAAAAAAAAAAAAAGGTTGATGTGCTGAAGTCTGTACATTGAACTTTATGTGTGAGTTTTAAAGTTGTGTCTCCAAAACACATTTTCTTGTAACATATTAGTTCAGGAATTTAGCTTTCAACACCTTTCTGCTCAGCCATCATTACTACGTTCATAATCACTTTTATTTTTAATTTTTGTTGTTCCGACTGGCCTATCTTACCTTGGCTAATCTCCTAGATTTTACACAACGACGATATATTACTAGACTCCTAATAACAGGCGACCGATGTCTGTCAACACATTATGCAAAAAAGTCTTATATCCGTCTTATTTCGACCACTCCTGTGACCCGTAAACATACCTTGAGACAGAACAGACCTTGCGTTAGCCAATCACAACGCAGTACCCCGTCCCCCTCGCTTACGTAGTACCTACGCGAGTTGACAGAATAGTTTTTGTTCTTTAGATCGTGCATGCGGAGTCTAGTAATATATCGTCGTTGATTTTACAATACAACAGAAAGCTTGCCTAGGCATGTGCTTTGTTCGATAATCAACGCTGTATTCATCGGCTAGAGTTGATAATCCAATGCGCAGAAATAAACATTGCGTTATAAAAGAAAAAAATGTGAAACAATGTTGGTAAGATGCCATTTTCAGGAAGGATGCTTCTTGAAGTCAGATTTTCAGTGCCATTATACACCATAATTTTAAAATCTTAATTAAGACTCATCTTACATGAAAAAATACATTTACTTGTAAAATATTAGTATAATAAGTTGTATAAAAAGTTTTCAATAAAATATTTATATTAAATACAGTGGTGTCACAATTTTAACATAAATTTAAGTTATCAGAAGACCGAATACCTTAGAGCTGTGAGCGGTGACTAAGCGCGGGGCGGCGAAGGATAAGATTAAATATAGAAATGTTTGAAAACCGCCACGAGGCGCCGCCAGTGGCGAATTCGCGTTCTTCCAAGTAAACAATGTCTTATAAAGTCCTGGTGGTCTATGACGTCCTAAAGCAGGAGTAACTGCCGAGTAGGAAAGAGACATAGCTACACAAGTCATCTACCGCCACCTCGTTTCCACACTGGAATTATTCTCGCTTTACGACGTCATAGTAATCCTTCGAAACGAGCTGTAAGACTGAAAGTCAACCCTTGATGAATACAGTAGTTTTACATCTTGAAAGGGTTGATAATTCGTCGTATGTTGGCCGGTCCATTCCACTTCCCTTTGATCAGTCGGCGCCAGTACAGTGGCGGGAAAATGTGTTTGTTGATCTGGTAGCATATGCAGCGCTCCTTAGACTGTAAATAAGAAGATGTTCTATGTACTTAACGTTAAATACACTGTGAAGTTGACATATGGTAAGAAATTGCACCTTTTTTGCGGTAATAATTTATTATTAAATAATTTATTATTTAATAAGTGGGAGCAGTGGTGGCCCAGTGGTATCGGTCCCGACTTACGAGTTGTAGGTCGTGGGTTCGAACCTAGCTTGGCGCATTACTTTGTGTAATTTATTTCATCACCACTGCTCTCAAAACGGTGAAGGAAAACATCGTGAGGAAACCGGCATGTCCTAGAACCATCAAATTCGAAGACATGTGACATCTGCCAATCCGCACTGGGCCCGCGTGGTGGATTATGGCCCACTCCCTCTCACAGGAGAGGAGGCCTGTGTCCCAGCAGTGGGAACGTTATAGGCTGATGATGAAGTTCTCCCTTTCTTATTAAACTACACCTCCATTGCATTTCAGAGTCCTGCGCTGCAATACTAAAACTATACGAAATGCAGAGAGAGCTTTGGAAGGGAAAAGGACAAGTTTTTTTAGTAAAACATTATTATGCGGCTTGGCTTATGTGCCATTTTGGATTAGACCTCAAACAAAAAGTTAAAATCGCATGGCATTTAAGTTTTCTACTGGGCAAACAATATATACGGAAAGTGGCTACCCAGTACAGTCAGCATCAAAAATTGCTGACCACATTCAGATTTTCAAAATCGTTGTACACCTTACAATTACGTATTATCACGATGTACAGCGATGTGGTCAGCAACTTTTGATGCTGACTGTACTACAAGGAAAGAAAATAAAGCTCCTTACCTGATCAAACGGAAACGTCTCCCTGATTTTCTTGTCATAGTTAAACTCCGCCATGATGCATCTCCGGTATGACGTCAGGATGGGACAGGCTCCATATCCGTCGTATTTGGTAGTGAGATTTTTTCCCGCCATGAAACTGCTCAGGTTATGCTCTACCACGTAACTTTGAGGTGCTGAAGATATAAAATGCCACTTTAGCATCGTTTCTAGAATAGCACTTTTGCTAGAATTTATATTTATCAATAATTTAACTATAGCATAGAATTGATACAAAAAATGAATTTGTATATGGTATACCATGTTGTTGACGTGGTATTAACAGGATATTGTTCATTGCAATAAAATTAGTCACACATGGGATAGTCTTTCACTGATTAGAGATTCGCATTATTTCAAATGAGGACACCAAGGGTAAGTTTCACACCGCGACGCGACGCGACGATACCGGAAATGTGTATCTTTTCGTGCTGTTAATAGAGTTTGATTTTGAGTCGCTCTTTTGAGGTTTTTAACCTTCCATATTTGTTGTGTATTCTAATTTCATCGCCATAAGTTACTCTCAGCACGATGAATTAGAACAACGCTAGGAAACCGGCATGTCCTAGAACTAAAAATTCGAATATATGAGACATCTGCCGACCCACACTGGTCACGAGGGTGGCTTCCTTACCCACAGCAGCTGCAGTCTTAATATTAGGAGTACAAGTGCAGTCTCCCAGTCCGAAGACGTTGTGGAACCGCCGGTGCTGCAGAGTGTGCTGGTCCACGTCCAGATAGCCGGCCTCGTTGGTCAGCTCCTTGCATTGTACCAGACACGGTGGAGGGGACATCGGTGGTGTGACGTGGAGGAGGTTGTAGGGGAAGTTTATTGTCTGGGGGAGAGGGGTTAGATTGGATGGACTTTCATGAATTGACTTGTATTGTATGATCATGATTGAATACGACAAATAAACATGATATCATCGGTAGAAAGCACAGGCAGGGGTTCTTAAGAAAATCATAAGGTGTCTTTATTTATTCCGTTGATAGTCCTCTTTGGGTTTTTTTTTTATATCAGTTAGATATTTATTTGTTAATTCTCACGCTGGAACTATTACCATTACAACAAAACATAGTTTACACATTTTGTGTTAATTTTTGAAGTCGGTTACATGTTTCTAAGTTTTTTTTAGTTCAGATATTCGACGCAAATTCTTGCCAAAAATGTAACTTTCTAAGACACAAGATCTTTTCATTCTGTCTCATCTCCTTTTAACAAAATACTATTATAAGTACCCCGGATGCTGGGCGCGAGACTGTCATATCAGGTAACCGTGGCCTCGTTACGTAAAGGGCTATTGAAGGACACCGTGGATATTAGTCAGTACAAAGTCTGACACTCCCTTCCTTTCGTCTAAGGCTAGATGGGAGGACTTATTTCATGATTTTACCACGTAAAAAAATACCCCATGCTACCCACCTGCCCGCTTTCCCCCTGGAACACGGCGTCTGAAGACGTGACCTCCACCAGGTTTGAGTAGTAGTTGACCACGATGTTCTTGTCCTGGACCAACTTCTTCAGCGCCACCGTGTACTTCGGGATGCCGAATATTCTCCCGGCGCCCGTGTTGTACGATATGTTTGTGTTCTTGATTATTTTGTTCTGGAATTACGAAGAAAAAAGTGCAGTACAAATTCTAGATTATTTTGTGCAAAATAATAAATTATTGTTAGTCTCTAAAGGCTATCATAACTACTGAAAACTCTGGTCAATAGATAAATTTAGTAATTATGTTTTGTTTAATAATGTGATGTTGGTTTCTAGAATATGTGATGAAGCCGTAATATTCAAAAAATAAATAAGCCACAAGGAGCTGGGGAAAAGGTGGTTTTAGTTAGAGATTATATTATCTAGATCGGTTAACTAAAGACCGAAAGCATGTTTAGAGGTCCCGCCAAAAAAAATGGGACCAAAATAATTATATCTACCGGCCTGAAACTCGCAATCGCTAGAATGATGTCAAGGTGTTGATTCCTAAGTTGTAGCATTAAGGGGGTTTAATTGTTGTGACCCGTAGATGTAGATAGCTATAGGCTTGTCTATTACCGCTCACTTATTTCATAACACTAAACTTAGCTGGCGAGATGTGGTAGACTAAGGTTGACCTTTGCCTTACTGATCGGGAATAACAGGTGTGATGTTATGTGTAAGCAGCTACCCTAGTACCACGCGATATTAAGTAGGTACCAATTCAATTCTTATTCACAAGTGACACACCTCTAAGGATGCTGCTAATTTTCCTTAGACCATACTTTTTTGTAGGTACCTATGATTTGCTACTCTATGGGAAATCCGCAATAGAAAGCATTTAGTAAATATTTACTACTAAAACATAAAACTTCCATTATTCATTAGATCATTACTAACAAGGGAAATGATTCGAATGACTCCTTTGTCTGCCGGTCACGTACACAATATTATAATTATATACCTGCCTACTTTGTGACTTTCCTTGTGATATTTGTTTTATTGTTTCTATACCTGAATATTGCTCTTTATTCCTGGAGACTTGTGAAATACAGGGTGTCTGAAAAATTTGTAGTTAAGTTCCTCCTCCCTTATTAGATGTATCTGCTAGTTCATCATCATAATGAGCCTGTAATGTTCCCATAATATTACTGGGATACCAGGCGTCCTCACAAGGAAGGTCGGAGTGTTTGGAGTCCACCACAAGGACTCTGTGTGAGTTGGTAGAAGTCACATGCCTTTGAATTTCTGGTGCTAGGATATGGTTTTGTCTCGAAGATTTGGTACCACTGGTGACTGATGGCTTCGAACCTACGACCACCCTTTGCTCTTTTAGCCTTGATGGCAACAGGCTATTGGCCGGAATATTACGTGGAACTAAACCATAACTGGCGAGATGGTGGGTGTCCTATCAGGTTTACCAGTGCCTAACCCTTTGGGAAATACAGACGTGAAAGGAAAGTTATGACTTAGGGCAAAGAATAAATAATATGACTACGCAAAGAAGTGTCACTCCCAAAAAAAAATCAAACAAATGTAAAATCTATGCACGAAAGAATAAAGTACATTTTAACTGGCAGCCGTACCGCCCACCTACTTTTATATTAGGGGTCAATTCAAACAGAGACGCGACACAAATGCGTCCGCTTTTCAATAGATCGACTCAAAATCTAAATTTATTTAATACACGAATAGATACTAGAGAATTTTCGAGTCACGTCGCTTCCATCAAGACTCGAAGTAAACTGACAGACTATTCCTAATGTATTTTGTTTTAACTGCCTCAGGGTTACAGTGATGTCTTTGCCTCATGGATTCCCCTAAAGAGATATTCAATATGTCCTAACGTACCCTCCTCCAATAATCATGAGATAAGAACATGATCTTCAAAGCGGCTCCAGCGCACTTCCCGCCAACTATAGGGAACGTGAACAGCGCATGACCTCCTTGGAAGTTCTGTAACAGCTTCCAGGTCTTCGAGCAGTAGAACGGAGAGTAAATCGTGGTGACGCGGCTGTTGCGGTCGTCTAGAGCTTTTTGAAGACCTTCTATCTGAAAATTTAGATGTTATGGATTTGTTGTTTTCGTTCTATGCAGAATATTTATTGCAAGAGCCAATAAAGTTGTTTTCAATTTTATTTTCAGTATTTTTTAAAAGTCAAAATAGTGTTATTAACGTCCTTTTACGTAACCTAAATCAAGCTACTAAAACAATATACGACGGTTAAAAATTGAAACAAAGAAAAAATAAATTAAATTAAGTTAAAACTAAACTAAAAATATATGTATCCTATAACTGCGCCAAATAGGCTCAGTTTAGTAATATCTTTGTATCACGGTGATCGGCAATTCGGTGCATTGCATTGCCTTCAAATGTTGTGGGGAGCGATAGATATTTAGAAAAAAAAAAACTTTAAAAGCCGATATCTCCAAATTAAGCCAGCCATCCCATGTAGTCGGAGTTAAAATTATTGCAAATTAGGGTAACCCCATTTCTGGAAAGAACCCTCTATATGTCAATTAGAATAGAAATTACCTTGTGGTAATCATTCTTAATGCCAACTGCGACGACCATGTAGTCATAGCATATTTTGTGGCCCTGGCAGGTGTACACCACGTTACGACAGGGATTGAAGCTCTCAGCAGCGTCGTGGAGCCACAGGACACTGCGAGGTAGCAGCTTAGGGAGCGGCTTGCAGGTTTGATCCAGCTTTCTGATACCAGCTGCCACTAGCGTGAAGCCAGGTTGGTAGTAGTGGAGCTGGGGAAAAGTGTACTAAGTCAGTTCGACAAACGGATGTGCAATCGACGCTTGTGCGACAAAAGTGTACTGCGAGTCTGCGACTTACTGTGATTCGAATGCAGGCTTGTTCGATACACGGTACTGAAGTTCGAGTACCCCCGGGGGGTAAACCGTGGGGCGTGAATAGCTAACAACCGTGGGTGTATACTGGAATAGCCTGAGTGATAGTGGTGCTAAAAGTTCTGCACACCTTGTGCTCCTAATAGTTCAACTGTACATTCATGCAAATAAAGTTGAAAATCGCTTACAAACTTTAGTTACGAAGCTGCACAACACAAAGCTGCTGCTATCCACTTTCTGAACTGACTGTTTTTACTACTTTATGAGGAAATTATTTATAAGCACATAGATCGTACAGGTAGAACTTATCAGTAGCAACTCGGATTTTGGGAATTGGGAGTTAGCGATATAATACCCTCGTATTTCGGCAAGCGAACGAGATCGTTGCAGTCAGGTGCTCATACTTTGGTAATATAACATTAATTTCTTGGGCCACGCACCGAAGATATTTACTAATTGATTAGTTAGACAATAAAGCAAATTGTTTAACAATAATAATGGAGTTGGTATTACCTTAGACGGATCCAGTACAATGATGCAGTTTTTCTTCATCTTGCGAGAGAAACGCCACGCCACGCTGCAGCCGCCGGTGCCGCCTCCAACCACCAGGAGCTCACATCTGGTACATGATACCGACTTTAAGCCAAGATACTATCAAAATACAATAAGAACAAAACATAATTTGTGATATTCTCAGCGAGTTAAAACAGACCTTCGTTCACGAGTTGGGTCTAAGCGCTGAGCGGGGAGACGGGCGACGCGAATAAGACATTCTAGTTCTATTACTTTATAAGTTCACGAATTCGCTACTGGCGGCGGCTCGTGGCGTGTTTTAAATATTTCTATATATTTGATCTTACCGTTCGCCGCCCCGTCCTAAGTCTCTGCTCACAGCGGCAAGTCGTGAACAAACCGTTAGTATCGAAAAACTAGACAGTAAAATTCGAGGTGGCCAAGTAGCCCACACAACAACACCCATCTGGTCGCCTACCATGACGTCTTAAATCCAGATTAGTCTCAGTGCGGGAAAGAGACAGCTATACAAGTCGTCTAGCTCCAACTGGTTCCCACACTGCATAGAAATACTCTGGCTGTAGGACACCAGATTCGAAGAACAAACTATATTAGCCGATATATCCGACAATTTTTTTAGGACCCATTCCGCCGACGTCGGATATATCCGACACAGAATTTTCACTATTTAACCGACTTCTTTTGTTGTTTTGTTTGATTTTATTGCATCTATTCTATATCTCTGTTTAATAGGTAGACAGACATAATACTTTTCATTGTACACCATAATATTTTACAAATCGGAGCTCAAGAGGAGCAGAAAGAGAACTTGTATTTCACCGATTCGTAGCCTGGCGCTGGGGGCACGAGAATTGATATGAAGTCTGGCGGTTAGAAGGTTAAAAATACCTTTTGAAAAGGGTCCTAATACTCACTTGTATGATTTCTTAGCCTCGCAGTGCCACCGGACTCCATGTTTCAAGTGCAGAGCGAGTCTCCTGAAGACCACACTCATTTGTTACAATTAATTTAGACTTTTCTTACAAATAATCATTTCGACATTTTTATTTAATGTGTTTGACTATGAAGCCAACTAGATTTTCTATAATATATTTATTAATGTCATTTTCATAGTCAATGGAACTGATCTCATGGCTCATTAGGTAAGTGCTTCGTAATCGTAATCGCAAGCACGGTCATTCCCTGCGATCGATACCCAAATCTAATAGCAGTTATTTTGATTTGATGGCACGGTTACGAGGTGTCGCGGCGCGGTTGAATTCTCGCATGTAACAAATTTTAGTGATCTACGAGTGGCTTTTTACCGCTAAAAAACCTTTGTTGCAGCCTCTCAATTTGTGGCCGGCTACCGGCAAAACATGAGTACATAATTCAACACTGTCTACCCTTTTATAATCTGATTGATTCAGTGTTCTCTTTCATCGTGTTAGATTTTTTCAGTCTTCTTGTCCATTGACAAAACAAAAAATAATTTGATTAAATAAAGTCACGGTGAAAATATTAATTTACTTATTCCGATTTCACCCTTGACTACTTTATGACTAGTTTAGAATGATAAAAATAGTACCATTTTAATGGTTTAATTGTTATCTTTAAATTGATACCAAATTCATTCAAATCACAGCATTAATTTTGGAGCTATCCCGGTAAAATTCCAAGTAAGTGATTCCATACTTTTGATTGTTTGAGTATATCAGGTGTGCAATGAAGTAAAACATAATAATTAAATTAGTCAATAACGTGTATAATAATGCAACAAATGTACACAGGCGTATTATTTACAAATAAACATTACAGAAACAAGTTGTGATGGACGCTTGATAAATGATGCGCTTACAAAATAAATACTATAAAATAAATAATAAAAAAAAAAATTTTTCAAAACTACTGAAACAATAACATTTTC
This sequence comes from Agrotis ipsilon, assembly GCA_028554685.1. Taxonomy (NCBI): domain Eukaryota; kingdom Metazoa; phylum Arthropoda; class Insecta; order Lepidoptera; family Noctuidae; genus Agrotis; species Agrotis ipsilon. Next base: position 15,457,940 of record CM052962.1, on the reverse strand, counting down.
ATTAAAAATTCAAAAATAAATTTTATTTTTCATAAAAATACTTTTCCGAAGTATAAACATACAAAGCATGATAAACTTTTCGAATACAGTACGACATAGGCCTGCTAAGAAGTTTTAACTTTGTTTCGTTAGTATCAATTTTCGTGTGTGTCATAAATAAACCTATTTCAATATACTTTTGTGTCACTTGTCCTGTACCACAGAATAGGTTTGGGACACCTGTGCTGTACTACACGATAGTTTGTGGCACCTGTGCTGTACTAAAAGAGTTTTTGACATTCTTGTCATACCTGTGTCATACTATACGATACTTTTGTGACATTCGTGTCATACTACACAATAATTTTGCCTTTTGCGTTACTTCTGACGTACTACAAGATACTTTTGCTGTAAGTATCAATCATTTGTACAAAACTATTGTCACTAAATAAAATAAATAATAAACTTATTGACACATTTCGAGTTATCAAACTTTACACTCTTGACATGTTATACATCTATTTAAATCGCTCTTATATACATACAGCTATTATTCTTAATACATTTCACATAATATTACAAGGTTACGAGCTAATAAAAACAACGATATCTATGTAATTCTCAACGCAATTTACTGTTTAAAACCATGGACTAGAGAGTTTTCATTTTCCTCGAAAAGTTAAATTTTCAGATATGCATAAATGGAAGACGTTCAACCATATTATATCTATGACATTGTATGAAATTTGATTTCTTGAAAATAAAAATAAAAACAATAAAAAAAATGCTTCCAAACATTATACAATTTAAACAAAACTTTGAATAGTCTAATAAATCTTTGGAAATCCAATATTTAATAAAAATCGATTAGCTTTTTAATATCTATCAACTTATCTTCGCACAGTTATGGCGTTTCTCAGTCCATATTTCATACCTTCATTTAACATTCGCGATTTTGTTTGAAGGCGAGTAGTCTATTCACTTCGACGAATCAACTTCCTCCTTCAACAGATCAACTTCCTCATTTGACGGATCAATTCCCCTTTCGACGGATCCATTCCTCTTTCGACGGATCAACGTCCTCTATCGACCGATCAACTTCCTCCTTCAACGGATCATCTTCCTATCAGCTTCCTCCTTCAACGGATCAACTTCCTCCTTCAATGGATCAATTACCTCCTTCAACGGATCAACTTCTTTCTTCAACGGATCAACCTCCTCCTTCAACGGATCAACTTCCTCCTTCGACGAATAACTCTCTTGGCACGTCAATCGTACATAGATATCGTTCATTCAACACTCTATATTCTCTCAGTCTCTGAAGGGGTTCAGCATTCTCCTAATACTCTCTGGACCGTGGTAGTATCCTTTGAGCATGAAGTTCCAGTATATGAAGGGGAATAGATCCTTTTTCATATAGAAAGCTATCCTGCTTTCATTCGCCTGCAACAAAATGGGTTGTGTTTAGTTGGATGAAAATAAAAATCAATTTGCGTGATGTATGGACGGGCCATTACTTGAAGACGGCTCGGCCAATTTCGCAGTTTCTTTTAATATAGGTTTTTATACGCCTGCGTCGCGTATCGTAAAGTTGTTTTTGAAGAAAGAATAATACAATTGCGAGTGGGACTTGAGCCCGCGTCTTCTGGATAAGTACTCCAGACGCCTTTTCAATTAATGAATTATAATTATTAATATCGCAACTCCACTCGTCACACTAGATCGAAAGATGGTACAACGTTCCCAAAAAACGATAAAACAAGAATTAGATATTCTATCTCGTCAAGTGGAGTAATCTGGAGTACTTTTTCGTTCGAGTCTTACTAGTAGCCGAATTTTTATTTTCAGTTTTTGTCGCAAATGCCGTTATACTTTACAAGGTGATAGTTACCTGGTTGAACGGCATGGTCTCTCTTGGCACACCTCCGTAGGTGAACTCCGCTAATATACACGAGTTGTAAGACGTGAGGAGTGGACACGCGCCGTAACCGTTGTACTTCAACTTGGGCTCATCTTTCTTCATTGTGCTGAGGAGGTTGTGTTCTAGTACGTAGCATTGTTGGGCTAAGGGAAGAGATATATTTTGGTTACTAGAAGTTCTTTAATATGATAATTCTGCGATTGTAAAGGCTTATGACTGGTGATGGATAAAGGCTTCAAGGAAAGAAAGATTCATTTAGGAAATATTATGATTGTGGTCTGTGTTAAGTCTAGAGCCCCAAAAGTTGCGGCTGAGTTTGAGTTGCTTGATTTCCGACAGGGCAAATCGAATAATTGGTACTTAGAAACATTTTCACTAATATTCTATAATTAATTATCATAAAGTTGTTTTTTTTGGATATGGAAATTTATAATGGCATCAATGAATTGAAAATCAATGTAATCCGTAAAATAAAGGATACGTATTTCTTTGCCAAAGAAAAAAAAAAGACAAAACAAATCAGTATTCAGTAAAAAATGTAGTAAGTAATTTAAAATTGAATAAATCGCTTCGAGTAAAATTGAACATGCTTAAATCAAACCAGTTGACTTTTATCAAAGAGGGAAAAACATCAATCAAAAGCATAAAATGACAGTACTCACCAATCGCAGCAGCAGTTTTACTGTTCGGCGTATTAGTGCAGTCCCCAATCCCGTAAATATTAGGATACTCCTTATTTTGTAGGGTATACATGTCCACTTCTAAATACCCGGACTGGTCGACTAGGCACGGACTGTTGCGGAGGAACGCCGGCGGGTGCATGGGGGGCGCCACGTGTAGCATCGAGTAGTCCATCGTGATATCCTGTTCCAACTTTATTTTTGATGTTAGGCTCATGGTTCGAATATAAAAAGAGTATAAAAATGTTCATAAAGCTGTTTGATCTCTTTGAATAGGTTGAATCATGCAGAACGTGATATTTGCGGTAAACAAATGTTAACATAAAATAGTGAAAGAATATTTTGGCGGCATGTCTTGCAAAATACAGGTAAGTGAAAAGTCACAGTCAAAATACGTTCGTCAAATTTTGTCTGCTCATTGTATGATAGAATCTAGTTATCAATCAATCTAATAATCAACTAATATTATAAATGCCATATTTTGTAAGGATGTATGGATGGAGAGATTCCGTCCGTATCTGCGTACCATTCCGTCCACACGACGGAATGGTACGCAGATAGTTTATAGCCTGGATTTAATGTTCCCGAGGGATAATTTAGAGTTTTAAGCTTGTTTTGCCCAACAAAATAACAACTCTAAATTAGTATTAGCAACAACTAGTTTTATACATCGCAATCTCAAAGACCTTTGTCTGCCTCTCCGAGTCTTAATTTTATCCCATCACAAGCAGTCGTCAAAGACAATGGATCAAGATTGTTTATTAATTTTAGGCGTTGGTAATAACACAATACTACATGTAAAAAATGTTTTCAAAACACATTACGTGACGAAGGTATAAAAGACTATATCTAGAAACTATATTTACCACCTCAAACAAGTTTGATCGTTACTACAGTTACTATACGATTACTTTTTCTTCGACAAGACATCTTCAAACAAAATGAACACCTACAAAGAGCATTTTACCGCTTCAACCAAATTTAATCTCTATTGCAACTACCATAAAATTACTTTTTTTTTAACAAGAGATCTTCAAGCAAAAAAAAACTACTAAAAATCATATTAATTCTTACCTGACTATTTTCATCCCTGTGATAGAAGACTGCCTCATTTTTCTCATGTCTGACTTCCTTTAACACCGTCTTGTAATTGACGTTGATATTTTTTCTTTTGACGACCTTGAGCAATGCTTCGGCATACTTCGGGACCCCGAAGATGACTGGCAAGCATGTGTTGTACATTAAGTTCGTTTTTGAACGCACGTTCGTCTGGAAATAAGGGGGTAGTTGTAATAAATTAGTTACTTGAAAAGTTGGAATATAATACATAAGTGAGTCACAGCCATTAAAAAAATGCAAAAGCGGACGCCCTTTTAAATTTTATTTAATGGCTAAAACTCTGAAGCTATTAAAATTAGTTGATTTTTTTAAAGAAAATGAGTCGATAGAATGTTGCGTAATTCCGTAACTCGAATCCCAACCCTACGCAGCGTGTAACATCCCTAGCGGTGCGAGCAGAGACAAGTTAGAATGAAAGCAAGTTCCCGCGCTTTTGCAAGACCGGTGAATGCTTTATGTATCGAGAACATATTGCGTTTTCAAATTAAATCGGACATTGCTTATAATTTATTTTACTTATAAGAGCATGGTCTCACCACTTTTGCCAACAGTATGCATTGATAGTAAAACTGTTGATAGAACAGTATTGTTTCAATTTAAAAATCGACGAATACGCACTACTTCCCAAACACAATAGAAATAATAAAGCAGTAACTTTATGTGCATTGTTATATATATCGTATAACAACTGTTAGAAGTGCATCCACGTATACCGAGAAATACAGATAATATTTGGAAATCCGCCATGACAGTTAAAACATCTATTTTTAGGAAGATCTGCCGGCCATCGATCAGGAATTTTCCATTCACGTTTCTGTAGAACGACGATTGCCGTGAACTACTTAAAGTGTGACTCCATAAAAACATATGACGTCAATATACAAAAATGTAGTATACATGAACAATTGGAAATGCAGTATAAAAGTTAATCCAAAACAGTATCTAAGTATACTATGCAAGGGCGACAGGCTGTCCGATCATGGACCACTGTTCCACGGGCGCCTCAAAGAGCTGTCAGCAATATGACGGGGCCCAAAGCCTGAAACTATCGGGTAACCGTGGCCTCCGAAAGTAAAGGGCTATTGAAGGACACCGTGGATTTTAGTCAGTAAAAGTCTGAGGTCCCTCCTGAAGCCTCATTCGCTGATTTTACCACAATAAAAAGGGGGTAGTTCTCCGTAATTAATGATCTAATTATATGTACTAGCAGAAGGTCGGAAACTACATTACTCCTGAGTTCTATAGGCGGTATAGGCCCAAAATTAATATTTATTTCATGCAGTAGCAGAGCTGCTAAAACTTTTGTCAAGCATGTCGGAAAAAGTAATAGCACGCAGGAATTATATGACATTCAGTAATCGAAGTCACGGGTAACACCATTCATTCTTTCTTTCATTCTCTTAAAATAGTGGACACAAGAATGATGTCATAATTTGATATGATACGAGTACCACTATTCTGTCAGAATGACTGGCCAGTTTGCGATAGTGTCAATAAACTCATAATATGTTTGTTATCCTCCTCTATATAATTTGTTTTATAGATGTATTGCCTGTGCAAATATCTGGAGGACGACTTAAATATCTGAATTCTAGTAAACTAGTTCCACGCGGTTTCACCCGCCGGTTTACACGGTATACCTGACTGATGCCCGTGCTCATAACTAACGGATAGGACAACAGGCAGACATATCTGGGCAAGCGAACTGCGAGTAATGGGTGATCCGACGTCCGATCATGGATTATGCACGGATCGACGGTGCGTTGTGTTGCACTCGCACCTAAAAGAGCTCCCAAGAAAGGCCAAACGCCTGCCGGGGTTGCGGGACTATCCAAATACGGTAACCAAGACCACGAAACGTAAAGGCTATTGGAGTAACACCATGGATTTTTGTCAGTACGAGTCTGACAGTCCTTTCGCTGCAGTCAGAGCGGGAGGACTCATTAGTTGATTTTACCAGGGATAAAAAGTCGTATCCGATATTACCAAAAATAATATTAACCTACATACAATTTTTTTAGCACTGACATAGATTTTATATGCGATTGTACAAGTCGATAAGCAAATTTGATTTACAAACTCTACAAGACGGAGTATATGAACGACAATTTTCCTCTTGTGCAACATTTATGCTTTAGAAGTCAGGAGTCCCATTCATAAATAATTACTATAATAGAACATTTCCACTGAATACGGGAGGAAAATCTCTTCTTGACTCATACAATTCATACAAACATTGCGCGAGTTCTATTGTTAGGTAATTGGCGATTGCATCATTTTGTTTATTGAAATAATAATGTTCAGAGGATGGTCTAACGTATGTTTACGACATGCGCAAATATTGTTTTTGACATATAAATATGTTTAAATGTAGTTAAACTTCTTTGGCAAGTAAACCCATCTGGTAGACATGGTAAAATCATCAAATGATTCCTCTTTCTCCGGGTAGAGTGGAAGGGGCTGGCAGATTTGTACTGAGTAAAATCTACCGTTTCCTTCAATGGCCTTTACGTTCTAGGGTCACAGTAGACAGTCTGCAAACCCGGCAGAAGTTTGTCCGTATGCCCCTATAGTTCTCCCTTTAGTTTGCTGACAGCTATTTGAGACCATCATGGAATACGACACGCTGTCGACTCGGTCACAGCCCTTGATCAGATGTCGAGCTATCCATTACTCGCGGTCTGCAAGCCCTTATCTACACGCCGTCTTTAAGCCCAAGTTACCTTGGCAGTGGCAGTAACACTACTTAGCAGTAAGCACAATGTGTGGGTTTTAGTAACAATCTAATATTATAAATGAACAAATGAGTTTGTTTGTTACGCTGTGACGACTTGTCGATATTGATGAATTTGGGTACAGATACAGAGATGGCATAAAATTTGGGAGGGAAAATGGTAAGGAGCATAAATTTTGTATAAAATTACTTATCATGGAGCCCGATTTGTCTCAAACTTTGCAGACATATTGTTTACAATAAGTAATTCAAGTTTTTAACTGTCCAAATATTTAACTCGAGCGGACCCACAAACAAAAACTAGTTAATCAATAAAATGCAGAACACGTCGTAGAACATGACCTTGAATTGCCATCGTTGATTTTATCGCTAAAACTAAAGAGAGATAAAAAACGCAATCTGCATTCATACTGCATAACAACAGAAATACCGGATAAGTCATCCATAATACAGTAACATAAACTATCCGTGTTTGTGTTAAATCCAGTATTTCTGATTTTATGCAGATTTCTGATTTTGGCTTAATGAATAATCCAACTTTGAGACTTCCAGCGCCGAACACAAGTTTGTCTAAAAAACCGCGAAAATTTCGGACCAAAAACCCCTAAAGGACTATACGTTTTTGATACTATTTTCTCCTAATATCCTACCATTTTTTTAATAAGCCAAAACTTGAGACTAGATTTGTTTCTGTAGACTCAAATGTTTCGCATGTAATGCCTTTCAAATTTATTATTTTCGCAATATTCTGTCGTTCTGAATGAATTTCCAAAGGCTTTATCTCTCAAACTATTAGATCTACATAATCCATAATAGGCACTATGGATGTCTTTGGCTTAGCAGTGGGCGTAGTATATTATCTGTGCAGTAGGACAGCACAGGCTAAAAAAAAAAAGTAAACAGTACCTTATTAAAATAAGAGTCAGCCAGGTAAGCGATCTTCTGAGGCGCCCCGGGGCATTTGATCATGGTGTCCGGGTACGTGAAGATGGCGTTCCCTCCCTTATGCCTCTTCAAACTCTGAAACGTCTTCTCGCAGAATTTCGGGTCGTATATCGTCGACACATTGCTTCTACTGTCGTTTAGCGCCTCATATAGACCAGGAATCTGTAGGGAAAATTTTATATTGTTCAATTAGTGAATAAATAACGAATTTCAAGCGAGAGCCATAGAATCACGAGCACAAGAATTTGCTTGCTTCAAGAGTTTGAATCCTGAGCGTAGCGAGTGATTCATGGACCTCGATATGAATCCTAAATGGATTCGAGACTTGTATACTTTAGACCATGACTTGACGAAATAAAAGAAAAAATTAAGCGATAAAAAGTTTTAATTCTTATGCTAAACTCTTTCTAAAGCCCACTGTACACATTGGGCCAACGCATAGGGCCAGCGTGTACAGACCTACTTGGGGGTATGTATGTTGGTAGTTGGCAGGAATACTGGCTGGCAACCCGAAAGTTGTCGATTTTTTGTGCACCAATCAAAGGATCTTGGCGTGCTTCCCATACAGTGTTCACACGTTGGCCCAATGTGTACAGCGGGTTTAAAATGTCTACCAATCAAATCTCGAAGACTTTTACACAAGGAGTTCTTTGTCGAGTATTCTGTGTACGAAGTATTTGTTTCCTATATTTCTCCCAAGGAGGTTGCGTAATAGGATTGAAATAGAGTACGAATATGTTGTGTTCTAAATTCAAACACCAAAACAGTGAATAAAAAAAGATTTTAAGAGGGGAAATGGTATGAACATTATTGTTACCTTAGCATAATCATTTTCCAATCCAACGGCTATGATGAGGTATTCATAGTTGATCTCATGTCCTTCTTGAGTCGTGACCTTGCACTCATCAGGCTTAAGACTAGTTGCCTTGTCTTGTACCCATTTCGCCTGCTTCGGGAGTACGCTCGCCTCTGACCGACGGGTTCCGTCGAGTGTGCCGACGCCGGCCCCCACTAGCGTCCACAGGGGCTGGTAGTAATGTTCCTGGGGACAAAAGCACCAATTTTAAGGTACAGAATAGCATTTTGTGGAGCATTTATTGTGTTTTTACGTGTGTCGAAGTGGCCACGCCCTGCTATCAGAGTTAATTAAGCCGTCTCAGCTTAATTGAAGTGCTAGCTGCAATATCATGTTTGAAAGATATACTCATTAAATGTGTAGTTATAATTTCTATTTGGATTGTGTCGGATTTTGGCTGAATATCTAAAAACTTTTAAAATTCAAATATGTATCTCGAAGACTGCTGTACTTCAGCCACTCATATAGGGGGGGTTCAAAATTTTGCATTTTGGATCCTCTACCAGCTCCTAACGAATATACGTCGAATTACAAGTAACCCTGTAATTATTTATGTTGATGACGCGATGTTTTTCGTCACCGAATAATATAAACTAATTGATGCTCTTTCAAACAAAAACTCCGGTAAGATTTTGGGTGAAACATCTATCGTTTATAACCTGGATAAACACATAGGATAATTATCTTGGTAAGAATTTCCCTTTTTTATACGTGGTAAAAATATCAAAGGAGTCCTTCCACCCAAGGCAGGGTGAGAGGGACTGACAGACTCGTACTGACATAAATCCACGATGTTCTTCAATAGCCCTTTACGTTCCAGGGAACCTAAGAAGTTCCCGTGGGATATTTTTCAAGTTAGACGCGGGCCAAACCGCTGGCAACAGGTAAGTAATGAAACAAAGAACTGCTGTTCTTTAAACTATTGTGTCGAGTAAAGTATTTCATTTATAAATCAGTGTTATTACCCACAAGTGATATCAATGTAGTGAGTTATGAACACTTAACGTGTGTACATTACCGTTAACGCGCTAAAAGAGCTAATGTTTTGCAATTTACAACACTAAATGTATACCTATTGAGGTCAGATTCAAATCAAAATAGAAAATGGTAAAACGAATCCCCACGCTGTCTTTTTTTATATATATGTTACCGGCCAAACCCGATTTCAGGACAAACTAGTTTGGCCTAGGCTAAACTAGTTTCGACAGAGTCCGCTTTGCGGATTTCCTACTACTGGGTGGTTTTAAAAAAAAGAACCACGAAGAGGATGGCGGGGTCTGAAAGACCCCGCCATCCTCTTCTAACCTAAATTGTCCGAGTCGGGGTGCCAGCAAGTCCCTAGCTTGCAAAAAACTAGTTTAGCCTAGGCCAAACTAGTTTGTCCTGAAAATCGGGTTTGGCCGGTAACATATATAATATAATGGAGCATTCCATTCTTGGTATATTCATAAAAAGTCTGGAATGAAAAGGGTAGACCCCAACCACAAGTCTGTCGCATTGTTACAAAGAAGCATAATCTAATACCCAGTAACTGGGTTGTGGAGAGGTGAAATTGGAAGTCGTTCATGTAAAATAATAGTATTCAACTGCATTCCGTTAGAATGGATACAGAAAGTTGATCCCAACATAAGTTTGGACATGCATTGGTAACAGAGTTAGGTAGATGATGATGTTGCAATTTCATGAGAAGCTATTTTTAAAAGCATATCACGTGAAAATAACACTTAATAATCATAAAATTTAGACGGCACTCCTCAAATAATTTCCTCAAGGTTTCTAAATGTTTACTATGAAGAGTTTTCCTCAAAATCGCTCACAAATAGGTCATAATTTAAAGTTAACAAGCGACCCAGTTGGTTGCTTGTTGAAGGCCGAATGTGAAAGGGGTTTTTCCATCAACCAAAAAAAAACGAAGAAGTTTAACTAATTGAAAGTAAATATTTGACCATCTGTAATCTGATAACTTGGGTTTCGAACTGCAAATTGACATTGCCACTCCTGCTAGGCAGGCAAAAATATCAGGCAGCATGTTCTCGGGTTACGACTAATGAGGCTCCTAGGCGCATGTTTAAGGGCCTACACGCCGTTTAAGCTGAAGGCGGCCGGGGAAAGTATGGGTACTTTGCTCCTTAAAAAGGGTTTTTACTGGCGCCTATTAGTTCTCAATTTGCCAAAACTGCCCTGGCATTTGCCCATTTCTAATCAGAACTAAACACCAACTTATAACTCCAAAACTCTAAATGGAAAAAAAAAACAAAAACAAAATGACTAAATTGTATGCACGGAAAATCTTCACGCTTATAATGTTGAAAAAATATTTATGCACTATATTTAATGTTGTACGGTCTTCTATAAATATTGTTTAAAAACCATATTATTCTAATGGAAAATTCTAGGCAGACGATTTCGAGTTGAAGCCGCGAGTAAAAGATAGTATTCTTAAAATGAAAAGTCATGCAATATCATTGGTCATAATTCGCCGAAGCACGTGATTACTTCACAGTATTCACCTGGTGTTACAATACAGGTGTTCACACTTCCTTCCTGCTAAATTAACTGTTTTATTATGTTAGTATATCTACGGGAAGTACCTACCTTTCTTTTGTAGTAGGAAAACGTGAATATTTAATTAATATAGGACCATCTGGCTAGACATGACTGACCACAATGTGGTTTTCCTGATTCTAGTACTATGAATGACTGCATATTTATTTCATAATAATAAAATAGTAATAATTATTACTACTTCCTCGTCTAGTAGCACGAGATCCTTTTTATCTAAATAGTAAAATAATCAAATGAATCCCAACGAGAGCGAGACAACAGGGACTGCCATACTTGTCCGACTAAAACCCACGATGTCCTTTACGTTACGGGGCCACAGTTTACTGATAAGACAGTCCTGCGACCCCAGGGCATTAGATCCTATGTTTGATTCTCGAGCCGGGAAAGATTTTTTTTTATCAGGATTTTTTGAGTGCACGGCCGGCGGTTGCCTATGTGCCCATCAACCGGAGTTGATGGCAACTCCATATTAAGTCTACCTAACTCGGGAATTACAAGGTGTAAAATTATGTCGATATATTTGTTAATGTTTGTTTTACAGACACGGTTAGCGCAGTGGTCGAGCGATTGAGTGCGGGAATCGAATCCGCGTCTCGCGTATGTGTCGCGGATTCGATTCCCGCACGTGACAAATATTTGTATGAGCTACAAGTAGGTTTTGGGGGTGTATGTACGTTAGTTAAAATTTTTGTAAACGCACCCACGATACAAGCGAAATTCAGTGTGATTGAAAAGAAACTCATAATAGTCTAAATACCTACAAAACTATGTTTCATTCATAGAATGACATGCATGGTGATTAATTATTACTTATTGTTTGTGTAACGAGGTAGTACATAAGAGCTATTATTTATTTATTACAGGAATATTGACTACCCATTGTTTACTCAGCTGCCATATCGCAATATTACGATGTATGGTCGCTTTGCGATAAGTGAGGGGATTCACTGACTGCCTTACAAGAGGATTGTTCAAGCTTAGGTACAGACACACCTATGTATAGTCTATTGTATGCGGAATTCCCTGCGAATTCTATGCTTATGAACCTCAACGTAATTGGTACGTGCCTCGAAGAAATTGATCGGGTTTTGTAATTTTATGGCGATTATGACTACTCTGCTCTAATTTATGATATTTTTTTAACCAATTTACATAAAACGTTAACATATAATTATAAGTGTAACTATATCCCAAATTAATTGCGATAAGGACACGAGATAACGATGATAACGTTGATCAGTAGTTTGACTTAAGATCGATAGTGCTGGCGTAGAATTATAGAGTTATCTATTATAATACCCAGTGTCGGATATAGGGGGCCAGTCGGGCTGCGTGCCTCTGGCACCAGCTTCCGGGGGGGGGTAAAATCTTAAATATCGGAGAAACGTGCAAAAAAATTGAGCTCGCTGCGCTCGATTTTGCATTGTGCTTAGCCTCTTGATGCCTTTATGCCGAAGAAAAATTGATCAGTTCAAGTAAGTATCGGAAATGGTTTTTTACAATTAATTTTACTGGAGAGGGGACGCCATGCGCCACTAAAAAGACGTGTTGCCCCAGTTCGAAAAAATCGTAGATTTGAGTCTGATTGTACCTAATTAGTAGGATATGTATGTATTGATTTATAGGACAAAGCCTTACCTTGCTTGGCTCAAGGACGATCACAGAATCCTTTGGCAACCTTCTTGCAAACTTGGCGGCCATCGTGACTCCTCCCGTGCCGCCTCCCACCACCAGGAGTTTGCATCTGGAAATGGTAAGTTAAAATAAGTAATCTTTTTCAATCGCCTGTTTTAAATAAGATTCTGCAGAAAATGGAGACGTAAAAAGAAGATTTGCTTGAACGAATCTAGAGTTTTACCAGACTTATCATGTATGATGGTGGAATTATGTAGGTAGGCGAACGAATTATGTAAGAGCCATATCATTTGGTCACTGTACACTGTACTATATGCATTTCTATGGTTGATATTAGTGCCTCAGAACACTTTTTTTTTTCGGGCAAAAATCATCAAATGAGTCCTCCCATCCCGGGCAGGGCGGGAGGGACTGTCAGACTAGTATTGACTAAAATTCACGGTGTCCTTCAATAGCCCTTTATGTTCCGGGGTCACGGTGATGGTATAAGTCCCGCGACCCCGGCAGGCTTTAGCTCTCTGAGAGGGGACCCCGTCATTATGCTGACGCTCTTTGAGGCGCTCGTGGAACATGACGCGCCATCGACCCGGGGCCTCAGAACACTAGGTGGCCAGACAATGATTTCAAAAGGAATTATATACGACAATGCGATCAGATCGCGTAGTTAAAAAATTATTGAGTGATAATTATATGCAATTGACCGACGACTGGTCGCCAGACAAGGCAGCAAAAGTGACTGTGAGCTTCCTGGCCTTAAAGCACTGGAAAGTTTATCTTGATATAGAGCGTTAGAATGACATGCATTTTAACATGACGCGTCTGATTTTAAAGAGAAGATAACTCGTGAAATACGTTAATATTTATGATAGTAGATGAGTTGCAGAATACCTAGCGGGCGCCGTGTGGCTTTTACATCATCGGCATAAGGTGTGAATTGTTGACGTAGGTTCATGAAATCAACGATCAATAGTGCAGTAATATAAATATTCATGCATAGTAACAGCTGATTTTAAGTCTAATAATATAGACCCTCTCCACTCTAGTCTGTGAGTTGTGAGGGGCTCTAAAAGATAATGTTGCACATTATCGATAAAAACGCCAAGTTTTGAATTGCAGCCGCACGGTGAGCTTGATGCAAAGCGTGACCAACTGAAAGCCGGAGCACCTGCGACAATCAGTTATAATTATATCGATGGTGTGCACTGTGCGTGGATTTTTGCAAAAAAGATTGGATACAGACAGAAGCCTCATGCGAGCACACGAACGGCAACTACAACGGAGCTGAAGCACTTGCCCTGACCGAAATCGGTCGGATCGCATCATCATCATCAAAAAGCCAAAAAAAGACAGACAGACAGCAAAGTCTTAGTAATAGGGTCCCGTTAAACCATTTGGTATAGAACCCTAAAACTGAGAATTGATGTTGCAAATCCTACTAATATTATAAACGTGAAAGTTTGTGTGTGGATGGATGTTTGTTAGTCTTTCACGCAAAAACTACTGAATGGATTTGGATGAAATTTGGTGATGAAATAATAATAAAAGGGAATCATCTGTCTTGATAATAACATGTTGTGAGAAGGGATGACACTCCTGTGACTAAGAGAGTGGTGGTATGAATGTTGATGGATAGGAAGAGGAAGGCCAAAAAAAACATGGACAGATTGTCCAAGAAATGATATGAAACAAAAAGATGTAAATAATACTGTGATGTCTGATGAGGATGAGGTGAGAATGGAAGAAAAACAATGTGTTGCAATAACCCAAATATTAAATAAATTTTATAAAATGGGATTTAGGCAGGAAAATTATGAAAAATACAGTAAGTGATTTTAAGTTAAGCTTTTTGCTGTCAAAATTAAATGTGAATTTGAATAGCATACCTTAGTATAGTTTTAAAGCTATAATCTCAAGAAAATAATCTTTAGTTTACAGTATTGAATATTTTTAAGTATGACATTATCTACCTTAGAGATAAGAAACATAGTAGTCATATAGTTTAAAATACATGAGATATTTAATGTATATTTTAAAAAAGTTAAATAAATTTCTTGGTAAAATAGTCTCTGAGGCACCTTATTCCGTAAAGAGAGATAAATAAATAAATATGGATAAATATAAGATTTAAATCAGTCAGAACTTAGATGTCGCTAAGTAGGTACCTACTTAAACTGTTGTATAGTAGTGGTTGAATAAAATTATGTTGAAAATCAAATCAAATGAGAAATAAAATTGTTACTGTACACTGGTTCCTGTTATTCATTAATATTTTAATTATTAGAAAGGCAAACACCGCAAAGTATATCTTTTCAAATAGCTGCATAGTAACAGCATATTATTGTTTATCATATAGGAATTCATTCATCATAGCAGTTTTAAAAAAATGATAAACTATGATAACATTCAAGTTCTCCACATTTACACCCTGTTATAGATTGTAAAAATAATCACATAATATCTATCTATAGCATCTATTAAAGAGGAGGAAGTGCAAAGTTTGATAATCAAGAATCGTGATTAGATTGGCCAAATACTGTAATAAATCACATGGTAACAGTAAAGTACCCAGCAAGCATATTATAAAGCACAAATACTTACGAATGAGTTGCATTGTTTTTAGAAGAAACGGAGAAATTCCTGAGTATACCCGGGGTTGCGACCGCGGTGTGTCTTCTAATAAAATTCATGTTCCAAACAAACCGCAAACCGCACAACAAGCGCTTGGCTCTATCGTTAGCACATTAACGATGATTCCGCGCGCAGTAGTTAAGTAACCGCGGGAGGATGACTGTGCCACGGGGAGCAATCTTCAAGGAAAATCTCTGAACCTTATTGTCTATGGTTGCAATACATGTAACTGACAGCTTATTTCTCTCCCTTCCCCCTGCCTCTCCCCTGAGCAGGCCCTAGCTCAACATGTTGCCTCTGCTGTCAAAATAGACAAGCAAACTGCCGCCATTACTGTTTACTGTTCTGTTGTTGATCAAGTCAAGTTTCGTAATTTCCACAATTTATGCTCTCAAGATAGAACTGTAATATTGCGCTGTTTAACAAGTGCCGTAATCTCTATTGTTGAACGATTCTGCGTTGATTAATTTCCGCAACTTAACCTCCTCTCAATTTAAAGAACTAAAATATTGCGCTATGTTTCGAAAATGCATTTTGTTCTTGTGAATTGCAACAGCAGACGGGAATCCGTCAGATTGTTTCAGTTCCCTAAGTCTGAGACAACACTCCTTAATCCAAAAAAGAGTGAGCTTCGTAAAAAGTATGTGTGTGAAAAACATTTTGAGAAGCATTTTCTCACATCTAAATCTCGTCTTCGGATAGCAGCCTATCCTACATTATTCACGGTTGAAGGGATTGCTAGTGGAATACCCAATACTTCTGGGATCGAAAACAGTAAGTATATCCTACTTCCTACTAATGATAAAAACGTGAAAGTTTGGATCCATGGATGTTTGTTAATCTTTCACGCAAAACCTGTGAACTAATTTGGATGAAAAATGGTAAACAGGTAGTTTATGACCTAGAATAACACATAGTGCAAATAACGCAAATAGATGTCAATGTTTGAATTTTTTTTTTTGTAAAGATTGTTGTTTAAAACTTGTCAGTCGTAAGAGACATTAGACCTTATAGTGGGTTACTATAATTTTATCTTAATATTGTTTTCTTTATTCATTTCAGGAAACCCTTACCCTCTCATTGACCATGATTATCTGAAGTTTCAACATTTTGATCACACATACTGTAAACGCTTGTCATTTAAATTGAATCTTACCGCTGAAAGTAGTAACCGCTTGGTTACTACTTTCAGCGGTAAGATTCAATTTAAATGATTTCTCATAATAATTGATTGTTTCCAATTTGTCTGTGCCATTGTAAACCGTGTCCCTAATTTATGTTTAGGTATGAACATCAGGCCTGTAACCCCGATGACATTTCAAGAGTCTGCTCCATCTTTGATAACTGGTAAGGATTTAATACTGTCTTACTAACACTACTTTTTTTCTTAGTTGCGTTTTTATCAATCATGTTTTTGGTCAACAAAATAATATTACAGAAAGCAAATTAATAAAACACACTATTAGACAGCAATTGGACTGAACAAATATTATTATACTCACGACACAGGAGAAATTACTAGCGTGAGGCACCGTTTAAAAAAAAAGAAAGAATGTATTGTTGATTTCATCTATTATAGTATTTAATTCATTCTTACAGCCAACTACAGTGATGGGAAACCGGTCAGCCGCACTTTACGAAACACAGCTGTAACATCATTTTTGGATGACCTAATTGACTCGGTCAATGGAGCTTGCTTAGCAGGAAAAAGAAATAAAGGAAAACCCTTCAGGACAGTGGTAACAAAAACGTCTCCTCACTACAAATTATGGCGGGAAGCCATTGAAAAATATGAGATTTTTACATAAAGATATTTTAATATATAATTTTAATGTATTTGATATTTTTGCCTTCAAAAAATTGCCATAGTCTAATAATAATAATGTAACTTTTTAATGTAGTTACCCAATTTTTTTAATATAGTTATAAAATTTTTTTGCGAGTGTACAGTTATCTCAAGGATTAGCAAACATTTACCTCATATGCAACAGAAAGTTTGTATAAGTATAAGACGAAATTGAAATATAAAAACCTTAATAAATATTTCTGTATTTTATTTTTAAACCTGTTTTACATAACTTTAACCAAAACCATTTGAAGGTATAAATACAAAACATTCGTGACAAAAGCCTGGAGTCCAAAAAAGGAAAATTAAAACGGCCAAAAGGCCTTCTATTCAGATCTTGTAACCATTTTTAAAAAGTCATTTCATTTGACCTATTCAAGAATTTCTGTATAATCTGTGCTTGTCAATCTGAATTCTTGCACTTTCTATTGGACGTTATTTTTTGTTCGAAGATTGCCGTCTGAGTGTATACTCTCTACTTAGTCTGTGGACTGTGCTGCGTCCAGTCGCGATAATTTGTTGATATTTGTAGAATATGACCTTGTTGACGTTACCATCTGCCCTTGTCATTTGTGTGACATTGACATAACATTTGACAGCCAGTGACAGCTGGAATAGACAATTTTTTATTTTATTTTAATAGTGTTGCGCAAATAATTGAATTTGTTTATCGATAAAAGCACTTGATTCAGAAAGCATTGTTTGGATAAACAGACAAAAACAAAATACTAAGATACTAAGGATGGAGCTACACATAAAACATAAACCTTTTCCAATCAGTCAAATTTTCCCAGTCAAACATGAACCTTTTTCTTTCGTTTAGAAGTTAAAAATCAAAAGAAATGCAGGACAATTTATGCTGAAGTGCTGGTGTGTCACAACACTACATCCCTGTATTTTGTCTTTGACTTGGACTTCAAAAAAAGCTGTCAAAATAGAAAATGGCGGACGACGACGAAATTGACATTTTAGGAGATTTCTCTTTTAATTCTTGTTTTGCTCAAAATAGCCAGGGAATGTGAGTAAATTAATTAAATAAATAATTTCCTTAAAAACGGGCATATCAAAAATCAGCTCATTGGTCCTGGTTACGCAACAATTAAGCGGTTATGTTTACAATGTTTTGTTGACACCAATTGTCTAAACAAAACAATGTTTTTATCAAACTTTCCTGAAGTTACGACCCCGATATAACTCTATAAATAACAATTACACGATGTTCCAGTCACTACATACATTTTTTTAGTATATTGTTTGTTTTAATGTTATCTGAATGGTGTTTTAAAAAATTGCGTTTTTACGTCTTTAGCCCTTCGTGCTCCAATAGAGAAGACACAGTGCACCCTCAGTGGCTGCTGGACTCCACAGAGACCAACTGGTATGATAAACAAAGTAAAAGGTAAGTTTAATACAAAAGGAATTCATAATTTCTTTGGAAATCAATAACTGAAGGCTACTTTAATTTGATAAAATATATATGTGATAGCTTTGCACATTCATTTATTTTAATTTCATGTACAAAAGTGCAGATAGAATTAGCAGACCTAATGCCACAAGATATTCTGTACCACGCAAGCTTTTTGAAAATAAAGAAGAAGTCATATAATTTGATATTTTTATGTCAAGTTTTATTTATTATAATGGGAAAAATATACAAATTTTCAGTTTTATGACATTCTGTTTATAAAATTTCACTTTATAGGTTCATAGAAGGCTCTCCGAGAAAGCTTTACGGGAACAATTCTTCAGACAAACACTTCATTGATATACACACAACATGGAGCATGGCAGAGAGAGAAGTCCTTATTAAAGAAATGGTGAGAATTCATGGCATTAAAGTTGTTGGATGTCTTACTGATACAGTGAAATCACCTGTTTCAATAACATTATTTAGCCAGTTTTAAGTTATGTCAGTTTGCAAAATATTCTTTGGCTTTCAAATAGTCCCAATGACTGTTTGAAAGCAAAAACTACCTGTGTCATAAAAATAGTATTTATGTGAATCCTCAAAAACACTCGGTTACAGAAAAATATGTAAAATAATTCACTAGTACTTGATTATGAAGGTAGTCCAAATACAATATTTAGAACGTTTAATTTTTACCAAATTATTAAAATTAACTTAAATTGAAACAACATTTTTAATCACAGGCAAAGTATGGAAGGAATGTACGCAAAATATCACAAACACTGAAAACAAAGACTGAAGCAGAGATACAGGCATTGATCGAAGCTGAATATGGTGTCAATTTGGAGACTCCATCATTTGGCCTCGACAAACCAGAGGACCACGAAGATGTGCCAGCAGTTGTTCAGGAAGAAATAGTTACTGATGACATGACCAATATAAATAATGTTATAAACATTGTCACTACCGGAGCACCCACAATAACTGTACCAAAGAAACCATTCAGACAGAAAAATACAAACTCAAAAAGTTTACTGAAACCTGATGTGCTGATAGATAAGAAGGCTGAATTGATAGCAATAAACCCAGCAGAAATATTATATGAAGATGACCTCATAATAGGGTCAACAGAATCTATTGGTTCTGATTTAGAATTGACTGATATTGTATCTAAGAATATAGTTAAGTACCAGGCGAAAGTAAAGGCTGAAAAGAAAATTGGCAATCATAGAAGAAAAAAATCTAACTCTAAGAACTATGATAAAGGTGGTCCTAGGAATAAAAGTAAGGAGTTGTTGAAGTCACCCCCAGGAAGGCAGCGGAAGGACTCAGTCTTATCTGATGACACTGTAAAGAGCCCCAAGATGCAAATAGTTTTGGGATCGGGATTAGCTTTACCAGTTTCTGAAGGGGAGCAAGTGGTAAGTTTATGTTGAGTTACTATATTTTAATAGAATGTATAATAATCAAAGTTAATGTATAAAAAATGAACACTAGTGATATTAAAATTCATTAAACTTAATACTCCACAGATAAAAATTGAGAAAAAGAAAGACTCTGAACCTGAAAGTGATATAGAAATTGATGTGGACAGCGACGATGAAAGCAGTACGCCCAAAACTACGCCCAAGAAGGAAAGTAAAGCTATTGAGGAGGCTCCTATAGCTGTACCGCTCAGCAGGTTTGAGCCCATGCCCAAAAGACCTAAGAAGATCAACCTGGTAAGCATATTGACTAATAATGCTGTTGAATATTAAAAATCTGGTGTAGGAAAATTATTGTCAATAGCCATGATTGCCAATAAATGCCTACCATTGAAGTGTAGTGTATTTGAAACTGTCCTTGAAGTTAATAACGTCATTTAATTTTTCAGGATGGTGGTGGTGGCTATACCATAATGCACACAGAATCTGGAGACCTGTATGCGATGGGTGCCGAGCCGAGAAGAGAACGTGCTCCACGCAAACAACCTGTACAGTTATTGCACTGTCGTGTCTATAATGCTGAGAAGCCGGTTAGTAGCACAGATATACTTCTAAAATAATTTAGAATTTTGTGATTGTTCATTGGCTTTTGATTTTGTTGACCATTACTTACTAAAGCACTTTAACTGGGAACAAGTAAGTTGTTTGAGTAAATAATAATATTAAATGTTTCTAGACGATTTTCCATACCTCTAAAATATAAAGAATGAATAAAAATGGCCTTGAGTTTCGTTAGTTAACTTTAGAGTTTCTCAAGGGATCATTCTTGGTCCTTTACTATTTCGAAAATGACCGATCGATTATACTAAGTGTAGGTATCTCAGTCTAATATAAAATTCCCAAAATTGCTGCAAAATATCACCATCAGCCTATAATGCTCCCATTAGGCGCCATTCGACGTCCGTGTGAACGTCTCCACACTACTCCTGATGGACGGTCACGCGCACACTTCTCGTGCTGAAGTGATGGGTCTACTGGGCGGCTCGCTGAATGAGTCGGAGCGTATGTGTGTCACCGTGACGGCTTACCGGCCTGCCGCCGCCGCTGCTGGCAGTACACACTGTGATATGGACCCCGGTAAGCAAACATTTACTATACTTGTCTACAAAATGAACAGACAACATAAAAGTCTATAGTGTTCTCATTGAGATCACTAACCTCAACCATACTCCATCATATGGTGCCTAAGCAAATGAGTGTAATGTGTAAACTGTGATTGTGCCTCAACCTAAAGCTTCAATATAGCAATCTACTGATGGACATACCTCTCCCAAACTCAGCCACAAAATCCTGATTTCCGCATTACACATCCTGTTGGACATAGCCACCATTACCAGGTATCTGCCAGCATTCAGTATACCGATACAGGGTAACTAGTACAGGACTCGTTTGTAAAAGACTAAATAAAATACAATGTATTTTTTTGGGGCAATCCTACCGCACTATTTCCAAAATACTGCAACTTCTGAAAGGCATAATCTAAAGTGGCAACCACCAAAAAAGTAACGAAACAATGAAGCTCGACGTGCCCTAGAGAATGTTTACTGTCTTGGATCCTGCAACGAAATTAATCAGAAAAAATAGTGGAGAAGAAGAAACAAACGTATTTTCCCTCCATGTCAAGCAGGAGACAGAACAATGCAAGGTCAATATTCTCACATGTATATAAATTTGTTTCAGTATCTCAATCCCGCGCTGCCGAGTCTCTCCGTTGTTCCGGGCACCTAGTGTGCGGCTGGCACCACTCTCACCCTCAGTTCCCGGCGGCGCCGTCCGCACAGGATCTGACGTCACAGCGAGGCCTGCAGCTCGCCCTGGAGTGGGCACACGTGCCGTTCCTCGGGTTCATCACCAGCCAGCACTGGCCTACTGGGAGAACTGCCTCGCAGTACCGGTGAGCTTATGATAGTTAGGAAGCATACTCATGACGCGATGCGATTGCAATTCGACCGATTCTAACTACAAGCGTAAATCAACCTTACCACTACGACATATGACATAAAACACCTTGTTATCTACGGGTAGATGAAAAACAAAACACGATAGCCACGACGGGTCAAGTCAATCTAATTGCAACTTTATTTCTTAGTAGCAAGGTCGATTTAAATTTTTAGTTAATAGAAATTAGTTGAAATTGGAATCGCGTCATGAATAAAGTCCCTTATACCATTATACCATTTCCTACGACACAGTGAAGTGGCTGAGTTATCGACTGCTTTGCAGTGTGTCGCGGGTTCGATCCCCGCACGGAACAAATATTTGTATGATCTAGAAGTAGTTGTTTCGGGTTTGGGTTTCCATGTATGTGAGTTTAGGTTTGTAAACGCATTCACGATACAGAAAGAAATTCCCAGTGTGGACAACGTTTTTTTTTTAAAAGGCAAAAGAGAACTTTTGAAGGATTTTATAATAGCCGATGTTACTGAAAAGGCTATCCAACTGAAAATTACAAACTAGATATACATTGCGTGCTAGAAATTATGTGATTCCAAATGTGAGATGCCGAAATAAAAACACATTCCCTTTCCAAATTATTTTATGGATATTAGTCATTTGGCCATTTAACCTGAACATCGTCATAGTTGCAGTGAATATGTCAACAGCACTGTTGGCACAGTGACTGAGTAATCGACCGCTCGACTAATCCCCGCACGGAACAAATAATAAATAGTAGTTGTTCGGGGTGTGGGTTCTTTGTATTTTTGTAAACGCACCCACGACTTTGGAACAATACCAAGCATGGGGCTGTTTAAAAAAAAGTAACCAATGTTATTTCCATATAGTTGTATTCGCGTGGAAGGTGAGGACGACGCCGAGTTGCCCACTGGCTTTCAAATCAGCGTGAAGTTGGTAGCAGACCTCACACCTGATAACTTACCAACCTTCTTACAAGAACTGCGCACCGTCATGATAGACAACCACAACAGGAATGAATTCAGTGTCGACTTGCTGAAGGATGTTTGTCCACAAGCTGGGATCACGTATTTAGAAAAGGTTGGTCGATCTGTTATTTAAGTGTAACTAACTTTTGCCAGCGGCCTCGTTTTCACGATAAAAAGGCACGTTCTTAAAAGCCCTTTTTCCCACGTAGAGCCCACTGAATCCCTGGAACGCACTGGGCTTATGAACCGATTTTGATGCAATTTTAAGAATTGGTCGTTTGATTCTGGAAAAGGTTTTGGCGTACAACAATAATGGATAATCCCGTGACGTCGTCCGCATGGATTCGTTATTGCTTACTTGGATGGTTTGTTTTTAAAGACTGATTAATTACGCAAAGACTCAAGGGTCGATTTTTGTTGAATATTTGAACTAAGTATTTTTTTTTGTTAGAAGAGTTTGATAGTCCCTTCCGCTCCAACCAGGGCGGGTAATGGGCGACTCGCTATCCGACCATGGACCGTGCCCGAGTCGATGGCGCGTCGTATTCCACGCGCGCCTCTAAGAGCTGTCAGCAAAATGACGGGAACCCCTTAGAGGGCCAAAGCCTGCCGGAGTAGCGGGACTAACCGTGGCTCCGGAACATGAAAGGCTATTGAAGGACATGTTGGGCTTTACGTCAGTACTAATCTGACCGTCTTTCCTACCCTGCCCTGGGTGGTAGGAATCATTCGATGATTTTAAAACAAAAAAATGAAACCAGTGTGTGGAGATTACATTTGATAAATAATTTAAAACACTCACATGCTACCAGTTATATGTATACCAGTTAAAATAGGACATATTATGTTATCCTCTGTTATTAACAAGCTTAAACGACTGTATTACATTTTTCAGTGCATATCAAGTGCGTCTCATCACATGCGTTCGGCAGGCTACGAAGAAGCAGACCCGCTCGTTGAACAATTAATACAAGGAATAAGGGACGTCTTCAGATAGGAGACCACATCATCCTACCTATGGAATTAACTTTCACTATGTTAATACTTCAGTGCAAAATATAAGACAGATGTGTATGTTCAGTATTGACAGTTAGTAAAGTATACTGTGAGATCTCTAGCGTTTATGTAATACTATATAACAACGGTGCATATGGTGGATACTGTGTGAACTAAAACCAGTCTTAAATTTACTGTTTATGGCTGGTTTTATAGTCACGTCGCTTGAACAGATTTTGTACTGTGAATTGAGATTAGTAACGCTCATTTTCCTGTAAGACAAACAGTATGTTACGGCGCGTCTCAACAGCGTCACATAAGGGTGAGACCAAACGATCGTAATTTTGTGAGTCTATAAGTCGCAGAATTTCGTGTTCTGGTACGGTGCCGACTACTCATTTTGCGTCGCGGAAGACTTTTTCTATGAAAGCGACCGAAATTCTGCGACTCACGACTCACAAAATTACGTTCGTTTGACTTCACCCTAAAACGCATACTGGACGTAAAAGCACACAAGCGGCTCGCTACGTAAATATGTAAAATATTGTGCTAAATAGTATCTTGTACAAATGTAGCTAGAGTTCAATATAAAAATAGTATTATAATACTGTCTTGATGACATGTGTGATTTGTAGAGTTTCCTCTATAAACTAAATGCCCATTTACATGCTGCAAGAAAATCATTTTTTTTTTAAACTTTGTCCCACATTAGAAATTTCTCCCTAAACGTGGGTGCTTTTACAAGCATAGAAACTCTCATACAGAAACACCCAGACCTGGAACAACTGCTTGCAGATCATACAATTAATATTTGTTCGGTGCGAGGACCGAGGATCGAACCCGCGACACATTGCGTCACGACTGAGCATTCGATCGCTCAGCCTATGTTTTTGATCAACTGAATACATGCAACTCTTTCTTGCAACATGTAAATGGGCTTTAAGTTCGTGACCAACTCGCTTGAATGTGATAGGTAGACCCATTTATTTTACTTTCCTGAAAATTGTAGATAAATACGCGTTGATTGGTGTTCTAGCATCACTTTGTGAATTGATTAGAGAATGTGATTGTTGAGACAATAATGAGAATTCAGAAAAATGTGTTTCTTACTACATTAAATTTTTTATTCTACACAAAATTCAAGTAGCCTTCATTACGGAATTAATGTCACTTTTAAATGGTTTAAAACAATTTTAATTGAGAAGAGATATTACGCAATATTATTTTACAGCATACATTATTGTTTTTTGTTTAGGCTATTCAGTATTTATTTCTAAGGAATCTATCAGGGTGGTTTTATGTACCATAATTTGTAATTATCCGTGATTACTACTTGAAGGACGCCTAAATGAATGGCATAACGTTTCCCTACATATTTTAATTACGAAATGTTAATTTATCCAATTGTAAATTGACTATTGAAGTCCCCTATAAAATAAACAAAATATTTCGACTGAAAATGTACTTTGTTTTTCCTGTGCTGATCTCCCCGTGTTTTACCTGTCAGACTTGAACTAAATGATTCCTACCTTTCCACTGCAGGGTAAAGTCAGAAGGGACTGACGCCTGGAGCTGGAAGGTAATTGTTTAGTATTAGATAGAGGATGATCAATTATATCTATTTATAAGCTGTTCCCCGTGGTTTCATTCCCGCTGCTTGGCTCCTATTCGTCGTAGCGTCTTATTGTATAGTCCTTTAACCTTGACTATCGAAAACATTTTTTTTTTCAATTCAA
Source organism: Agrotis ipsilon (assembly GCA_028554685.1). Lineage (NCBI taxonomy): Eukaryota > Metazoa > Arthropoda > Insecta > Lepidoptera > Noctuidae > Agrotis > Agrotis ipsilon. The sequence goes on along the minus strand of CM052962.1, from coordinate 15,432,526 downwards.
ACAAGTTGTTTCTGAGATTAGCGTGATCAAACAAAGACTTAGCTTTAAAAAATAGTATCGATTGTTGTAACAAAATAAAAGTCAAAAGCATATGGCACAGTTCCAGTTTATTTTTTAAATGTTACATGTGCTAGATAAAAAAATAATACAGTCCGATTAGTGAAATTCTTTTTACTATAACCATCGGCCGCTGTCGAGTACGCGGCCGCGTGTCGTATCGTTGCTGAAATTAATACTTAGGTTTTATTACAAATCGTTTATCTTCACATTCGTACACTCTAAATTGGAAAACATTATATTTTTTACAATTTTAACAAGCATTTTTAACCGACATAGTTTTGAGCCCTTGCATTCTGCAGGTCCCGACTTGACAGCGATGTATCGAAGTCGACACGCGCAGACATGCTTCTGTTGGACCTTTTTGGTAGTACAAAGGTACTTTCACATCGTAAGTGCCTCGTATAATATAATTTAAAAACGATATAGTAATTCATCTATTTATACAGTCATATTGTCAAGTGGCCGAGCGTTGCGCGGTCACTGTTTACATTACTGGGCATTACAAAAATGTACTGCACATCAAAGTTCAAACACAAAATATTACGATATATTTACAAAAACAAATGTACTGATTTTAAAGCTACACGGAGCCGCAATGTACACGAATCTAGAGCTTTAAACGAATTGGCAAGCTTCTGAACTTACAAATAAATGGAAAACACACTGGCAGTGATAAAACAATGTTGTGTTGAAACACAAAATTCTTAATTTGAGCGACGTCTAACATCCGATTAAATTGGCATTTGGAGTTCTTACTATAATTAAACCACAGTCTCTAAAACTCGGAATATAATAGATTGATAAAATTATCAAAAATTCTAAGCCAAAATCACACGATCGTTACATTTTGTGTTTGATGATTCGCGTCACAACGCAACCTTAGGCAATAAATAAAAAAAAATGATTTGTTTAATTAAATTAATAAAAAATAAAGAGTTCGAAACGATCGTAGCGTTACTTCTATATTTACAATGTGTTAACTTACAACTAATTAGAAGCATCAACTATGAAAATTTTTATCAACATTGAAGGCACATGATTCCGCACCCGATTCTCGTCATATATGTGCAAACATTAGGTGCACTCTCCGCTGGCAACATTCCTCTGTACTTCTATTTTACATGGCAACACTGCAAGTTATATCGTCTGTCGAAACTTTGTAAAGAAAGTTGAATGGCTAAATAATTTTAAACATTATTCCAATGTGGGATAATTGTGGTTTTATAATCGTAAATATCTATGACACGTACGTTCTGTGTGTTTTGCAAGAAGTTTTGACAAACAATACAAGCTGAACTGTTGGTACATAATGGACCGGACGTGACGTGCTAACTTACACAATATTATACAATATGCGAAATAAGTACTGGTATCAAACGTGTTGCGTTGCACGACACACGCTCCGAACTAACAGTTAGACGAACCTAGTCAACACAAACAGATGTACATAGATTCGGAAGGCAAGTTTCATGCAACGCAAACGTGACTAGTTAATATAATTGAAGTTGACTTAGGGAAACTCAGTCTGGCAATGATTTAATAGCAAAGTACGGCTCAGTCGTCGACACCGTTGTGCTGTGGTAGAAAACGGGAAGTAAAAGAAACTAATAGCAGCCTTATCGAGTCACTGTACCAGTCATAGAGAAGGATTTCATTAAAGAAATGAATCTCTATTACTGATCAGTTTTAGAAGTTTAAAACTAAAGTTATAGAGAGATAACCAACAGAACGTAAAGTCTACCACAACACAACAGCAACAGTGCAAACAGCCGAGCGCGGCTAAGACCGGTCACAATACAGAATAAACAAATTTATTCTTACAAACTATTTCGCTAATTAGTCCTATTCACAGCTGCGGAACGGAAATTATTTATATAAAACATGTCTCCACTTATAAGTGCAGTTTATTTCATTACATTGATATTTGATTGAGATCCCGTCGTGCGTAAGATTGTTTTGTCAATAATTTTGAATTGATTGGCAAAGTGGCAGAAAACATGCTGGTGACAGGCAGTTTATACATGTAAATTTTCCTATACTAAGACGTAACGATAACAAACAAATATCTCGATTTGATCATTCGATATTGTAATCGATAAACCGATAATTTAGCTTCTACATGTAGCTATAAAACTTATTGTACTTTGTAGTAAATAATAAATACGAGAAGCCAGTCACCAACATTTTTGCACCATTTTGGTTAAAATTTCATACTCCCATCTCAAATTCCAAATCCCCAATTTCAACGAAACTATATTTTATATTTAAACAGAACACGTCATTTTATATCTAAAATATTAATTTAAAAATATACAAACTAAGCAGTCATTCATGTAACACTAGGAATATAAAAAAAAAATGTTTGCATACCGTCATTCTGCGATTTAAAAAAATATCGTACAATAGTAAGCGTACTCAACTAGCTCGTAGTAAAAAAATAATTAAAATTAATTAAAAAAAGCTTAAAGAGTCAATGAGGAACAGAATTTATACAATGTCGCGCAGTTACACCTATTACGATTACACTTATCGTAACATTTTTAAAATAAATAATTTATTTAATCTATTGCCGCCCTGTCGTCTGTACAGTATTTAAAAAAGTTTATTATCAGTTTTTCGATAACTTAACCTTATTAATAATAATAAAATCAATAATTTCACTGGCTCACATATAACAGTCATACATTAGCCGTGAGACAGGGCGACATGCAGGGCACACACACTGGCGCACACTCACACACACACACACTGGCGGACACACATCGATGTCAATCATTAGCTTTAGTTATTTTACTGGCGGTACTTTAACGCGACACATTTTATATGGCATTACAGACTTTTTCCTACTTTTTATTTTATAAATTGTATTATAATTCAGTTCTAACACCACAAAAGAAAAATATCACTTTTCTAAAAATTGAGAACACAAGACCAACTGACTTAAACGCATGTAACCTTACAAGAAAGTAATTATAGTGATCTCTTTTACTTTTATGGTATTAAAACTTGTTTGCAACGAATGCTTCTATGTAGCTGACAGACCAACATAGTACTAGAATATGTATACTATGAGATTTAAATTAAAATATTTTATACAAACACTGGGTTCGATAACATCACTGAGATAATTTTTATTTGTTTGATGTTTTGCAAGTTCATCTTCCTTCCTGCCTCCAATATAGCTTGTGGAAGTTAATAATAAGTAACGAAATCAAATGTTGACACTATCAGATGTAGTTGAATGATGATCGATTCATGGAAGGCCCATAAAATTAATTATTGCGGACCTATCACACCACTGGCGATATTCGAAGAAATTATGGAATTTTTATTTAGTTTAGGTAATTAACTTGGCTTGTGTAGCATTACTAGCTAATAATATATTCAAATTTAAATCGCATAGTATTTGAATAAACTATAGTCTCTGTCAGAGAAGTCTAGAATAAAATTCGTTGACCCCGTGTACCAATGTATTCCATTATTTCAAAACGATAAGAAAAAATGTAAAGAAAGTGTCGTAAACACGATCAAAACAAACGTATCGTGGTAAGAGGCGACTTTGGCCTTATATTTTATTTTAAAATTCGAACGATGGTATTTTGAAATTCGAATGATGCAGTATTGGGATCAATGACCTAAATTCTAGACTTAACTGGCGGGGAGCTGTGATTCCATAGTGTAGTCCAGCCCGCCGTGTGGTCGTGTGTTCCTAGTCGATGCTCTTGACCCGCGCCATGACCTTGCCCTCGAACATGGGCAGTGTGTCTGAGTCGCTGCTCACCTCCTCTTGGATCACCGTGTCTAGATCCGCACAGTTTGTTTTGAAGAAGTATCTGGTAGAGAGGAAATAGTGTGATATTATAAAATAACCAACAGATGATGTTTCGCGATTTTTAACGTCGTTTGTAACGTTGCGTCGTGTTCCACGCGCACCTCAAAGAGTGTTAGCATAATGACGGAGCTCCTCTTTTAAAGGGACAAAGCCTGCCGGGGTCGCGGGACACACGAAATCCGCGACTCCGGTACACAAAGGGCTACTGAAGGACACCATGGGTTTTAGTCAGTACAACTCTGACAGTCCTGGTCACATTTGATGATTTTACCAGGATAAAAAAAGTTATAAGACACAAAACCACGGAAATAGTAGCTCTACCGCTTCAAAATTTGCAAGTGAAGAAAACTGGTAATTTTTTCGTTTTGCTCTTTTAATTTTGAATTCTGGTAATTCAATATTGTCTGGAGTAAATCATGTTATTAATGCTGTCCTCATTACTCAACAAACAGACTAAGAGGCTAAAACGCAGAATAGTAAAATTAAGAAAAAAACTGTAGTAAATATAGTTACCTATAGTTGCCCTTCCTAGGCAGGTAATCCTTGAAGAGCTTGAGTGTGAGCGGCGCGGCCGGCACCTTGAACCTGTACGGCACGTGCTCGTCCAGGAACGTCACCACCACCACCGTGTGGGACTCGCCCGGCCCACCGCTGGCACTGCTCGACTTGCTGCCGCTACCACTAGGGGGAAGGAAATTGTATATTGTAAAAAAATGAAATTTTAAATATAATAAATTGTATATTCTATTATTATACAGGGTGTTTCTTTTAAATGGGCCAAAGGGAGACATCCTTATCCATAAGAGATACCGGAAAACTTTCTTAGAAACCTTTAGCTCTTTTTTGATGTTGACAATTTTGGCGTTTTTACTTTTTTGGTCAAGTGTGAGTTGTCCCCAAAAATGAGTAAAATTGATCAATTTTTTTTTTAATGGCTTTCGACTCTGTTTCATGTAAGGATCATTTCATTGTATCGGAAGAAAAAAATCGGGACGGCGGAAGTTGGTCAAATTTAGCAAAATATTTTTTCATACAAATTGTTTTAACGAAAAAAAATCCAATTTTTTTTAAGATGTTTTTTGATTTAGTGTCATGTAAGGATCATTTCATTGTATGGGAAGAAAGATGTCTGGACAATGGAAGTTAGTCAAAAATACAGTAATATTCCTTCTTACAGCATGAACACGTATTATTAGTACTCAGATTTGACCCACTTCTGTTGCCCATACATTTTCCTTCCCATACAATGAAATGATCCTTACATGACACTCAATCAAAAAACATCTTAAAAAAAATAGGTCATTTTTTCCTTCATACAATTTGTATGAAAAAATATTTTGCTAAATTTGACCAACTTCCGCCGTCCCGATTTTTTTCTTCCGATACAATGAAATGATCCTTACACGAAACAGAGTCGATAGGCTTTAAAAAAAAATTTGGTCAATTTTACTCATTTTTGGGGATAACTCACACTTGACCAAAAAAGTAAAAACGCCAAATTTGTCAACATCAAAAAAGAGCTAAAGGTTCCTAAGAAAGTTTTCCCGTATCTCTTATGGATAAGGACTTCTCCCTTTTGGCCCATTTAAAAGAAACACTCTGTATAATAAAAATGGATCGCTAAATGTGTTTCTAAGCGCAAAACTTGAAAACGGCTGGACCGATTCGGATAATTCATTTTTTTTATGTTTGTAACCATCAGGACCAGGTTCAAACGGACGATTTGTTTTTCTCTTGTTTACCGGACCAGCTAGTTGTAAACAAATGAAATTGTAAATAATTGATCAAGTCAATTTTGATCATGCCCTAGGTGATGATCTATGTTTGTTCAAATTTATGAGTATGTACCGTGTGCTGCGCGGCTGCTTGTCCTTCCTGCGCAGCTCCTCCCGGTCGGCCGACGAGGCGCGCGAGTGCTCGCGGTCCCGCCGTCGCTCCAGCCGCTCTCCCTCCGCCATCCAAAGAAGGATGCGAGGCTCCACTCCTCCTTCTGACACTACTGACACCCCGCTGTCTGTCAGCTCCGTCACGGTCTTCTTGGAGAACGATCTAACAAAGAGAAGATACAAATAATTATATGATTATTGTCTAATAAATATTCAGTATTGTAAGCTAAAATGGCAATCGATCGAACATATTTGTCTTTCTTTGGAGAGGAATGTGTTCTTTAGTAGATACCAATAATCAATAAATACAAGATAGTCGCATAGGCTAGGAAGACAACTGACAATTGAGAGGTCTCGCTCACGGTGACTTTTTGTAGCGATGCAGTCATAGACGTCATCTCCACGGGCGAGAGAATCACGACGAGTCCGTGCTTCTATCGTCGGAGGATCTCCACGTACGACCGATAAATCCGTCAGCGTATCGTCACGACTCGCAACGGAGCCGCTGCGTGCCCGTGACGACTCGCAACAGAATAGCCGCGTGTTTTGTTTCGCTACTGGTGGAGCGGTCGCTGCTTAACGTGACGCTCTCGCAGCGCACGAGGATATCACGATGGTAGGCTGACGTTACGCGTGCATATTGCTACTCGTCGCATCACCGCGATAACACCGTCGTGTGGAGACGCGTTCATACAGAGTATATGGAAATACGTGGCAAGACGATAATATCGCCGCAACTCTCTCGCTCGTGGAGATGTCGCCATAAATTAGCGATGCTGATAGTAAGTAGATACACATACCTGCGCGACAAGGAGTGCGGATGGTGCAAGGAGTCGGGCGGCGCGTCGTAGTGGCCGGAGTCGGCCGACAGAGCGGACGGAGCGCGGCGCGCGGGCGGGGCGTGCGCGGGGCGCGGGCGGGGGCGGCGCCCGCCGGGGGGGGAGGCGCCCGGGGTGCGCTCCGACCACACGCGGGACACGTGCTGGTCTGGACATGGAGGACACATTGTCAAAACACACACAACATATAGGAAAGTTGGACAAACAGCGACTGATCGTTGCGAATCCCTACTCGCCGGGTGTATTCGCTGTATATGACAAGCTATACGCAGCGTATAGTCGCCGCGGTTTGAATTGAGCATGTTCAATTTTACTCACAGCGAATGCACTGACAGCAATAAGTCATGTGTAAGTTATGTGACCAAAGCTTTTTAATGTAGATACACACAACTGCACAAATGCGTTGCACACAGTTCGTTGTGCGAGTTAGCAAATGTAAATTCATCAAAATTAAAATAAATATTCTTATTGAACTTGAGCAATTATTTAAAAAACTCATAAATAAAATATTCAAAATTATATGCTGTCTACTAACCTAGAATATCTTGATCGTTATCGTCGTCCAGCTGCAACTTCTCCCGTATGGCGGCCGCCACCAGTTGCGGTGGTAACGCCTGACTCGAAGCTTCCTCGCCATCACCCTGTTTACAAGAAAACTTGTAAGTTTTGAAAGAGTAAATTCCATATTATACAGAGTGTTTCTTTTAAATGGGCCAAAGGGGAGAAATCTGCATCCATAAGAGTTACGAGAAAACTTTCTTAGGAACCTTTAGCTCTTTTTTGATACTATTAGGCTCTTCGTACACAAGGCGACGAAAGTCTCCGATACCTTACGACTTCGGTATCCAAGCGACTATCGGAATACAAACCCATAGAGGTTCAACACAGGCACGCGTCAATGGATACCAAAATCGTAAGGTATCGGAGACTTGCGTCGCCTAGTGTACGAAGGGGCTAAATTTTGGCGTTTTTATTTTTTTGGTCAAGTGTGAGCTGTCCACAGAAATGAGTGAAATTTACCAAACATTTTAACGCCGTTCGACTCTGTTTCATATAAGGATCATTTCATTGTATCGGAAGAAAAAAATCGGGACGGCGGAAGTTGGTCTTTAGCAAAATATTTTTTCATACAAATTGTATGAAAGAAAAAATATACCAATGTGTTTTCCTCCACAGTAAATAGAAGATCTTACGTTTAATTGAACGTCATGTGTTGCAGGATTAATCAATTAACTGCAAGGAATATAAACTTGCAGATTTGCACAATTTAATCTTCACATTCATCACCATTGTATTCATATTTTTTGAGACTTTAAATCGCAAAGTTGCAGTACTTTTAGTTCGCAGGCTTCACAAAAAGCGATCAAAAACAAAAATGGCTCCCATTCAGGAGGGGTTATGTTCCGCATGTATATTGGCAGAATTGAGCAAGTTACCTCCCTTTTAAATTTGTTCAGACCGAAACCAGACACGTTGGTTACTATAGCGTATCAGGACCTAATGTACCATCTGAAGATAACAGTGATATTCAAGAACGCTACTTAGATAAGTATGGCAGCAACACTTTGCTAAGTAAGGCATTTCTCACTGCGTTCGTCATGGCAGGCCATTCATTTCATAAACAATACTTAGTGAACTCTTTGCTATGCGGACACTTAGCATTGAATGGGGCGCTGTGATTGGTTAACGTTGTGATGCGACTTCACTCGGGTTGACTGGCTGACAGATATACGTCAATCAAAACCACTGATATATTTACAAGTTTTGTAATTTATATGAAACTTTTCAATATGAATACTAGTCTTTTTAATTCATCAGCACTGTAATAATCGAAAGGATTTTGAAAGTCACGTATCACTTTTCTTGTGCTGATTGTTCTTTGTGTATTTATCCTCTCAAGAATATAATTATCAAAATCATCTTCGCTGCTGTAATTCGTCGCAATTTAACAAAAAAAAGGCGTATCATAATTTACAAATCACTGCAAACATAACATAATACCCGATGCCAGTTTGACATTTGTGTTAACTGTCGCACTATGCGTTTCGTAAAGTAGCTAGCGAGCTACTTTAGCTGTGCGTTCATCATAGTAAGCGCATAGTGTCGTTCGTCCCTCAAGTGTCGTTTATGAATAAGATTTTGTGACCCTGTGCGTCCGCGCGCCCTGTGAGACCTCATAGTAATGTTCATGAATACCACTGTTAATGATGTAATTAATAAAGGTTCTTTATTTAATAATTTTGTCGATTGAAAAAGAGTATCCATGGAGTTTCTTGTCCATTCTTCTCTATAGACATCTACGAATGGGCACCTACAGTACTTTCACAGTTATAATGTCTTGTGACTGTGACGAACTATTTTTGTTCCAATTTTTTTATGTCTTTTGACACAAAAGTGCCGGTAATTGGCCTAGTTGAAATAAATAATTTGATTTGAGACAATAGCGTCCACTGACCTCAGCGAGACGCCTCTCGAGCCTCTCCTTGGCCTCCTGATCACGTCGCACACGCTCCAGCTTCTCAATGAGCAGCGGCGCGAACTCCGCCGGCGGCAGGACACGGAGCTGTTCTGACTGCACACGCAAAGTTCGAGGAATCACCTGGAAAATATATTGAACATCTTTTTAAATAGTTTCCAGTAAGTACAGAAATGCAGTACAAAAATGAGTAACCTTGGCATACTGTACTAAGGTCCAAAGTTGTTATTTGCGGGCAGTTAAATGTAATGGTACGGTACCAACAATAAAAATAGTGCAGTACATTTTTCGCGCACATTTGGTGCGGCACTTCAGCAGTGCGCGAACTAACGTGTGTCCACTAGCAAGGCTGTGCATAAACTTTGTTCGCGTACAACGCGATCGTGAACGCGATCAATCGCAAACAAATATTATGTATTTGTTTAATCAGTTTTGCCTTCGGACAAGAAATTTTCAAGAGAGTTCATCATTCATTAATATAAAATATTGTAAGAATGAAATCTTCACATGCATTTTTTATTTACCTACTATTATTTGGGTATATTATTTTTATTGGACAAGTCGGCGTCCAACACTTGACTAGACGGTCAGTAAAATAGATAAAATGTTAGTGATTATAGTGATTATTAATAATATAAGTCAACAATGCGAATCGTGCCGTATCCTCGGCTACATTGTTGACGTATTTAGAATTTTAAAAGCGTCTTATCTTCGTCAATTTTATATTTTTTTTGTACACAAGTCTATTGTTACGCCCATACATGGTTACAAATTCAAGCAGTAACAAATTCATCATATTTTCTTATCTTATACCAAATCCCATCTTAGTGATTTTTCCCTAGTCGGTTAAACTTGATCTTACACATATTCTGGTATGTTTCCTTACCATAGCAGTATCCTGTTCCTTGTTGATGACAGCGTGGCGGTCGAGGCCGTGCAGCCGCGGTCGGTGACGGGACTCACGAGACTCACGGACGTTCCGCACTGACATGCCATCGCTAGAGGGGTGGAAGATACGGGTTAGTCTTCTGTGAGTGCGACGGCTTGTATTGAAAATTGAAAAAGGACTATTTTTACTTCAAACAGAAGATTTTTATCGACTAAAATTGAGAGCCATTTTACTTTAAATAGTTTATGTAATTGTTAGTCTGTGCAATTCCACTGTTGGGCAACGGCCTGTTAAGTTTTTTAGACCCAAGGCTAATATGGAACACCTAATGGTCGCCAAATGGCTCTTAATAACAACTGAAATTTTAATATTATTTTAAACAGTAGGTAACCATTTTTTTTTCATTCTTGTAGCTGTTGAGAATACCAAAAAAAATAAAATACGGGTTGTACTTTTTTTGGGACAAACATATTGGCAATAATGTACTTACTTGAATTCATTTGTAAGTTTAGTTAAAAGGATCATTGATCGAATGCAAGTTAATGCGTAGGTACCACACAGATGGGGTCACAATGATAAATTAGTGCTAAAAAGTTAAGCAGTTCTAAAGCTTAAAGGTACAGACAGACTAAAAGATACTTTCTATGTAAAAGAATAAAAGGTACACTTACTTGATTGGTGTTTTATATGGAACGCTTGTTCACATAACAGTATTTATATTGTCACAGTTATACCACAACAGACCAATCCACTTTTTACCATTATTGAACCCGACGATACATTTCGAAGACACAGATTCCCCTGCTCAGTTTTAGAGTACTCGTGCCACCGGTTTTGAAATACATATAATAAAGATAAAAAATCTTTAACGGGAGAAACCTTCAAAAAATATGTGCGATTTGGGTTGGTCCGTTTTGGTGTAACTATGATCAGTGGTACTCACGCTGCTGTTGTCCTGCTGACACCTACGATACTGCGGGATCACGACGTGTACGACACGTGCGCACTGTACACGACCGCTTGCGTGCCGTGCACATACACACGCACACACTACACACTACATGTACTCACACACTGCTGCCGGACAGCGACACGGCGTCGGAGTCGGTGCGGCCGCTGCTGAGGCTAGCGCGCTCCGAGTCCTGGCGGGACGCGGGGCAGTAGCCCGCGTACGACACGTGCGCACTGTACACGACCGCTTGCGTGCCGTGCACATACACACGAACACACTACACACTACATGTACTCACACACTGCTGCCGGACAGCGACACGGCGTCGGAGTCGGTGCGGCCGCTGCTGAGGCTAGCGCGCTCCGAGTCCTGGCGGGACGCGGGGCAGTAGCCCGCGTACGACACGTGCGCACTGTACACGACCGCTTGCGTGCCGTGCACATACACACGCACACACTACACACTACATGTACTCACACACTGCTGCCGGACAGCGACACGGCGTCGGAGTCGGTGCGGCCGCTGCTGAGGCTAGCGCGCTCCGAGTCCTGGCGGGACGCGGGGCAGTAGCCCGCGTACGACACGTGCGCACTGTACACCGACCGCTTGCGGTGCCTGCCGTGCCACCGATATACATACGAAGGGAAAAGGGAATGCAGGGGAGGCAAAAAACGGGATAAGTGATGATTGATTGACGAAGTTAAGATATTTTATTATCGATACAACGGATTTTTGGTATGAATATAACCGTATTTTATTTGAAAATGGTCAAAGATCGATAGTGGTTTTCAAAAATATGGCATTTTTTTTAACGTCAATCGTTCCAATGCATTCATATTAGAAGGAGGATGGTAGGAATGGTGGGTATGTATAAAATATGTGAGGTGGCAAGACAGAGCATTTAGCGTGGAATGCAGCGAACGCAGCGAACATGCAGCGCGGAACAAAACATGGGGGCAAACAATACAAGGGTACATCAGTCAAGCTAACGGGGAGCGAAAATAATGTCAAAAATTAAAATAGGCTAAGTGCTGGATCGATCATGCAATGCTGGGGGTCACACTTCATGAACTCTAGACTTGGGCGGGTTGATCATATTTATCCGGTACAAAAATATACAGAACTTTAAAAATAATTTGTGAAACTTCACACATGTTATCTTTTACTGATAAAAATATCATATTTGCATTTATTTCATGCAAAATTTTGATAAATGTCGGTTAATTTATATATTTTTTTCTAGCTAAAAATAGTTCTGTGTATTGCAATTTAGTTTCATTGGCATTGCGTTTAGCGATTTTTCTAGTCGTTTTCAGGGACTTATACTATTTCTAAGTTTTCCAAAATACGTATGTTGGTTGTTATTGATGTGAAACAACCCGCCCTTAGTCATTTATGAAGATATTTTGATACGTCAGTATTATAAAACTGTTTGGTTTGAGAAATTTTGAATTTTGTTTTCAGTGAGAATCAAATCCAGATATAAACTAGGCCAAATCTATGTCTAATAATAATAAGGTTCTGTACTCATTTCTACTAAACAATAATTATACTAAAAAGTTCTATTCTAAACATTGATAACAATTAATACAACAAATCTACATTGACTAAAAGAGTACAAAACTACAAAAATATGCTTTTGATTTTCGAAACAATAATTGCAATTAAAAAATCATAAATCAAATGCATGTTTCTGTAAAAATAACACAATATCTGACATATCTAATGGTGTTTTTAAATGGGCTATTAAAATTGCGCAATTTTTGTCAGTTTCTATCTCAAAGATGGTTTTCTGAAGATTGTAACTTATTTTTAACTAGCTTCTGCCCGCGACTTCGTACGCGGATCTTGTTGTTTATGCCAGCGACAATGGGGTCGGCAAAATCGAAGATCTGAAAAGTCTGATACCCAACTCCAAGAGCCCGGGTAAAAAATTCATGGGAGTTTGGCCAGTAGAATAAAAATTGTATTAATATATTAATCGTCATCGAAAATCAGTCCGTGAAATTAGTGATAGCTTTGATTTCCACATCAGGTGTTCCAAATCTTATGGTTGAATTTTTCAACTGGGCGTTGAGTTGAACAAAAATAAGCATGATTTCAAAGAAGAAAAGGTTAACTTAAGTTTCGAATACAGTCCTCGCCTTGAAGATTGATCAGTTTTTTTTCAATTATACGTTTTTCTTAAGTTTGCCGTATATGATTACTTCCCAGAATTGTTGAAAGGAGTCTTCAACATTTTTCGACATTCCTCACAGTTTTGAAGATAGCCATCCACGCCCAGTTGAAAAAAAACATGTTATAGTGTAGCTGGGCTCTTTTTTTTTCGTGGTAAATCATCAAATGAATCCTCCCACCCCGGGCAGGGCGGGAGGGACTGTAGGACTTGTACTGACTAAAATCTACGGTGTCCTCCAATAGTCCTTTATGTTCCGGGGTAACGGTGATGGTATAAATCCCGCGACCCCGGCAGGATTTAGCCTCCTGAGAGGGGCCCCGTCATTATTCTGACGCTCTTTAAGGCGCGCGTGGAACACGACGCGCCGTCCATGGTCAGACGGCGAGTTGCCCTTTACTCGCCGCCCGCATGCCCGCGCCTACGGTGGCCGGAGATCGTCTTGTGACGTCCGACGCCGTGGGCGTCCACCACCGCGGAGTCGCGGGGCTCTTGGAGTTCCACATTAGCTGTTCTAGATCTTAAATTTTTGTACGTCAACAGAGACTGTTCATCACGCTGAACAACTCTTGCTAAGATGCCATTCCTGTATATGTTATAGTGTAGCTGGGCTCTTGGAGTTCCAAATCAGGTGTTCCAGATCTTCAATTTTTATATGTCCACAGAGAGTGCTCATCAGGCCGAACAACTTTGCTCAGACGTTATTCCTGATGTTATAGTGTAGCTGGGCTCTTGGAGTTCCACATCAGGTGTTCCAGATCTTCAAATTAATTCTCTCAGCAGAAAATGCTCATCACATGGAACAATTTTTGCTATCGCACCATTCTTGTATCTCTTATAGTTTAGCTGGTCTGTTGCGGTTCTGCGCCAGTTGTTCAAGTTTTCAAAATAAATTATAGCCTATGTTTTGACCAGACTTAATACCTATACAACAAAAAAAGAATCATTCAAATCCGTCCAGTACTTTTTGAGTTTATCCCGGACATACATACAGACAAACAGACAAACAGATAAACAGACAAACAGATAAACAGACAAACAGACAAAAATTCTAAAAACTGTATTTTTGGCTTCGGTATCGATTATAGATCACACCCCAAGTATTCTTTTAAAAAAATATTCAATGTACAGTTTTGACTTTCCTACTATTTTATTATATGTATAGATTGGCATAAATTATATCAGCCTTCGCGTGAAGTCTTCTTTTTTATTTAACGTTCGCGATTGACAACTATCTCGCCTGATGGTAAGCGAAGATCTTTAACAAAAAATCCGCAATTAATAGCCCGCGAAATTACATTTCAAAACTATTCACAACGTCAAAATCTATAGTCTATGGCTATACAATGGGTGTAAATAAAGCGGTGTACTCACGGTGCGACGTCGGAGTGCAGTCGTCGCGACTGCGTGGCCAGTAACGCGTCATGCGTGAGTCGTGCGGCCGGCGCGGCGCCCGTACCCAGTTCCTGCCCCTCATGGAGAGTAGCCAGACCACCTACTGCTCCCTGGTAGGGAAATTATCATATTGCAGCTTCTGACTTCTAATAGTCACCAGTTTGTGCTGCCACTTCTAAACGTCGTATCCCAGTAATTCCATGGAACTAAAATACCTTTTCACCTAATTCCATTAGTTCCATTAAGTAGTTTAGACTTTTGAAGTTATGGTAGCTTTTGTTGGTAAGCTTTTTATTCGGAATTATTAAAAAACATACCACCTCGAACTTATGCCAGCCTATAGTCCCGGCCAGATAAGTCTGGAATAAAGGTCATTGATCCTAATAATGCATCGTTCGAATTCCATAATACCATCGTTCGAATTTCAAAATAAAATATAAGGTCACGATCGGCTCTTACCACGATACGTTTGTTCTGATCGTGTTACGACATTTTACATTTTTGTTTCAAATAGTTTTGAAATATTGGAATACATTGGTACACGGGGGTCAACGAATTTTATTCCACACTTATCTGGCGGAAACTATAGTACTTTTATTGGTTAGTAACATTCTTTCAGAAAGAACAGAATGCCAGTTCCATGGAGCTAGTGGGATAAAAAAACCTCAGAATCTCATTGCGATAAAGTACTCTAGTTTCATAGAACTACTGGGAGGAAGCTTCTAAAGCGGTTTTGATAGTGTTTTATCGATTTCGATATTGGAATACTGTTGATATATTCTTAATAAATTAATTTTATAATTGATTTTAAGTCAATTCATATACTTGTTTCAGCTTCTGGTATTACAGACCATGACCCTGGTCACAAATTAAAGGTATGTAGGTATGTATGTAGTCGAAACATACTCCAAAACTTTTCTACTGCAGATTCTGGTGGATCAAGAACTATTCACATCTAAAATTGTACGTATTTAGCGAGATTTTTTTCATTGTCTATTTAGCGATAGGCTCGCGTTTGACCACTATATCGCCTGATGCTAAACGATGATTTGGTTTCGCTATACTAGAAGTAAACTATTCATTAAAAAAATACCCATTTTGAATCATCTTATAACCTGTTGCTTATAGAAACTTTAATCTTTAATACATTTAATATCCACATAAAACAACAGACACCATCTATGAAATAAAAGGACAGAATAACCCTTACCTCTCTAGGCGGACACGGCGGCGAGGCGTCTGGCGAGGACAGCGGTTGCGTGGCCGCGCTCACATACGACACGTACGCGTCCGAGCGTAGGAACGACTGGTACGTCGTCTCCGTTATCGCACGCGTCACCTACAATAACACTATTGCGATTAAAATGTCGGAACGAGAATATTTTGGTTATTTTTTGTAAAAAGGTTCTGTAATACAGTCTTTATTGATGAATCTAAAATTCTGATCTTGACTTAATCGTCTTCGGTTTATAAAAAAAAGGATGTAAAGTTCAATCATGGGAGGATCATCCAGAGCTATTGCATATTTGTTAATGATTCAGATTAACAAATATGCAATTGTTTTTAAATGTTACATGCCTAGCCTAAGCTAAAGCGATTCAGGCATAAAATTTTTCGTAACGATGAAGCACTGATTAGAAGATAACTGGAAGTTCAGACATCAATAGATTCAATTCATTTGCCAGTAACTTGAACATTTCTGGTATGCACGACATGTTATGAATCTATTTATCCCAAAATAAAGAATTCTGAATTTAATCATTTTTATTGCTGTAATATCTTCGTTTGACATACCTCCTGCTCCATATTGTCGAATATAGTCTTCTCGATGTTGGAGCCATCCTTGAGACTCTGCTTCACCTGCGTCTTCAGCTCTTCAGGCATCGCTAGCTGAGACTTGCGCAGGAATCTGAACAGACAACCACTACTTTGTAATTACCTGTTACGTTACTTTTTAAGATGGGTGACCCGGTATAGCCTGGATAGGAAAGGCGGAGAACAATATATTGTGGCGCAATTTGGGAGACGCCTTTATCGCTCCAATAGGCTGCTGTTTGATATATCAGTTAATTTTCTAGGAGCAGTAGCCGAAAGGCGAAGCATAGCCATTAATCATGTTGACCTGACGTCATATTGAAGCATTTTTTTCAATGTGGACTTATGGAGTCATAACTAGTGGGGTGTCTATGGTTCAACATTATCGAATCTTGGAGCAAACCGATTAGCAGGGTGTAAGTGAAAGCCAATATTTTCGACTTGTACGAAATTAACGCAACTGATCGTATTACAAACAGCAGATATAAAGAAATAGCAGGCATAAAGTCAAATGTATAAGGTGTAAACTCACTTGTATATAGCGGAGACGACCTGCCGTATCTTGGACGGGTCGCACTCCTGGCGCAGGCCCTGCACGGCGAAGTAGAAGTTAAGTCGGTCCACGTGCAGCCCGCCCGCGCCGCCCACGTACTTTCGGAACAGCCGCACTCCTTCCGCGTCCTAAGAGGAGAGTACTCTTTAATGCACACGTAATACTTAAAGAAAAAACTGCTACTCTGTCTTTTGTTTCTTTTCTCTTTCAAATGTTAACACGAAACAGTCTATTTGAGATTTCCTTGCAGTTTGGGTTCCAAATATTTTACATTGAATTTCAGACTTCAGATGCAACAGACAATTATGAAATGACGACACTTACGACTGATTAACAACAGAGATTTCTACATGTTTTAAAGGGTTTTCCAAGGTTTTCTTATGTTATGAGTCTGA